>JAECYA010000407.1:0-67829 GCA_018153455.1 Drosophila parabipectinata | reverse complement strand
ATTAATGCGACTACTGGCTACTAATTGGCCATTCTACTGTGCTGCTAATCAACCTGGAGCTAGTTAATCGCCCAGGATTGTGGAAATCTGCGGAAATCTGTGGTTTTAACCCCCGAAATTGGCTCTGAACCTAGAACCGCGTGCACACCAGTCGCCATTTTTCACCCCGGATCAATTTGGAAATTGGTCTTAAATCGCCGCTATAATTCACCAATCCGCCCTTTTAATCCGCCGCCTTTAATTGAACGAGCCAACTATAACCCGCCGCCAAGCAATTGACTCCAATAAATGTGAATTAAATGTGAATTTTATATGTATGTACATAACCACTAAATGTATACATATATGTATGTGACTGTCTATAAGGGATTCTGACCAGCCAAGAGTGACATAAATTGGTGCATTTAATCAACATAAAAACTGCAATAAAATTCTACAACCAAGAGGCCACCAATAAATCAGTTTAATAATAATCAAATGTGAATTTTACATGTGCATCAGTACAGCGGCTCATATGTACATATAAACATACATATGTACATATAAACGTATGTTCATAACCAACTGTTGCTGCTAATTTGCATATGAAATTGTGATTATTATTGACTCGAAAAAACTGTTCCTGACCTGCAGCAAGTGTTGCAAATTAACACAAGCATTTACTCAGTGCCAAAATAATTTTAATAAATCTTGACCTGTAACGAGTGATGTAAAGTTACATAAAAATTCATACGGTGCTGATGTAATTAAATTACACCTGACCAGTGGCTATATATTAAAGTCACTTAATTTTGCTGCAAATAATTTTCTACAAAATCCAACTGGAAGGATAAGGATCGGCCATAATTGTTCTGGAAAGGTGAAAAACTGGAAAACTAGAAACTGGAAAGGAGAAACTGGAAAGGAGACACTGGAAAATAGAAGCTGAAAATCAAGAGAAATTCTAAGAGACTACTTCAAGAGAGAGCAACTGGTGACTGGAATTGTACCATGGCTGGAATGGAAAATAAGAGAGGTGAGTCGAACCAATTTGGAGATTACTCTCCTAGTTGCCACTCTTATAATGCTACTTTAAGAGAAATTGACACTCACGTATATTGCCGCCCTCTTACCAACTCTGAGGTTATTAATTCTGGCCTCTCTCTTAACAATTCAGTCAGTCCCACCCCCGCTAACAGCGACCCTCTCTCTTTGCAACTCTCTTTAAATATCACCTCAATTTCAAGAGACTCTTCCCCCTCTGACAATTGCACTTCCCCTTCATCGGCCCTCTCTTTGCCTAGGGAATTTGATGCAAATTCTAAGAGTACTCAAAATTTCTCTTTAATGAATGATGATTATGAATTACCTAGACCAGCTCCTATTAATATTGCCAATAAAAATTTGGAGCCCAGCCCATTTAAGAATGCCTTTACTCCACCTGGCCCGGGCATTGCTCCTGATTGTTTGGCTAATAAAATTGTTCCTAGCAGTAGTACTAAACGTCAGCTCTCCACATCATCGGCTTTAATTGTTAGCGCCCCCAAAAGGATCAATCCAAGTACATCGTTGTCAATCGCGTCTCGTGCCCAAGCTCTACAAAGCCTATTCGACAACCTAAACTCGCTTACCCATGCGTGTAAGGAACTTAGGGCACCCATAAATAGGTGGGCAGATAATAGTTTGAGTTGTTCCACTGACAAGGCTACCACCAAGGATAACAACTCGAAGGAGACTGCCTTATCGCGGGATTTGGACCTACCTGCTTCCAGCTCTAGGGAACTGGTCCCTCTAAATGTGATTGCCGTGCCAACCTCTCAGCCCTCGCCCGGATGCTCGACCGTCACCCAAAAAAGGGCCATTACTTTCAGCGATGTGGATTTCCCGGTTTTTCCTACGCCGACCAAGACTCCTGCTTTTAGGAGTAATTTTGCACTACAACTGATGGAGGAGCGTAAACAGGGTAGAGTTTTATTTACCCAAAACACTGTGAACGGATCCAATTCAACCAAGAAGCAGAAGCAGACTGCTGTTACCCCTGTTTCTAATGTTCCTGGTAAGCCTGGAACCAATTCAACCAAGAAGCAGAAACAGATCGTCGCTACCCCCGTCTCTAATGCTCCTGTTAGGCCTGGTTCCCATTCAACCAAGAAGCAGAAGCAGAACACCATTACTCCTGCTTCTAATGCTCCTGTTAGGCTTGGTTCCCATTCAATCAAGAAGCAGATGCAGAACACCATTACTCCTGCTTCTAATGCTCCTGTTAGGTCTGGATCTAAATCAACCAAGAAACAGAAGCAGAACAACAATACTCCTGCTTCTAATGCTCCTGGTAAGCCCACTAAATCATCGGTCCCTTTTATACCACAAATCTCCCATAAATCCCTAATACAATGCCATCGATGCCAATCCTTTGGCCACAGTCACCATGCTTGTAGAAGAGAATTTGTGTGTATGAAATGTGCGGGCAAACATCCAACTACCAGCTGCGCGAAATCTAGGATCTCTCCTCCCAAATGTTGCAATTGTGGTGGGCCGCACGTTAGTGCTTATCGTGGCTGTTCTTCATTCAAGTCACTAAAGCACAAGGTTCTTTCCCAGATGTATAAGAATAAACCTGCCCAAAACAACTCTCAGTGGCGCCCTAAGAAGGGTCCATCTAGGCGTCCTCCTCCGAAATTTGTTGAGGAGAAAAAACGGAGCACCAACTACTGGGAACCTTTACAGCGGGCCACATCGTCTAGGAAGAACAGTAGCAGCAACAATAATAATAATAAAAATAGGAATCACCCTGATTCTTGGAAGCATAGGAAACAGCCGTACCGCCATAATGCCAATAAGCCATCATCTGACGAAGCCAATTGGAACTCAAAACGCAATCCAGCCGAGTTGCACCTGAAACAGTTTCAGGCCAAATTGCGATCCCAGCAATCCCAATTGGGTCCTACTTCTCAGAGGAAACAACCGACGAAGAATAGGCAATACAACGCGCCCAGGAATCCTTTCTCCTCCTCTAATAATGGCAATGGCAATGGTCCCACTTCAAAGAAGGGACATTTGGCGAAGAAAAGGCAATCTAACGTGCCTAGGAACCCCTTCTCCACTATTAACAACGGCAAGGCGCATCAACACAACCCAGCTGAGGCCCACTTGGCGCGCTTCCAGGCTAATCTTCGCTCCCAACAATCCCAGAACGCGAATACCCTACAGACTCCAAAGCCAGAAGCCCACTCTCAACAGCAGCAGCAGCCCCAGCCTCCTTACATTACAACTGAGATGCACAACGTGACGAACACCAGGCTGGATAAGATTGAAGCTTTATTAAATCTAGTACTAAAGTCTCTCAATAAAATGATTACATTTATGGATTTCTCCGATCTCAGTTTCTTTAATGGTTCTGCTGATGGCCACTCTAGTTCCGTTGCTTCTGTCGAAATGCGCTCCCTGACAGGCAATGATGGCATTAATGAGGCCATTATTAATGCAAATGACCAAGTCCATGCCTAATCCCAGACGCCGCCGCTCTTTTCAACCCCAAAGGCCAATCCCAAGTCCCACTAATGGTCTCCGGATTGGTTGCTGGAATGCGTGTGGGGTTATGAATAAGGTCCCTGAACTTGAGGTTTTCATGGATCAACATAGGATTGATATTATGCTAATAAACGAGACTAGGGTGCCCTCACTTCAGGTTTCTGGATTTCACACCTATCTGGCCCCTAACCCATCGTCTCACAGCAAAGGCGGTGCTGCTACCCTTGTTAGGTATGGCCTTATCCACTCTGCGCTTGGACCAATCTCTGAGGAATCTGTCCAAGTCTGTCCGATCCTCATCCATAATGTTGTCATTGCTTCCATCTACTGTCCACCATCCATTGCTTGGACCTGCAATGACTTTAAGGAGCTACTAAGGACTATGGATGACTTATCTCCAGCTCATGCTTCGAGATTTATCATCGCTGGAGATTGGAACGCCAAGGATTCTCTATGGGGCTCTGTGCGAGGCTGCCCCAGGGGCAAAGCACTGAACGAGGCCATTAATTCCTGCAAAAGATTGGATATTCTTGCTACAGGCGGAGCTACCCATTTCCCTTTCAGTAGCAGAGCTAGAAATCCTTCTGCTATTGACTTTGCTGTTCACTCTGGTTTCTCACCAAGCCACCTTGTTATATCCTCGCTAAACGAGCTTACCTCAGATCATTTGCCTCTCCTCATCCTGGCGTCCCTGGGTAAAGCTCCTTTAACTGCTGCATTATCAGGCAGCGATTCGCGAAGGCCTATGAAAGTCCCCAGCGGTGAAGCGGCAATCAAGAGATTCCAAAAACACCTGGATAGAATCATTAATCTCAACATTGAAATCAACTCTACCCAGGATATTGAAGATTCAATTGACCTCTTTCTTAGCAAAATTAAAAAGTCAATTGCCCACTGTTCCAGCTCATCAAATGCGAATGCCCGCTCCCATCTTCCTAGGAATGGCCCTATACGGCACTTTAAGCTTGATAATCGAACCTGGAGACTCTTTTGCACTGTTCAAAAGAACAAAGCTGACTTTCAAAGGAATCCCTCTCCTGAGGCCAAGAAACTATTTATTAAGTCAAAAAACCGACTCAGGAAGGCCATTAAAAAAGCGAAGCAGGATGCCATCAACCGAAAATTCCTCGCCATAGATCCTAATGATCGTTATAACATGGCCAAATTATGGAAGATAACAAGGAACTTTAAGCGTCAACCAGCCCCTAATTATCCACTTAGAACTGAGGAGAATGTACCTGCAGCAAATCCCATTTTGACTAAAACAAATCAAGAGAAAGCGGACTGCTTTGCTAATCATCTGGAGGAACGTTTTACTGCCAGACTTGAGTGTTCTGATGCTGATAGGACTGAAACAATGGATGATCTGAAGACCTTTCTGGATACTCCACCTGACCAATACTCTAATCCAATATTTAAGGGCAACCCGAGAGCTCTCACTTACTTCAAGTTTAGTGAGCTCTCTGCTGAAATTCGTACTTTAGCCTCTGCAAAGGCTCCTGGTGGTGATATGGTCTCCAACTCTCTGATAAAGATACTGCCCAGGAGGGCTGTTCTTTTCTCCTATCCATCTACAATAGCTGCCTACGACTGAGTTACTTTCCTGACCAGTGGAAAGTTGCCAAAATCTCTATGATTCTTAAAACTGGGAAATCAGTCCATTGCCCAGATTCATATCGCCCAATAAGCCTGTTATCTGGATTTGGAAAACTACTGGAGAAACTGCTACTAACCAAGCTACTACTCATTGATGAATTTGCCAACGCCGTACCGGATCATCAGTTTGGATTTCGCCCCAATCACAGTTGCGAGCTGCAGTTATTCCGAGTCACCCAGCATATCCTCAAGGCCTACGAGTCTAAGGAATCCTGCTCTGCAGTTTTTATTGATTTTTCGCAGGCATTTGACAGAGTTTGGCACACTGGTCTTTTGTTGAAACTCTCCAAGATAGTCCCCAGGCAACTTTTTAACATTCTCCATAGCTATTTGACGGATAGGAAATTTACGGTCACTGGGCCTGACGGCATCTCCTCCAAGCTAGGAAGCGTCTCTGCTGGAGTGCCTCAGGGTAGTGTCTTGGGCCCCATACTTTTCTCTATATTTAGCTCCGATATGCCAATGCCCAATAGTGCTCTCTTCAATGGACGTTATAATAGTCAATTGCTCAAAAATATGCTCTTGTGCACCTATGCTGACGACACGGCCATCTTATCTAGCCACTCGTCGCAGAAATCGGCTGATGAGTCACTACAAACTTACCTTGGTTTCTTCTCCAAATGGGCCTTGAGATGGGGCCTCATAATCAATGTTAAAAAATGTGCCCACGTTGTCTTCACTCTGAACAGAGTTGGAATGACTGGAGTCAAGAATGGTGTAAGTCATATCTCACTCGGGAATATTCCCATTCCGCGAGCCGCTTCCTATAAGTACTTAGGCGTGACTCTTGACAAGTCCCTGAGAATGAATATACACTCAAACCATCTCTGCATATTAATAAGAGCTAGAGAAAAGAAACTTGGCTGGCTCCTTGGACCAGACAG
Source organism: Drosophila parabipectinata (assembly GCA_018153455.1). NCBI lineage: Eukaryota > Metazoa > Arthropoda > Insecta > Diptera > Drosophilidae > Drosophila > Drosophila parabipectinata. The sequence goes on along the minus strand of JAECYA010000407.1, from coordinate 61,779 downwards.
CTCCCTGCCCAGTAAAACAAAGGTGACTATAATTAAACAACTAATAATGCCATTATGGCATTATGCTCTCCCCGTATGGGCATCGCTTGCCTCTGACACATCGGTTTTGAAGATCCAATCCATCACTAATGCCATTATTCGCAGATCTCTTGGATGCTCCAGATATACCAAAAATGACGACTTGAGACTTGAATATAACATTAAAACTTTTGACGAGATCTACCTGGCCCAGAGTGAAAGGCTTGCATCTAGCCTGTTTACTCACGAAAATCCAATTGTGCGCAACCTGGGCGTCTGCACATTCATCCCGGCCAGAACAGTCAAGTCCAGGAATCGATATGTCAAGCAAGTTGAAAACCACATACTCCTAAATAGAAGGAAGCATAAAGGATTAGCTGTGGCTCACTCCGAGCCCCCCACACTTCTACGTCACTCGGAAGAGATAGCGGTGAAGAGGCAAGCTGAGGAAGAAAAAAGGAAAAATCTAGCTGCAAGGTTCCTGCATTATAAAATCATAAGGACAGTTCAGCTCTGACCCCCTGAACACTAATACCTACCTTGCTTACATCTTCCTGGTTCCCTTTAACTGCCAATTCAACTATAACCCAGCTTCTTCTCCATGGATCTCAACAAAATACTCTCCAGGATGCCATCTCCAGCGGAATTGAATCATACCAGGATTAGGACACCAACTATTACTCCAATCAGGACCCTCCAGGACTCCATCTGATACCTACACCCATTTTTAGCTCCAGCAACTGATTCTCAAATTATAGGAATACCAGCTCCTGATTCATTTGGAAATTTCATACTTACCAGGATTTCAGCATTTGCCAAATGATACTTATTTGACGCCAACTATCATTTCACTTGCTCCTAAAACTGGATTCTGCAAGGATTTCAGCCTATGCAGAATGATCTGATGCCAACTAGTACTTCATTTGGCTCTCAACTTTAGCTACAGTAGCCAAATTATTTATACTGTCAACGAAGAATTAACTAAACTCACCAGGATTCCTGCCAATATTCCCTTCGGAATATTCCCAAATTAAATCCACTTGGATGCCGACCATTATCCCCTTCGAAACCTAATTAATCCTATTTTTGTTCAACCATACTAATCTGGATTAAAAGTTATAATTATTAGGTTATCAGCTACTATTCCCTTCGGAATGTAATCAAATTCAACTTGGATAAGATGGCCAATATCTATACGGATTTTTGGTCTCTCTCTGCGTCAATTGGAACAACTGGAAATTCAACATGGTACCTACATCTATGTAGATGTCTTGCTATTTTTCGTACCACCTGGTGCTAATTGGAATTTTTGGTCAACATTTACTTGGATGCCCTGCTATCTCTCTGCATCAAATGTTGACCTATACTTACCTCGATGCCTGGTCAATTTTTGCATCGCCTGGAGTAACCTGGAATCACCCTGGATGTGATGCCTATTTCTTTCCCATTACCTGGAGTAACCTGGATATGATGCCCAATATCCCCTACGCCTAGATCAGTCCTGGATCAGACGCCTATTTCCTTCTATACCTGGAGTAACACTGGAGATGATGGCCATTTCTTCAACACCTGGAGTAACCCACAATCCCGGATAAGACGCCTATTTTCTCCTGCACCTGGAGATACCTGGAATTTATGGCCAATATTTAACTAGTTCTTTGGCTATTTTTCAGTATTTCCTGGTACAAAATTTGGGTCCTTGCTAATGTCTACCTGGATGCCTTACTACCCTACGCTAAAACCTGGTGCCAATCTGGAAATGCCAACTTTCTCCAACTTCTGGAGTAGCCCTAATGATGCCCGTTTCTTCAACACCTGATGCAGCAGCCCTAAATGATGCCTGTTTCTCCAACACCTGATGCAGCAGGTACTTGACGACCAACACTTGGAGAAACCCCCGAACTGATGCGAGATACCCACCTGGGTGACCTACAAATATCCTCTTCACCTGGAGCCGCCTGCAACTGATGGATTTTCACCTCATCTGATGCCCATCCCGACTAGTTTCCACATCAACACCTGCGGTGGAATGAGGACTTTGGACTTGAGGAGCCACAAATTTCTACACCTCGCTGGAACGATCCCACGTCATTGCCGCCATCGCTTTCCGTAGTACGTCCTGGCCGCCCTGGGTTTGCCTTCTTCGTTCCTGTAAACTCGCCCCACCCGTGAGCCTTGACGTCGATGAACAGCCGTCCCTAGGGCCCTTCTGGTCCTTTTTTCCACCTGCAACCTGTTGTGGCCACGAAAAGTAGCAGCTCCGTTCCAGCCCTATCATCGTTGGATTAAGTTAAACAATTAATTTTAATTTTCGTATTTCTTTTATTTGCCTTGTTTAACTAGAATCAATTTTCAAAACACCAGCCACTCTAATATTTAACGTAACGATAAACTCTCCATTTAAAATTAATAATTACATAGTTTTAAGTCTAATATTCGTGCCTAAAGTAGTTAGTTTTCACCCGCCCTCCAAGACAGTGCAAAAATGATGCCAAACAATTACGGTATTGAGACACTGTTCTTTGGTTGAGTTGGAGTGTTGACTTGCACGTCTTTTGACATGATAAAATGGCTATTTTTCTTTGTAACTATTGTAATATTTGTATATCTCTTAAACCAACAATAGCCCATTAGAAAATCTCTCTTTTAACGTAGCATAGTGGCTGTGTGTGTGCTGGGACGGATCCCATAGGCCGCTGTGCGGCATATTTTCTTTGTATCTTTGTATTCTAGCTCTCGTCTCTGACGCTTGCCCCGTTCGGACCTGCCCTCTCCGAGAGGTTGTGTTTGGTCGCCGAGCGGTGCGGACGTCGGCGGCGCGCTCGCTGCGCGAGTGTCGAGCAGTCAAGTTTTCCCAAGTCGAGTAATAGTAAATAGTTAAATGTCCAGCCATAGAGTCGAAATAAACGCGGCAGAGCCAGCAACGGCTAAACAGCCAACAAGTGGAAAAAATGCATATTTTATTTAATTTAATTTATCGGCAAACGCGAGGTTCTGGAAGTGCACAGTTATCGAAGATCGGCCATTGCTAGAAAATTCTACCCTGCAAGCAGACGCGCCCGAGATCAATGCCATTATTCTGCCTTTTTAACGCAATAATTGGCCAATATTCTACTCCCCGACGACGCCAATTGTTAAATCTGGACCTGCTCTTCCACACCTGGGTGGAATTGAACCGATCTCCGGCCACAAAATTGTCCACACACATATGTGCGCAATTTTTCTCTGCAGCGGCCATCTTGCGACTCGTACCATTTGCACCTTTTTTCCTCGTCAATTGGAAAAATTGGATAGCAAATTCAACCCCAGAGCCTTCCACTAATCTACGTGCATCCTGACCAGCTAAAATCTGCGCAAAATCCTGCTTATTAATTTTCTTCATGTGAGTGTGCCGGGTATGTACATACATCACCACCTCTACGTATGCACATATGTACATAGCCACCTACGTACATCATCGTGCACAAACACATACACACGTGCATAACGGCCTCACTCTAGGCGCAAGCTGCTGACATATGTACATAGCTGCCGACATATGTACATAGTAGCGAAAAATTCCAATTTGCCAATTTAACTCAACAAATTAAAATATTTACCCTTTCAAAATAAATATTTTAATATTGGCGAATTTAATTGGAAGCTGATGACTGGAATTTGACTGGAATTTGGCGCGGCCATCTTTTCACTGGAACCACCACTGGAATTTGAGAGAGCGGCTTAAATTAATTTGAGGAAAGGGAAACATCAAAGAGATCCACTTAAGAGAATTGGAGCGCTATTATTGGAAAGTGCCGCTACGAGCCGCCATTTTTATCATTATTACGGCACTGCTCCACACGACTGGCACAGCTCCAAAGTGAACAACGTGGGAAATTTTAAATACATTAATTAAGTTCATTCTAATGCTACTGACTACGCCAAGGATTTTTCGACGCTAATTCTTGCAGCCGTTCGTCGTCATTATTTGTCATGATACTGAAATCATGTTCATTTTCGTTTTTCTTGATTTTTGAAAAGAAATTTTTGTTTTATGTTTACCTTCAATAAAAGTATAATTACCTGGATGCCAGTGTTCGTTATTATAATTCTGGCTACTGATGAATAACCACACTAACCAGGATCTCAATGCTAATTATACTTACCCGGATGCTACTACTAAAACAATACTTACCTGGATGCCTGCAATCTATGAATAATTCTACTAATCAGGGTACCAGCTTCTTTTCCATTCGGAATCCATTTACATTCTGTTCGGAATGTTATTTACTTAACTGGATGCCAGCGACTCCTTTCGGATCCTGTTTAAGCTGCTATATGGTCCTGGATGCCAGCATATAATGAATAAATACACTATCCAGGACCTCTGATTCCTCCATGCAGACTCTCTGTTATTTTTTTCTGTATGGAAATTATACTCACCTGGATGCCTACTACTCAGTGATGGATACTCACCTGGATGCTAAATCAGCGATGGATACTTACCTAGATCCCAACGCAGCGAATAATAAACAATTTTTTCCATTCAGAATGTTAAATACTTTTCTGTTTGGAAATAAATTTGAATCGTAATTACCTGGATACCAACTATGTTCATATGGATCTCAGCAAAAAGCTACGATACTCACCTGGATGCCTACTACTCAGCGATGGATACTTACCTGGATCCCAACGCAGCGAATAAACAATTTTTCCATTCAGAATGTTAAATATTTTTCTGTTTGGAAATTAATTAAAAAATCGTACTTACCTGGATATCAGCAAAAAGCCACGATACTCACCTGGATGCCTACTACTCAGCGATGGATACTTACCTGGATCCCAACGCAGCGAATAAACAATTTTTCCATTCAGAATGTTAAATATTTTTCTGTTTGGAAATTAATTCAAAATTCGTACTTACCTGGATATCAGCAAAAAGCTACGATACTCACCTGGATGCCTACTACTCAGCGATGGATACTTACCTGGATCCCAACGCAGCGAATAAACAATTTTTCCATTCAGAATGTTAAATTTTTCTGTTTGGAAATTAATTCAAAATCGTACTTTCCTGATACCAGCTATGTTCATATGGATTCCAGCTAAAACTGCGATACTCACCCGGATGCCTACTACTCAGCGAGGGATACTCACCTGGATGCTAAATTAGCGATGGATACTTACCTGGATCCCAACGCAGCGAATAAACAATTTTTCCATTCAGAATGTTAAATATTTTTCTGTTTGTAAATTAATTCAAAAAATCGCACTTACCTGGATATCAACTATGTTCATATGGATTTCAGCAAAAGCTACGATACTCACCTGGATGCCTACTACTCAGCGATGGATACTTACCTGGATCCCAACGCAGCGAATAAACAATTTTTCCATTCAGAATGTTAAATATTTTCTGTTTGGAAATTAATTACAAAATCGTACTTTCCTGATACCAGCTATGTTCATATGGATTCCAGCTAAAACTGCGATACTCACCCGGATGCCTACTACTCAGCGAGGGATACTCACCTGGATGCTAAATCAGCGATGGATACTTACCTGGATCCCAACGCAGCGAATAAACAATTTTTCCATTCAGAAAGTTAAATATTTTTCTGTTTGGAAAATAATTCACAAATCGTACTTACCTGGATACCAGCTATGCATATATGGATCTCAGCTAAAACAACGATACTCACCTGGATGCCTACTACTCAGCGATGGATACTTACCTGGATCCCAACGCAGCGAATAAACAATTTTTCCATTCAGAATGTTAAATATTTTTCTGTTTGGAAATTAATTCAAAAATCGTACTTACCTGGATACCAGCTATGCACACATGGATCTCGACCAAAACTACGATACTCACCTGGATGCCTACTACTCAGCGATGGATACTTACCTGGATCCCTGCGCAGCAAATAAACAATTTTTCCATTCAGAATGTTAAATATTTTTCTGTTTGGAAATAAATTTCAAATCGTACTTACCTGGATATCAACTATGTTCATATGGATTTCAGCAAAAGCTACGATACTCACCCGGATGCCTACTATTCAGCGGGGGATACTCACCTGGATCCTAAATCAGCGATGGATACTTACCTGGATCCCAACGCAGCGAATAAACAATTTTTTTTTTTTCCATTCAGAATGTTAAATTTTTCTGTTTGGAAATTAATTCAAAAATCGTACTTACCTGATACCAGCTATGTTCATATGGATTCCAGCCAAAACTACGATACCCACCCGGATGCCTACTACTCAGCGAGGGATACTCACCTGGATGCTAAATTAGCGATGGATACTTACCTGGATCCCAACGCAGCGAATAAACAATTTTTTCCATTCAGAATGTTAAATATTTTTCTGTTTGGAAATTAACTCAAAAAATCGCACTTACCTGGACATCAACTATGCTCATATGGACTTCAGCAAAAAGCTACGATACTCACCTGGATGCCTACTACTCAGCGATGGATACTTACCTGGATCTCAACGCAGCGAATAAACAATTTTTCCACTCAGAATGTTAAATTTTTCTGTTTGGAAATTAATTCGATAATCGTACTTACCTGACACCAGCTATGTTCATATGGATTCCAGCCATAACTACGATACTCACCTGGATGCCTACTACTCAGCGAGGGATACTCACCTGGATGCTAAATCAGCGATGGATACTTACCTGGATCCCAACGCAGCGAATAAACAATTTTTCCATTCAGAATGTTAAATATTTTTCTGTTTGGAAATTAATTCACAAATCGTACTTACCTGGATATCAACTATGTTCATATGGACTTCAGCAAAAGCTACGATACTCACCTGGATGCCTACTACTCAGCGATGGATACTTACCTGGATCTCAACGCAGCGAATAAACAATTTTTCCATTCAGAATGTTAAATATTTTTCTGTTTGGAAATTAATTCAAAAATCGTACTTACCTGATACCAGCTATGTTCATATGGACTCTAGCTAAAACTTCGATACTTACCCGGATGCCTACTACTCAGCGATGGATACTCACCTGGATCCCATCGCAGCGAATAAACAATTTTTCCATTCAGAATGTTAATACTTTTCTGTTTGGAAATTAAATTCAATTCGTACTTACCTGGATACCAACTATGCATATATGGACTTCAGCAAAAAGCTACGATACTCACCTGGATGCCTACTACTCAGCGATGGATACTTACCTGGATCCCAACGCAGCGAATAAATAATTTTTTCCATTCAGAATGTTAAATATTTTTCTGTTTGGAAATTAATTTAAAATCGTACTCTGGATACCAGCTATGCATATTTGGATCTCAACAAAAAACTACGATACTCTCCCGGATGCTTACTACTCAGCGATGGATACTTACCTGGATCCCAACGCAGCGAATAAACAATTTTTTCCATTCAGAATGTTAAATATTTTTCTGTTTGGAAATTGATTAAAAATCGTACTTACCTGATACCAGCTATGCATATATGGATCTCAACAAAAAGCTACGATACTCACCTGGATGCTTACTACTCAGCGATGGATACTTACCTGGATCCCAACGCAGCGAATAAAAAAATTTTTTCCATTCAGAATATTAAATATCTTTCTGTTTGGAAATTAATTTAAAATCGTACTTACCAGATACCAGCTATGCATATATGGATCTCAACAAAAAGCTACGATACTCACCTGGATGCCTACTACTCAGCGATGGATACTTACCTGGATCCCAATGCAGCGAACAAACAATTTTTCCATTCAGAATGTTAAATTTTTCTGTTTGGAAATTAATTTCAAATCGTACTTACCAGATACCAGCTATGCATATATGGATCTCAACAAAAAGCTACGATACTCACCTGGATGCTTACTACTCAGCGATGGATACTTACCTGGATCCTAACGCAGCGAATAAACAATTTTTTCCATTCAGAATGTTAAATATTTTTCTGTTTGGAAATTAATTTCAAATCGTACTTCTGGATACCAGCTATGCATATATGGACTTCAGCAAAAAGCTACGATACTCACCCGGATGCCTACTACTCAGCGATGGATACTCACCTGGATGCCAACGCAGCGAATAAATAATTTTTCCATTCAGAATTTTTAATATTTTTCTGTTTGGAAAATAATTCAAAATCGTGCTTACCAGATACCAGCTATGCATATTTGGATCTCAACAAAAAGCTACGATAATCACCTGGATGCCTACTACTCAGCGATGGATACTCTCCTGGATCCCAACGCAGCGAATAAACAATTTTTCCACTCAGAATGTTAAATATTTTTCTGTTTGGAAATTGATTAAAAATCGTACTTACCTGATACCAGCTATGCATATATGGATCTCAACAAAAAGCTACGATACTCACCTGGATGCCTACTACTCAGCGATGGATACTTACCTGGATCCCTACGCAGCGAATAAACCATTTTTCCATTCAGAATGTTAAATATTTTTCTGTTTGGAAATTAATTCAAAATCGTACTTACCAGATACCAGCTATGCATACATGGATCTCAACAAAAAGCTACGATACTCACCTGGATGCCTACTACTCAGCGATGGATACTTACCTGGATCCCAACGCAGCGAATAAATAATTTTTTCCATTCAGAATGTTAAATATTTTTCTGTTTGGAAATTAATTTAAAATCGTACTCTGGATACCAGCTATGCATATTTGGATCTCAACAAAAAACTACGATACTCTCCCGGATGCTTACTACTCAGCGATGGATACTTACCTGGATCCCAACGCAGCGAATAAACAATTTTTTCCATTCAGAATGTTAAATATTTTTCTGTTTGGAAATTAATTCAAAATCGTACTTACCTGATACCAGCTATGCATATTTGGATTTCAACAAAAAGCTACGATACTCACCTGGATGCTCACTACTCAGCGATGGATACTTACCTGGATCCCAACGCAGCGAATAAAAAAAATTTTTTTCCATTCAGAATATTAAATATCTTTCTGTTTGGAAATTAATTTAAAATCGTACTTACCAGATACCAGCTATGCATATATGGATCTCAACAAAAAGCTACGATACTCACCTGGATGCCTACTACTCAGCGATGGATACTTACCTGGATCCCAATGCAGCGAACAAACAATTTTTCCATTCAGAATGTTAAATATTTTTCTGTTTGGAAATTAGTTCAAAATCGTTCTTCCTGGATACCAGCTATGCATATATGGATCTCAACAAAAAGCTACGATACTCACCCGGATGCCTACTACTCAGCGATGGATACTTACCTGGATCCCAACGCAGCGAATAAACAATTTTTTCCATTCAGAATGTTAAATATTTTTCTGTTTGGAAATTAATTTAAAATCGTACTTACCAGATACCAGCTATGCATATATGGATCTCAACAAAAAGCTACGATACTCACCTGGATGCCTACTACTCAGCGATGGATACTTACCTGGATCCCTACGCAGCGAATAAACAATTTTTCCATTCAGAATGTTAAATATTTTTCTGTTTGGAAATTAATTTAAAATCGTACTTACCAGATACCAGCTATGCATATATGGATCTCAACAGAAAAGCTACGATACTCACCCGGATGCCTACTACTCAGCGATGGATACTTACCTGGATCCCAACGCAGCGAATAAACAAATTTTTTCCACTCAGAATGTTAAATATTTTTCTGTTTGGAAATTAATTCAAAATCGTACTTAACAGATACCAGCTATGCATATATGGATCTCAACAAAAAGCTACGATACTCACCTGGATGCCTACTACTCAGCGATGGATACACTCCTGGATCCCAACGCAGCGAATAAACAATTTTTCCATTCAGAATGTTAAATTTTTCTGTTTGGAAATTAATTTCAAATCGTACTTACCAGATACCAGCTATGCATACATGGATCTCAACAGAAAAGCTACGATACCCACCCGGATGCCTACTACTCAGCGATGGATACTCACCTGGATGCCAATTCAGCGATGGATACCCACCTGGAAATAATGCCAATACTTACCTGGATGCCCTGGCATTTTTCAGCATCACCTGAAACAAATGGTTGCAACGGCCACTGTATACCTGGGTGCCCTGCAATTTTTCTGCAACACCTGGAGCATCCTGGAGCCCATGATAGTACCTGCGCTGCAATGTTGGCCATACCACCCCTGGACCTGGGTGACCTACAAATTTTCCTCTTCACCTGGAGCCGCCAGCAATTGATGGATCTTCACCTCGACTGATGCCCGATCACTTTCCACATCAACACCCACGGTGGAGCGAGGACTTTGGACTTGAGGAGCCACAAATTTCTACACCTCGCTGGAACGATCCCACGTCATTGCCGCCATCGCTTTCCGTAGTACGTCCTGGCCGCCCTGGGTTTGCCGTTTGTGTTCCTGGAAACTTGCCCCACCCGTGAGCCTTGACGTCGATGAACAGCCGTCCCAAGGGCCCTTCTGGCCCTTACCTACCTGCATCCTGCTGCGGCCACGAAATGTAGCAGCTCCGTTCCGGACCATCTTCGCCGTTGGATTAAGTTAAACATTTAAATTCTCATTTTTTGTTGTATTTTTATTTGTCATGTTTAACTTTGAATCGTTTTTTCTTACACCAGCCACTTAAAACAACTTAACGTAAAGATAAAATTCCACTTAAATTTAATAACTATAGTCTTAAGTCTAACATTCGTGCCTAACGTCGTTAGTCTTCACCCGCCTTCCAGGACAGTGCAAAAATGATGCCAAACAATTACGGTATTGAGACACTGATCCTTGGATGAGTTGGAGTGTTGGCATGCGCGTATTTTGACATGTCATAGACTAAAATTTTGTTAACTTATCAATTTTATATCATACAATAGCCCACTAAGAACATTGTAACCTTAGCATAGTGGTTGGTGTACCGGGATGGACCCCCTTGTTTCCTTGTTTTGTATTTTTGTGATATCCGCCCTGCTCGAGGAGTTGCTTGGCGGTCGTCGAGCAGAGCGGACGTGCCGAGCAGAGCTCGGCTTCAAACTTGTACTCTAGACAGTATTAAACCTAGCACACTAGACAGTTAACGTTAGACAATCAAGCACATTAGAGTAATTAAACAACATTTAAAAGGAAAAAAACAACATTAAAAAGGAAAATTAAAATTAAAAAAAAAAAAAAAAAAAAAAAATTGGCTCTTTTTCACTGAAAAAATACAAAGGTGCCTGGAAAAGAACAGTTATCGAGCGGCCATTATCGAAAGTAAACCGGTGCGGTGCGGACGTGCTGTGAACAACGTGTGCTTCTGGAATTAATTAATGCGACTACTGGCTACTAATTGGCCATTCTACCGTGCTGCTAATCAACCTGGAGCTAGTTAATCGCCCAGGATTGTGGAAATCTGCGGAAATCTGTGGTTTTAACCCCGAAATCGGCTCTGAACCTAGAACCGCGTGCACACCAGTCGCCATTTTTTCACCCCTGATCAATTTGGAAATTGGTCTTAAATCGCCGCTTAATACACCAATCCGCCCTTTTAATCCGCCGCCTTTAATTGAACGAGCCAACTATAACCCGCCGCCAAGCATATTACTCCAATAAATGTGAATTAAATGTGAATTTTATATGTATGTACATAACCACTAAATGTATATATATATGTATGTGACTATCTATAAGGGATTCTGACCAGCCAAGAGTGACATAAATTGGTGCATTTAATCAACATAAAAACTGCAATAAAAATCTACAACCAAGAGGCCACCAATAAATCAGTTTAATAATAATCAAATGTGAATTTTACATGTGCATCAGTACAGCGGCTCATATGTACATATAAACATACATATGTACATATAAATGTATGTTCATAACCAACTGTTGCTGCTAATTTGCATATGAAATTGTGATTATTATTGACTCGAAAAAACTGTTCCTGACCTGCAGCAAGTGATGCAAATTAACACAAGCATTTACTCAGTGCCAAAATAATTTTAATAAATCTTGACCTGTAACGAGTGATGTAAAGTTACATAAAAATTCATACGGTGCTGATGTAATTAAATTACACCTGACCAGTGGCTATATATTAAAGTCACTTAATTTTGCTGCAAATAATTTTCTACAAAATCCAACTGGAAGGATAAGGATCGGCCATAATTGTTCTGGAAAGGTGAAAAACTGGAAAACTAGAAACTGGAAAGGAGAAACTGGAAAGGAGACACTGGAAAATAGAAGCTGAAAATCAAGAGAAATTCTAAGAGACTACTTCAAGAGAGAGCAACTGGTGACTGGAATTGTACCATGGCTGGAATGGAAAATAAGAGAGGTGAGTCGAACCAATTTGGAGATTACTCTCCTAGTTGCCACTCTTATAATGCTACTTTAAGAGAAATTGACACTCACGTATATTGCCGCCCTCTTACCAACTCTGAGGTTATTAATTCTGGCCTCTCTCTTAACAATTCAGTCAGTCCCACCCCCGCTAACAGCGACCCTCTCTTTTTGCAACTCTCTTTAAATATCACCTCAATATCAAGAGACTCTTCCCCCTCTGACAATTGCACTTCCCCTTCATCGGCCCTCTCTTTGCCTAGGGAATTTGATGCAAATTCTAAGAGTACTCAAAATTTCTCTTTAATGAATGATGATTATGAATTACCTAGACCAGCTCCTATTAATATTGCCAATAAAAATTTGGAGCCCAGCCCATTTAAGAATGCCTTTACTCCACCTGGCCCGGGCATTGCTCCTGATTGTTTGGCTAATAAAATTGTTCCTAGCAGTAGTACTAAACGTCAGCTCTCCACATCATCGGCTTTAATTGTTAGCGCCCCCAAAAGGATCAATCCAAGTACATCGTTGACAATCGCGTCTCGTGCCCAAGCTCTACAAAGCCTATTCGACAACCTAAACTCGCTTACCCATGCGTGTAAGGAACTTAGGGCACCCATAAATAGGTGGGCAGATAGTAGCTTGAGTTGTTCCACTGACAAGGCTACCACCAAGGATAACAACTCGAAGGAGACTGCCTTATTGCGGGATTTGGACCTATCTGCTTCCAGCTCTAGGGAACTGGTCCCTCTAAATGCGATTGCTGTGCCAGCCTCTCAGCCCTCGCCCGGATGCTCGACTGTCACCCAAAAAAGGGCCATTACTTTCAGCGATGTTGAATTCCCGGTTTTTCCTACGCCGACCAAGACTCCTGCTTTTAGGAGTAATTTTGCACTACAACTGATGGAGGAGCGTAAACAGGGTAGAGTTTTATTTACCCAAAACACTGTGAACGGATCCAATTCAACCAAGAAGCAGAAGCAGACTGCTGTTACCCCTGTTTCTAATGTTCCTGGTAAGCCTGGAACCAATTCAACCAAGAAGCAGAAACAGATCGTCGCTACCCCCGTCTCTAATGCTCCTGTTAGGCCTGGTTCCCATTCAACCAAGAAGCAGAAGCAGAACACCATTACTCCTGCTTCTAATGCTCCTGTTAGGCCTGGTTCCCATTCAACCAAGAAGCAGATGCAGAACACCATTACTCCTGCTTCTAATGCTCCTGTTAGGTCTGGATCTAAATCAACCAAGAAACAGAAGCAGAACAACAATACTCCTGCTTCTAATGCTCCTGGTAAGCCCACTAAATCATCGGTCCCTTTTATACCACAAATCTCCCATAAATCCCTAATACAATGCCATCGATGCCAATCCTTTGGCCACAGTCACCATGCTTGTAGAAGAGAATTTGTGTGTATGAAATGTGCGGGCAAACATCCAACTACCAGCTGCGCGAAATCTAGGATCTCTCCTCCCAAATGTTGCAATTGTGGTGGGCCGCACGTTAGTGCTTATCGTGGCTGTTCTTCATTCAAGTCACTAAAGCACAAGGTTCTTTATCAGATGTATAAGAATAAACCTGCCCAAAACAACTCTCAGTGGCGCCCTAAGAAGGGTCCATCTAGGCGTCCTCCTCCGAAATTTGTTGAGGAGAAAAAACGGAGCACCAACTACTGGGAACCTTTACAGCGGGCCACATCGTCTAGGAAGAACAGTAGCAGCAACAATAATAATAATAAAAATAGGAATCACCCTGATTCTTGGAAGCATAGGAAACAGCCGTACCGCCATAATGCCAATAAGCCATCATCTGACGAAGCCAATTGGAACTCAAAACGCAATCCAGCCGAGTTGCACCTGAAACAGTTTCAGGCCAAATTGCGATCCCAGCAATCCCAATTGGGTCCTACTTCTCAGAGGAAACAACCGACGAAGAATAGGCAATACAACGCGCCCAGGAATCCTTTCTCCTCCTCTAATAATGGCAATGGCAATGGTCCCACTTCAAAGAAGGGACATTTGGCGAAGAAAAGGCAATCTAACGTGCCTAGGAACCCCTTCTCCACTATTAACAACGGCAAGGCGCATCAACACAACCCAGCTGAGGCCCACTTGGCGCGCTTCCAGGCTAATCTTCGCTCCCAACAATCCCAGAACGCGAATACCCTACAGACTCCAAAGCCAGAAGCCCACTCTCAACAGCAGCAGCAGCCCCAGCCTCCTTACATTACAACTGAGATGCACAACGTGACGAACACCAGGCTGGATAAGATTGAAGCTTTATTAAATCTAGTACTAAAGTCTCTCAATAAAATGATTACATTTATGGATTTCTCCGATCTCAGTTTCTTTAATGGTTCTGCTGATGGCCACTCTAGTTCCGTTGCTTCTGTCGAAATGCGCTCCCTGACAGGCAATGATGGCATTAATGAGGCCATAATTAATGCAAATGACCAAGTCCATGCCTAATCCCAGACGCCGCCGCTCTTTTCAACCCCAAAGGCCAATCCCAAGTCCCACTAACGGTCTCCGGATTGGCTGCTGGAATGCGTGTGGGGTTAAGAATAAGGTCCCTGAACTTGAGGTCTTCATGGATCAACATAGGATTGATATTATGCTAATAAACGAGACTAGGGTGCCCTCACTTCAGGTTTCTGGATTTCACACCTATCTGGCCCCTAACCCATCGTCTCATAGTAAAGGCGGTGCTGCTACCCTTGTTAGGTATGGCCTTATCCACTCTGCGCTTGGACCAATTTCCGAGGAATCTGTCCAAGTCTGTCCGATCCTCATCCATAATGTTGTCATTGCTTCCATCTACTGTCCACCATCCATTGCTTGGACCTGCAATGACTTTAAGGAGCTACTAAGGACTATGGATGACTTATCTCCAGCTCATGCTTCGAGATTTATCATCGCTGGAGATTGGAACGCCAAGGATTCTCTATGGGGCTCTGTGCGAGGCTGCCCCAGGGGCAAAGCACTGAACGAGGCCATTAATTCCTGCAAAAGATTGGATATTCTTGCTACAGGCGGAGCTACCCATTTCCCTTTCAGTAGCAGAGCTAGAAATCCTTCTGCTATTGATTTTGCTGTTCACTCTGGTTTCCCACCAAGCCACCTTGTTATATCCTCGCTAAACGAGCTTACCTCAGATCATTTGCCTCTCCTCATCCTGGCGTCACTGGGTAAAGCCCCTTTAACTGCTGCATTATCAGGCAGTGATTCGCGAAGGCCTATGAAAGTCCCCAGCGGTGAAGCGGCAATCAAGAGATTTCAAAAACACCTGGATAGGATCATCAATCTCAACATTGAAATCAACTCTACCCAGGATATTGAAGATTCTATTGACCTCTTTCTTAGCAAAATTAAAAAGTCAATTGCCCACTGTTCCAGCTCATCAAATGCGAATGCCCGCTCCCATCTTCCTAGGAATGGCCCTATACGGCACTTTAAGCTTGATAATCGAACCTGGAGACTCTTTTGCACTGTTCAAAAGAACAAAGCTGACTTTCAAAGGAATCCCTCTCCTGAGGCCAAGAAACTATTTATTAAGTCAAAAAACCGACTCAGGAAGGCCATTAAAAAAGCGAAGCAGGATGCCATCAACCGAAAATTCCTTGCCATAGATCCTAATGATCGTTATAACATGGCCAAATTATGGAAGATAACAAGGAACTTTAAGCGTCAACCAGCCCCTAATTATCCACTTAGAACTGAGGAGAATGTACCTGCAGCAAATCCCATTTGGACCAAAACAAATCAAGAGAAAGCGGACTGCTTTGCTAATCATCTGGAGGAGCGTTTTACTGCCAGACTTGAGTGCTCTGATGCCGATAGGACTGAAACAATGGATGATTTGAAGACCTTTCTGGATACCCCACCTGATCAATATTCTAATCCAATATTTAAGGGCAACCCGAGAGCCCTCACTTATTTCAAGTTTAGTGAGCTCTCTGCTGAAATTCGTACTCTAGCCTCTGCAAAGGCTCCTGGTGGTGATATGGTCTCCAACTCTCTGATAAAGATACTGCCCAGGAGGGCTGTTCTTTTTCTCCTATCCATCTACAATAGCTGCCTACGACTGAGTTACTTTCCTGACCAGTGGAAAGTTGCCAAAATCTCTATGATTCTTAAAACTGGGAAATCAGTCCATTGCCCAGATTCATATCGCCCAATAAGCCTGTTATCTGGATTTGGAAAACTACTGGAGAAACTGCTACTAACCAAGCTACTACTCATTGATGAATTTGCCAACGCCGTACCGGATCATCAGTTTGGATTTCGCCCCAATCACAGTTGCGAGCTGCAGTTATTCCGAGTCACCCAGCATATCCTCAAGGCCTACGAGTCTAAGGAATCCTGCTCTGCAGTTTTTATTGATTTTTCGCAGGCATTTGACAGAGTTTGGCACACTGGTCTTTTGTTGAAACTCTCCAAGATAGTCCCCAGGCAACTTTTTAACATTCTCCATAGCTATTTGACGGATAGGAAATTTACGGTCACTGGGCCTGACGGCATCTCCTCCAAGCTAGGAAGCGTCTCTGCTGGAGTGCCTCAGGGTAGTGTCTTGGGCCCCATACTTTTCTCTATTTTTAGCTCCGATATGCCAATGCCCAATAGTGCTCTCTTCAATGGACGTTATAATAGCCAATTGCTCAAAAATATGCTCTTGTGCACCTATGCTGACGACACGGCCATTTTATCTAGCCACTTGTCGCAGAAATCGGCTGATGAGTCACTACAAACTTACCTTGGTTTCTTCTCCAAATGGGCCTTGAGATGGGGCCTCATAATCAATGTTAAAAAATGTGCCCACGTTGTCTTCACTCTGAACAGAGCTGGAATGACTGGAGTCAAGAATGGTGTAAGTCATATCTCACTCGGGAATATTCCCATTCCGCGAGCCGCTTCCTATAAGTACTTAGGCGTGACTCTTGACAAGTCCCTGAGAATGAATATACACTCAAACCATCTCTGCATATTAATAAGAGCTAGAGAAAAGAAACTTGGCTGGCTCCTTGGACCAGACAGCTCCCTGCCCAGTAAAACAAAGGTGACTATAATTAAACAACTAATAATGCCATTATGGCATTATGCTCTCCCCGTATGGGCATCGCTTGCCTCTGACACATCGGTTTTGAAGATCCAATCCATCACTAATGCCATTATTCGCAGATCTCTTGGATGCTCCAGATATACCAAAAATGACGACTTGAGACTCGAATATAACATTAAAACTTTTGACGAGATCTACCTGGCCCAGAGTGAAAGGCTTGCATCTAGCCTGTTTACTCACGAAAATCCAATTGTGCGCAACCTGGGCGTCTGCACATTCATCCCGGCCAGAACTGTCAAGTCCAGGAATCGATATGTCAAGCAAGTTGAAAACCACATACTCCTAAATAGAAGGAAGCATAAAGGATTAGCTGTGGCTCACTCCGAGCCCCCCACACTTCTACGTCACTCGGAAGAGATAGCTGTGAAGAGGCAAGCTGAGGAAGAAAAAAGGAAAAATCTAGCTGCAAGGTTCCTGCATTATAAAATCATAAGGACAGTTCAGCTCTGACCCCCCTGAACACTAATACCTACCTTGCTGCTTTGGAACTCACTGAATTACATCTTCCTGGTTCCCTTTAACTGCCAATTCAACTATAACCCAGCTTCTTCTCCATGGATCCTAACAAAATACTCTCCAGGACGCCATCATCAGCGGAATTGAATCACACCAGGATTAGGACATCAACTATTACTCCAATTAGGACCCTCCAGGACTCCATCTGATACCTACACCCATTTTTAGCTCCAGCAAATGATTCTCAAATTATAGGAATACCAGCTCCTGATTCATTTGGAAATTTCACACTTACCAGGATTCCAGCATTCGCCAAATGATACTCACTGATGCCAACTATCATTTCACTCGCTCCTAAAACCGGATTTTGCAAGGATTTTAGTCTATGCCGAATGATCTGATGTCAACTAGTACTTCATTTGGCTCTCAACGTCAGCTACAGTAGCCAAATTATATATACTGTCAATGAAGATTCCTGCCAATATTCCCAAATTAAATCCACTTGGATGCCGACCATTATCCCCTTCGAAACCTAATTAATCCTATTTTTGTTCAACCATACTAATCTGGATTAAAAGTTATAATTATTAGGTTATCAGCTACTATTCCCTTCGGAATGTAATCAAATTCAACTTGGATAAGATGGCCAATATCTATACGGATTTTTGGTCTCTCTCTGCGTCAATTGGAACAACTGGAAATTCAACATGGTACCTACATCTATGTAGATGTCTTGCTATTTTTCGTACCACCTGGTGCTAATTGGAATTTTTGGTCAACATTTACTTGGATGCCCTGCTATCTCTCTGCATCAAATGTTGACCTATACTTACCTCGATGCCTGGTCAATTTTTGCATCGCCTGGAGTAACCTGGAATCACCCTGGATGTGATGCCTATTTCTTTCCCATTACCTGGAGTAACCTGGATATGATGCCCAATATCCCCCACGCCTAGATCAGTCCTGGATCAGACGCCTATTTCCTTCTATACCTGGAGTAACACTGGAGATGATGGCCATTTCTTCAACACCTGGAGTAACCCACAATCCCGGATAAGACGCCTATTTTCTCCTGCACCTGGAGATACCTGGAATTTATGGCCAATATTTAACTAGTTCTTTGGCTATTTTTCAGTATTTCCTGGTACAAAATTTGGGTCCTTGCTAATGTCTACCTGGATGCCTTACTACCCTACGCTAAAACCTGGTGCCAATCTGGAAATGCCAACTTTCTCCAACTTCTGGAGTAGCCCTAATGATGCCCGTTTCTTCAACACCTGATGCAGCAGCCCTAAATGATGCCTGTTTCTCCAACACCTGATGCAGCAGGTACTTGACGACCAACACTTGGAGAAACCCCCGAACTGATGCGAGATACCCACCTGGGTGACCTACAAATATCCTCTTCACCTGGAGCCGCCTGCAACTGATGGATTTTCACCTCATCTGATGCCCATCCCGACTAGTTTCCACATCAACACCTGCGGTGGAATGAGGACTTTGGACTTGAGGAGCCACAAATTTCTACACCTCGCTGGAACGATCCCACGTCATTGCCGCCATCGCTTTCCGTAGTACGTCCTGGCCGCCCTGGGTTTGCCTTCTTCGTTCCTGTAAACTCGCCCCACCCGTGAGCCTTGACGTCGATGAACAGCCGTCCCTAGGGCCCTTCTGGTCCTTTTTTCCACCTGCAACCTGTTGTGGCCACGAAAAGTAGCAGCTCCGTTCCAGCCCTATCATCGTTGGATTAAGTTAAACAATTAATTTTAATTTTCGTATTTCTTTTATTTGCCTTGTTTAACTAGAATCAATTTTCAAAACACCAGCCACTCTAATATTTAACGTAACGATAAACTCTCCATTTAAAATTAATAATCACATAGTTTTAAGTCTAATATTCGTGCCTAAAGTAGTTAGTTTTCACCCGCCCTCCAAGACAGTGCAAAAATGATGCCAAACAATTACGGTATTGAGACACTGTTCTTTGGTTGAGTTGGAGTGTTGACTTGCACGTCTTTTGACATGATAAAATGGCTATTTTTCTTTGTAATTTCTGTATATCTCTTAAACCAACAATAGCCCATTAGAAAATCTCTCTTTTAACGTAGCATAGTGGCTGTGTGTGTGCTGGGACGGATCCCATAGGCCGCTGTGCGGCATATTTTTCTTTGTATCTTGTATTCTAGCTCTCGTCTCTGACGCTTGCCCCGTTCGGACCTGCCCTCTCCGAGAGGTTGTGTTTGGTCGCCGAGCGGTGCGGACGTCGGCGGCGCGCTCGCTGCGCGAGTGTCGAGCAGTAAATTTTCCCAGGTCAAATTAGAGTAATAATAGTAAGTGTCAGCCAGTAGAGTCGAGCAATAAACCAGCCAGCAGTGCACAAGTGCACAAGTGCGAAGCGCAACAAGCGCACAAGTGGAAAAAATGCATATTTTATTTAACTTAATTTATCGGCAAACGCGAGGTTCTGGAAGTGCACAGTTATCGAAGATCGGCCATTGCTAGAAAATTCTACCCTGCAAGCAGACGCGCCCGAGATCAATGCCATTATTTTGCCTTTTTTAACGCAATAATTGGCCAATATTCTACTCCCCGACGACGCCAATTGTTAAATCTGGACCTGCTCTTCCACACCTGGGTGGAATTGAACCGATCTCCGGCCACAAAATTGTCCACACACATATGTGCGCAATTTTTTCTCTGCAGCGGCCATCTTGCGACTCGTACCATTTGCACCTTTTTTCCTCGTCAATTGGAAAAATTGGATAGCAAATTCAACCCCAGAGCCTTCCACTAATCTACGTGCATCCTGACCAGCTAAAATCTGCGCAAAATCCTGCTTATTAATTTTCTTCATGTGAGTGTGCCGGGTATGTACATACATCACCGCCTCTACGTATGCACATATGTACATAGCCACCTACGTACATCATCGTGCACAAACACATACACACGTGCATAACGGCCTCACTCTAGGCGCAAGCTGCTGACATATGTACATAGCTGCCGACATATGTACATAGTAGCGAAAAATTCCAATTTGCCAATTTAACTCAACAAATTAAAATATTTACCCTTTCAAAATAAATATTTTAATATTGGCGAATTTAATTGGAATCTGATGACTGGAATTTGACTGGAAATTGGCGCGGCCATCTTTTCACTGGAACCACCACTGGAATTTGAGAGAGCGGCTTAAATTAATTTGAGGAAAGGGAAACATCAAAGAGATCCACTTAAGAGAATTGGAGCGCTATTATTGGAAAGTGCCGCTACGAGCTGCCATTTTTATCACTATTACGGCACCGCTCCACACGACTGGCACTGCTCCAAAGTGAACAACGTGGGAAATTTTTTTTTTTTTTTTTTACAACGGATACATCGACCCAATTTGCGGCCATGTCATCTTCTGAGAGTAGCGATGGTTCCTCACCAAGAAACTCCGGTAGGGTTCCATCCCCCCACTCGTCGAGGGCTCCCCAGCCTTCATGTATTTAATGCAGTGCCATAGATGCCAGAACTATGGCCATGCGGCGCAGGACTGTACGGCTAGCTACACCTGTATGAAGTGCGCCGGGAAACACAAGACCACGGATTGCACGAAGCCACGTGATGCCCCTGGTAGGTGCTGTAATTGCCGAGGACGGCATATCAGCTCCTATCGTGGTTGTTCGGCCTTCCAAATCCGTAAGCAAAAGGTTAAATATGGCTCATTTGCCAGTGCTGAGCCGAAGCCAACTCGAGGGCACTCCGATACGTGGTTTGAAGACGACTTGAGTTCCAGCAGCGAAGAACCACCAGTTTTAGCCACTAATGCCAACGACCAGAGCGTCACTGCCGCCACTTGTGAACCGCCCACGGAGGAATTGATTACGGAGGAACCGATCACTGCTGCAATTCCCAGTTTAACTGTGAGTAAGCCATCTGGGCCGCCGCTACTCCAGCAGTTTCTGGTCAAACTGAGCCAGAAGCCAATCAAACCACTGGATGCGACGAGCAAGGATATGGGTGAATCTCCAGATTCGAAGGCTGCTCCTAAACGACCCGACTGTCTAGAGCCCATTATCTCAGACAGATCGGATGAACTGCACAACCTGATTCTTGCCAGATTGGATGGCATTCAAGATATGCTTGGCCATCTCTGCCAGGCTATTGATAAGTTGCTGCTATTGACCGCCACCAAACAAATCGCTGATACTCATTAGGATATGGACTTTATGCATTATTCTCTTTATTTTGAATATTTTCTACCACTCGCCACAAGATGGATTTTTCATTTTATGTTTTTACCTGAAATACATTAATTAAGTTCATTCTAATACTACTGACTACGCCAAGGATTTTTCGACGCCAATTCTTGCAGCCGTTCGTCGCCATTATTTGTCATGATACTGAAATCATGTTCATTTTTGTTCTTTATTTTTGGAAAGAAATTTATGTTTTATGTTTATCTTCAATAAAGTATAATTACCTGGATGCCAGTGTTCGTCATTATAATTCTGGCTACTGATGAATAACCACACTAACCAGGATCTCAATGCTAATTATACTTATCCGGATGCTAACTACTAAAACAATACTTACCTGGATGCCTGCAATCAACGAATAATTCTACTAATCAGGGTACCAGCTTCTTTCCCATTCGGAATCCATTTACATTCTGTTCGGAATGTTACTTACTTAACTGGATGCCAACGACTCCTTTCGGATCCTGCTTAAGCTGCTTTATGGTCCTGGATGCCAGCATTTTATGAATAAATTCACTATCCAGGACCCCTGATTTCACCATGCAGACCCCCAGTTATTTCCTCTGCATGGAAATTAATTTATATCGTACTCACCTGGATACCAGCTACGCTCAAATGGATCCCAGCCAAAAAACTACGATACTCACCCGGATGCCTACTACTCAGCGATGGATACTTACCTGGATCCCAATGCAGCGAATAAACAATTTTTCCATTCAGAATTTTTAATATTTTTCTGTTTGGAAATAAATTTAAAATCGTACTTACCTGTCAACAAAAAGCTACGATTCTCACCCGGATGCTATATCAGCGATGGATACTCACCCGGATGCTAAACAGCGATGGATACCTTCCTGGATCCCAACGCAGCTAATAAACAATTTTTTCCATTCAGAATTTTTTAATATTTTTCTATTTGGAAAATAATTCAAAATCGTACTTACCTGATACCAGCTATGCATATTTGGACCTCAACAAAAAGCTACGATACTCACCTGGATGCCTACTACTCAGCGATGGATACTTACCTGGATCCCAACGCAGCGACTAATACAAATTTTTCCATTCAGAATGTTAAATATTTTTTCTGTTTGGAAATTAATCCAAAATCGTACTTACCAGATACCAGCTATGCATACATGGATTTCAGCAAAAAGCTACGATACTCACCCGGATGCCTACTACCCAGCGATGGATACTCACCTGGATGCTAAATCAGCGATGGATACCTTCCTGGATCCCAACGCAGCGAATTAAAAATTTTTCCATTCAGAATGTTAAATATTTTTCTGTTTGGAAATTAGTTCAAAATCGTACTTCTGGATACCAGCTATGCATACATGGATCTCAACAAAAAGCTACGATACTCACCCGGATGCCTACTACTCAGCGATGGATACTTACCTGGATCCCAACGCAGCGAATAAAAAATTTTTCCATTCAGAATGTTAAATACTTTTCTGTTTGGAAATTAATCCAAAATCGTACTTACCTGGATACCAGCTATGCATATTTGGATCTCAACAGGAAAGCTACGATACTCTCCCGAATGCCTACTACTCAGCGATGGATACTTACCTGGATCCCTACGCAGCGAATAAACAATTTTTCCATTCAGAATGTTAAATATTTTTCTGTTTGGAAATTAATTTAAAATCGTACTTACCAGATACCAGCTATGCATTTTGGATCTCAACAGGAAAACTACGATACCCACCTGGATGCCTATTACTCAGCGATGGATACTCTCCTGGATCCCAACGCAGCGAATAAAAAAATTTTTCCATACAGAATGTTAAATATTTTTCTGTTTGGAAATTAATCTCAAATCGTACTTACCAGATACCAGCTATGCATATTTGGATCTCAACAGGAAAGCTACGATACTCACCCGGATGCCTACTACTCAGCGATGGATACTTACCTGGATCCCAACGCAGCGAATAAACAATTTCTCCATTCAGAATGTTAAATATTTTTCTGTTTGGAAATTAATTCAAAATCGTACTTACCTGGATACCAGCTATGCATATTTGGATCTCAACAAAAAGCTACGATACTCACCTGGATGCCTACTATTCAGCGATGGATACTTACCTGAATCCCAACGCTGCGATTAAACAATTTTTCCATTCAGAATGTTAAATATTTTTCTGTTTGGAAATTAATACAAAATCGTACTTACCAGATACCAGCTATGCATATTTGGATCTCAACGGAAAAGCTACGATACTCACCCGGATGCCTACTACTCAGCGATGGATATTCTCCTGGATCCCAACGCAGCGAATAAACAATTTTTTCCATTCAGAATGTTAAATATTTTTCTGTTTGGAAATTAACTCAAAATCGTACTTACCTGATACCAGCTATGCATATTTGGATCTCAACAAAAAGCTACGATACCCACCCGGATGCCTACTACTCAGCGATGGATACTTACCTGGATGCTAAATCAGCGATGGATTCTTACCTGGATCCCAACGCAGCGAATAAACAATTTTTTCCATTCAGAATGTTAAATATTTTTCTGTTTGGAAATTAATTCAAAATCGTACTTACCTGGATACCAGCTATGCATATTTGGATCTCAACAAAAAGCTACGATACTCACCTGGATGCCTACTATTCAGCGATGGATACTTACCTGGATCCCAACGCTGCGATTAAACAATTTTTCCATTCAGAATGTTAAATATTTTTCTGTTTGGAAATTAATTCAAAATCGTACTTACCTGATACCAGCTATGCATATTTGGATCTCAACAAAAAGCTACGACACTCACCCGTATGCCTATTACTCAGCGATGGATACTTACCTGGATCCCAACGCAGCGAATAAACAATTTTTCCACTCAGAATGTTAAATATTTTTCTGTTTGGAAATTAATTTCAATTCGTACTTCTGGATACCAACTATGCATACATGGATCTCAACAGAAAAGCTACGATACTCACCTGGATGCCTACTACTCAGCGATGGATACTCACCTGGATGCTAAATCAGCGATGGATACCTTCCTGGATCCCAACGCAGCGAATAAAAAATTTTTTCCACTCAGAATTTAAATATTTTTCTGTTTGGAAATTAATTCAAAATCGTACTTATCAGATACCAGCTTTGCATACATGGATCTCAACAGAAAAGCTACGATACTCACCCGGATGCCTACTACTCAGCGATGGATACTTACCTGGATCCCAACGCAGCGAATAAATAATTTTTTCCATTCAGAATGTTAAATATTTTTCTGTCTGGAAATTAAATTAAAATCGTACTTACCTGATACCAGCTATGCATATATGGATTTCAGCAAAAAGCTACGATTCTCACCTGGATGCCTACTACTCAGCGATGGATACTTACCTGGATCCCTACGCAGCGAATAAACAATTTTTCCATTCAGAATGTTAAATATTTTTCTGTTTGGAAATAAATTTCAAATCGTACTTACCAGATACCAGCTATGCATATTTGGATCTCAACAGAAAAGCTACGATACTCACCTGGATGCCTACTACTCAGCGATGGATACTTACCTGGATCCCAACGCAGCGAATAAATAATTTTTTCCATTCAGAATGTTAAATATTTTTCTGTTTGGAAATTAATTCAAAATCGTACTTCTGGATACCAGCTATGCATATATGGACTTCAGCAAAAAGCTACGATACTCACCTGGATGCCTACTACTCAGCGATGGATACTTACCTGGATGCCAACGCAGCGAATAAACAATTTTTCCATTCAGAATGTTAAATATTTTTCTGTTTGGAAATAAATTTCAAATCGTACTTACCAGATACCAGCTATGCATACATGGATCTCAACAAAAAGCTACGATACTCACCCGGATGTCTACTACTCAGCGATGGATACTCACCTGGATCCCTACGCAGCGAATAAACAATTTTTCCATTCAGAATGTTAAATATTTTTCTGTTTGGAAATTAATTTCAAATCGTACTTCTGGATACCTGCTATGCATATTTGGATCTCAACAAAAAGCTACGATACTCACCTGGATGCCTACTACTCAGCGATGGATACATTCCTGGATCTCAACGCAGCGAATAAACAATTTTTTCCATTCAGAATGTTAAATATTTTTCTGTTTGGAAATTAATTTCAAATCGTTCTTACCTGACACCAGCTATGCATATTTGGATCTCAACAGAAAAGCTACGATACTCACCTGGATGCCTACTACTCAGCGATGGATACTCACCTGGATCCCAACGCAGCGAATAAACAATTTTTCCATTCAGAATGTTAAATATTTTTCTGCTTGGAAATTAATCCAAAATTGTACTTACCTGATACCAGCTATGCATACATGGATCTCAACAGAAAAGCTACGATACTCACCCGGATGCCTACTACTCAGCGATGGATACTTACCTGGATCCCAATGCAGCGAATAAACAATTTTTCCATTCAGAATGTTAAATATTTTTCTGTTTGGAAATTAATTTCAAATCGTACTTCTGGATACCTGCTATGCATACATGGATCTCAACAGGAAAGCTACGATACTCACCCGGATGCCTACTACTCAGCGATGGATACTCACCTGGATGCCAATTCAGCAATGGATACCCACCTGGAAATAATGCAAATACTTACCTGGATGCCCTGACATTTTTCAGCATTACCTGAAACAGATGGTTGCAACTGCCACTGTAAACCTGGGTGCCCTGCAACTTTTCTGCAACACCTGGAGCATCCTGGAGCCCATGATAGTACCTGCGCTGCAATGTTGGCCATATCACCCCTGGACCTGGGTGGCCTACAAATTTTCCTCTTCACCTGGAGCCGCCAGCAATTGATGGATCTTCACCTCGACTGATGCCCAATCATTTTCCACATCAACACCCGCGGTGGAGCGAGGACTTTGGACTTGAGGAGCCACAAATTTCTACACCTCGCTGGAACGATCCCACGTCATTGCCGCCATCGCTTTCCGTAGTACGTCCTGGCCGCCCTGGGTTTGCCGTTTGTGTTCCTGGAAACTTGCCCCACCCGTGAGCCTTGACGTCGATGAACTGCCGTCCCAAGGGCCCTTCTGGCCCTTACCTACCTGCATCCTGCTGCGGCCACGAAATGTAGCAGCTCCGTTCCGGACCATCTTCGCCGTTGGATTAAGTTAAACATTTAAATTCTCATTTTTTGTTGTATTTTTATTTGTCATGTTTAACTTTGAATCGTTTTTTCTTACACCAGCCACTTAAAATAACTTAACGTAAAGATAAAATTCCACTTAAATTTAAACTAAATAGTCTTAAGTCTAACATTCGTGCCTAACGTCGTTAGCCTTCACCCACCTTCCAGGACAGTGCAAAAATGATGCCAAACAATTACGGTATTGAGACACTGATCCTTGGATGAGTTGGAGTGTTGGCGTGCGCGTATTTTGACATGTCATAGACTGAATTTTTTATATCTTTTCTAACTTTATACCACACAATAGCCCACTAAGAACTCTGTAACTTTAGCATAGTGGTTGGTGTACCGGGATGGACCCCCTTGTTTCCTTGTTTTTGTATTTTTGTGATATCCGCACTGCCCTTCGAGTTGCTTGGCGGTCGTCGAGCAGAGCGGACGTGCCGAGCAGAGCTCGGCTTCAAACTTGTACTCTAGACAGTATTAAACCTAGCACACTAGACAGTTAACGTTAGACAATCAAGCACATTAGAGTAATTAAACAACATTTAAAGGAAATAAACAACATTAAAAAGGAAAATTAAAATTAAAAAAAAAAAAAAAATTGGCTCTTTTTCACTGAAAAAATACAAAGGTGCCTGGAAAAGAACAGTTATCGAGCGGCCATTATCGAAAGTAAACCGGTGCGGTGCGGACGTGCTGTGAACAACGTGTGCTTCTGGAATTAATTAATGCGACTACTGGCTACTAATTGGCCATTCTACTGTGCTGCTAATCAACCTGGAGCTAGTTAATCGCCCAGGATTGTGGAAATCTGCGGAAATCTGTGGTTTTAACCCCGAAATTGGCTCTGAACCTAGAACCGCGTGCACACCAGTCGCCATTTTTCACCCCCGATCAATTTGGAAATTGGTCTTAAATCGCCGCTATAATTCACCAATCCGCCCTTTTAATCCGCCGCCTTTAATTGAACGAGCCAACTATAACCCGCCGCCAAGCAATTGACTCCAATAAATGTGAATTAAATGTGAATTTTATATGTATGTACATAACCACTAAATGTATACATATATGTATGTGACTGTCTATAAGGGATTCTGACCAGCCAAGAGTGACATAAATTGGTGCATTTAATCAACATAAAAACTGCAATAAAATTCTACAACCAAGAGGCCACCAATAAGTCAGTTTAATAATAATCAAATGTGAATTTTACATGTGCATCAGTACAGCGGCTCATATGTACATATAAACATACATATGTACATATAAACGTATGTTCATAACCAACTGTTGCTGCTAATTTGCATATGAAATTGTGATTATTATTGACTCGAAAAAAACTGTTCCTGACCTGCAGCAAGTGATGCAAATTAACACAAGCATTTACTCAGTGCCAAAATAATTTTAATAAATCTTGACCTGTAACGAGTGATGTAAAGTTACATAAAAATTCATACGGTGCTGATGTAATTAAATTACACCTGACCAGTGGCTATATATTAAAGTCACTTAATTTTGCTGCAAATAATTTTCTACAAAATCCAACTGGAAGGATAAGGATCGGCCATAATTGTTCTGGAAAGGTGAAAAACTGGAAAACTAGAAACTGGAAAGGAGAAACTGGAAAGGAGACACTGGAAAATAGAAGCTGAAAATCAAGAGAAATTCTAAGAGACTACTTCAAGAGAGAGCAACTGGTGACTGGAATTGTACCATGGCTGGAATGGAAAATAAGAGAGGTGAGTCGAACCAATTTGGAGATTACTCTCCTAGTTGCCACTCTTATAATGCTACTTTAAGAGAAATTGACACTCACGTATATTGCCGCCCTCTTACCAACTCTGAGGTTATTAATTCTGGCCTCTCTCTTAACAATTCAGTCAGTCCCACCCCCGCTAACAGCGACCCTCTCTCTTTGCAACTCTCTTTAAATATCACCTCAATTTCAAGAGACTCTTCCCCCTCTGACAATTGCACTTCCCCTTCATCGGCCCTCTCTTTGCCTAGGGAATTTGATGCAAATTCTAAGAGTACTCAAAATTTCTCTTTAATGAATGATGATTATGAATTACCTAGACCAGCTCCTATTAATATTGCCAATAAAAATTTGGAGCCCAGCCCATTTAAGAATGCCTTTACTCCACCTGGCCCGGGCATTGCTCCTGATTGTTTGGCTAATAAAATTGTTCCTAGCAGTAGTACTAAACGTCAGCTCTCCACATCATCGGCTTTAATTGTTAGCGCCCCCAAAAGGATCAATCCAAGTACATCGTTGTCAATCGCGTCTCGTGCCCAAGCTCTACAAAGCCTATTCGACAACCTAAACTCGCTTACCCATGCGTGTAAGGAACTTAGGGCACCCATAAATAGGTGGGCAGATAATAGTTTGAGTTGTTCCACTGACAAGGCTACCACCAAGGATAACAACTCGAAGGAGACTGCCTTATCGCGGGATTTGGACCTACCTGCTTCCAGCTCTAGGGAACTGGTCCCTCTAAATGTGATTGCCGTGCCAACCTCTCAGCCCTCGCCCGGATGCTCGACCGTCACCCAAAAAAGGGCCATTACTTTCAGCGATGTGGATTTCCCGGTTTTTCCTACGCCGACCAAGACTCCTGCTTTTAGGAGTAATTTTGCACTACAACTGATGGAGGAGCGTAAACAGGGTAGAGTTTTATTTACCCAAAACACTGTGAACGGATCCAATTCAACCAAGAAGCAGAAGCAGACTGCTGTTACCCCTGTTTCTAATGTTCCTGGTAAGCCTGGAACCAATTCAACCAAGAAGCAGAAACAGATCGTCGCTACCCCCGTCTCTAATGCTCCTGTTAGGCCTGGTTCCCATTCAACCAAGAAGCAGAAGCAGAACACCATTACTCCTGCTTCTAATGCTCCTGTTAGGCTTGGTTCCCATTCAATCAAGAAGCAGATGCAGAACACCATTACTCCTGCTTCTAATGCTCCTGTTAGGTCTGGATCTAAATCAACCAAGAAACAGAAGCAGAACAACAATACTCCTGCTTCTAATGCTCCTGGTAAGCCCACTAAATCATCGGTCCCTTTTATACCACAAATCTCCCATAAATCCCTAATACAATGCCATCGATGCCAATCCTTTGGCCACAGTCACCATGCTTGTAGAAGAGAATTTGTGTGTATGAAATGTGCGGGCAAACATCCAACTACCAGCTGCGCGAAATCTAGGATCTCTCCTCCCAAATGTTGCAATTGTGGTGGGCCGCACGTTAGTGCTTATCGTGGCTGTTCTTCATTCAAGTCACTAAAGCACAAGGTTCTTTCCCAGATGTATAAGAATAAACCTGCCCAAAACAACTCTCAGTGGCGCCCTAAGAAGGGTCCATCTAGGCGTCCTCCTCCGAAATTTGTTGAGGAGAAAAAACGGAGCACCAACTACTGGGAACCTTTACAGCGGGCCACATCGTCTAGGAAGAACAGTAGCAGCAACAATAATAATAATAAAAATAGGAATCACCCTGATTCTTGGAAGCATAGGAAACAGCCGTACCGCCATAATGCCAATAAGCCATCATCTGACGAAGCCAATTGGAACTCAAAACGCAATCCAGCCGAGTTGCACCTGAAACAGTTTCAGGCCAAATTGCGATCCCAGCAATCCCAATTGGGTCCTACTTCTCAGAGGAAACAACCGACGAAGAATAGGCAATACAACGCGCCCAGGAATCCTTTCTCCTCCTCTAATAATGGCAATGGCAATGGTCCCACTTCAAAGAAGGGACATTTGGCGAAGAAAAGGCAATCTAACGTGCCTAGGAACCCCTTCTCCACTATTAACAACGGCAAGGCGCATCAACACAACCCAGCTGAGGCCCACTTGGCGCGCTTCCAGGCTAATCTTCGCTCCCAACAATCCCAGAACGCGAATACCCTACAGACTCCAAAGCCAGAAGCCCACTCTCAACAGCAGCAGCAGCCCCAGCCTCCTTACATTACAACTGAGATGCACAACGTGACGAACACCAGGCTGGATAAGATTGAAGCTTTATTAAATCTAGTACTAAAGTCTCTCAATAAAATGATTACATTTATGGATTTCTCCGATCTCAGTTTCTTTAATGGTTCTGCTGATGGCCACTCTAGTTCCGTTGCTTCTGTCGAAATGCGCTCCCTGACAGGCAATGATGGCATTAATGAGGCCATTATTAATGCAAATGACCAAGTCCATGCCTAATCCCAGACGCCGCCGCTCTTTTCAACCCCAAAGGCCAATCCCAAGTCCCACTAATGGTCTCCGGATTGGTTGCTGGAATGCGTGTGGGGTTAAGAATAAGGTCCCTGAACTTGAGGTTTTCATGGATCAACATAGGATTGATATTATGCTAATAAACGAGACTAGGGTGCCCTCACTTCAGGTTTCTGGATTTCACACCTATCTGGCCCCTAACCCATCGTCTCACAGCAAAGGCGGTGCTGCTACCCTTGTTAGGTATGGCCTTATCCACTCTGCGCTTGGACCAATCTCTGAGGAATCTGTCCAAGTCTGTCCGATCCTCATCCATAATGTTGTCATTGCTTCCATCTACTGTCCACCATCCATTGCTTGGACCTGCAATGACTTTAAGGAGCTACTAAGGACTATGGATGACTTATCTCCAGCTCATGCTTCGAGATTTATCATCGCTGGAGATTGGAACGCCAAGGATTCTCTATGGGGCTCTGTGCGAGGCTGCCCCAGGGGCAAAGCACTGAACGAGGCCATTAATTCCTGCAAAAGATTGGATATTCTTGCTACAGGCGGAGCTACCCATTTCCCTTTCAGTAGCAGAGCTAGAAATCCTTCTGCTATTGACTTTGCTGTTCACTCTGGTTTCTCACCAAGCCACCTTGTTATATCCTCGCTAAACGAGCTTACCTCAGATCATTTGCCTCTCCTCATCCTGGCGTCCCTGGGTAAAGCTCCTTTAACTGCTGCATTATCAGGCAGCGATTCGCGAAGGCCTATGAAAGTCCCCAGCGGTGAAGCGGCAATCAAGAGATTCCAAAAACACCTGGATAGAATCATTAATCTCAACATTGAAATCAACTCTACCCAGGATATTGAAGATTCAATTGACCTCTTTCTTAGCAAAATTAAAAAGTCAATTGCCCACTGTTCCAGCTCATCAAATGCGAATGCCCGCTCCCATCTTCCTAGGAATGGCCCTATACGGCACTTTAAGCTTGATAATCGAACCTGGAGACTCTTTTGCACTGTTCAAAAGAACAAAGCTGACTTTCAAAGGAATCCCTCTCCTGAGGCCAAGAAACTATTTATTAAGTCAAAAAACCGACTCAGGAAGGCCATTAAAAAAGCGAAGCAGGATGCCATCAACCGAAAATTCCTCGCCATAGATCCTAATGATCGTTATAACATGGCCAAATTATGGAAGATAACAAGGAACTTTAAGCGTCAACCAGCCCCTAATTATCCACTTAGAACTGAGGAGAATGTACCTGCAGCAAATCCCATTTTGACTAAAACAAATCAAGAGAAAGCGGACTGCTTTGCTAATCATCTGGAGGAACGTTTTACTGCCAGACTTGAGTGTTCTGATGCTGATAGGACTGAAACAATGGATGATCTGAAGACCTTTCTGGATACTCCACCTGACCAATACTCTAATCCAATATTTAAGGGCAACCCGAGAGCTCTCACTTACTTCAAGTTTAGTGAGCTCTCTGCTGAAATTCGTACTTTAGCCTCTGCAAAGGCTCCTGGTGGTGATATGGTCTCCAACTCTCTGATAAAGATACTGCCCAGGAGGGCTGTTCTTTTTCTCCTATCCATCTACAATAGCTGCCTACGACTGAGTTACTTTCCTGACCAGTGGAAAGTTGCCAAAATCTCTATGATTCTTAAAACTGGGAAATCAGTCCATTGCCCAGATTCATATCGCCCAATAAGCCTGTTATCTGGATTTGGAAAACTACTGGAGAAACTGCTACTAACCAAGCTACTACTCATTGATGAATTTGCCAACGCCGTACCGGATCATCAGTTTGGATTTCGCCCCAATCACAGTTGCGAGCTGCAGTTATTCCGAGTCACCCAGCATATCCTCAAGGCCTACGAGTCTAAGGAATCCTGCTCTGCAGTTTTTATTGATTTTTCGCAGGCATTTGACAGAGTTTGGCACACTGGTCTTTTGTTGAAACTCTCCAAGATAGTCCCCAGGCAACTTTTTAACATTCTCCATAGCTATTTGACGGATAGGAAATTTACGGTCACTGGGCCTGACGGCATCTCCTCCAAGCTAGGAAGCGTCTCTGCTGGAGTGCCTCAGGGTAGTGTCTTGGGCCCCATACTTTTCTCTATATTTAGCTCCGATATGCCAATGCCCAATAGTGCTCTCTTCAATGGACGTTATAATAGTCAATTGCTCAAAAATATGCTCTTGTGCACCTATGCTGACGACACGGCCATCTTATCTAGCCACTCGTCGCAGAAATCGGCTGATGAGTCACTACAAACTTACCTTGGTTTCTTCTCCAAATGGGCCTTGAGATGGGGCCTCATAATCAATGTTAAAAAATGTGCCCACGTTGTCTTCACTCTGAACAGAGTTGGAATGACTGGAGTCAAGAATGGTGTAAGTCATATCTCACTCGGGAATATTCCCATTCCGCGAGCCGCTTCCTATAAGTACTTAGGCGTGACTCTTGACAAGTCCCTGAGAATGAATATACACTCAAACCATCTCTGCATATTAATAAGAGCTAGAGAAAAGAAACTTGGCTGGCTCCTTGGACCAGACAGCTCCCTGCCCAGTAAAACAAAGGTGACTATAATTAAACAACTAATAATGCCATTATGGCATTATGCTCTCCCCGTATGGGCATCGCTTGCCTCTGACACATCGGTTTTGAAGATCCAATCCATCACTAATGCCATTATTCGCAGATCTCTTGGATGCTCCAGATATACCAAAAATGACGACTTGAGACTTGAATATAACATTAAAACTTTTGACGAGATCTACCTGGCCCAGAGTGAAAGGCTTGCATCTAGCCTGTTTACTCACGAAAATCCAATTGTGCGCAACCTGGGCGTCTGCACATTCATCCCGGCCAGAACAGTCAAGTCCAGGAATCGATATGTCAAGCAAGTTGAAAACCACATACTCCTAAATAGAAGGAAGCATAAAGGATTAGCTGTGGCTCACTCCGAGCCCCCCACACTTCTACGTCACTCGGAAGAGATAGCGCTGAAGAGGCAAGCTGAGGAAGAAAAAAGGAAAAATCTAGCTGCAAGGTTCCTGCATTATAAAATCATAAGGACAGTTCAGCTCTGACCCCCCTGAACACTAATACCTACCTTGCTTACATCTTCCTGGTTCCCTTTAACTGCCAATTCAACTATAACCCAGCTTCTTCTCCATGGATCTCAACAAAATACTCTCCAGGATGCCATCTCCAGCGGAATTGAATCATACCAGGATTAGGACACCAACTATTACTCCAATCAGGACCCTCCAGGACTCCATCTGATACCTACACCCATTTTTAGCTCCAGCAACTGATTCTCAAATTATAGGAATACCAGCTCCTGATTCATTTGGAAATTTCATACTTACCAGGATTTCAGCATTTGCCAAATGATACTTATTTGACGCCAACTATCATTTCACTTGCTCCAAAAAAACTGGATTCTGCAAGGATTTCAGCCTATGCAGAATGATCTGATGCCAACTAGTACTTCATTTGGCTCTCAACTTTAGCTACAGTAGCCAAATTATTTATACTGTCAACGAAGAATTAACTAAACTCACCAGGATTCCTGCCAATATTCCCTTCGGAATATTCCCAAATTAAATCCACTTGGATGCCGACCATTATCCCCTTCGAAACCTAATTAATCCTATTTTTGTTCAACCATACTAATCTGGATTAAAAGTTATAATTATTAGGTTATCAGCTACTATTCCCTTCGGAATGTAATCAAATTCAACTTGGATAAGATGGCCAATATCTATACGGATTTTTGGTCTCTCTCTGCGTCAATTGGAACAACTGGAAATTCAACATGGTACCTACATCTATGTAGATGTCTTGCTATTTTTCGTACCACCTGGTGCTAATTGGAATTTTTGGTCAACATTTACTTGGATGCCCTGCTATCTCTCTGCATCAAATGTTGACCTATACTTACCTCGATGCCTGGTCAATTTTTGCATCGCCTGGAGTAACCTGGAATCACCCTGGATGTGATGCCTATTTCTTTCCCATTACCTGGAGTAACCTGGATATGATGCCCAATATCCCCTACGCCTAGATCAGTCCTGGATCAGACGCCTATTTCCTTCTATACCTGGAGTAACACTGGAGATGATGGCCATTTCTTCAACACCTGGAGTAACCCACAATCCCGGATAAGACGCCTATTTTCTCCTGCACCTGGAGATACCTGGAATTTATGGCCAATATTTAACTAGTTCTTTGGCTATTTTTCAGTATTTCCTGGTACAAAATTTGGGTCCTTGCTAATGTCTACCTGGATGCCTTACTACCCTACGCTAAAACCTGGTGCCAATCTGGAAATGCCAACTTTCTCCAACTTCTGGAGTAGCCCTAATGATGCCCGTTTCTTCAACACCTGATGCAGCAGCCCTAAATGATGCCTGTTTCTCCAACACCTGATGCAGCAGGTACTTGACGACCAACACTTGGAGAAACCCCCGAACTGATGCGAGATACCCACCTGGGTGACCTACAAATATCCTCTTCACCTGGAGCCGCCTGCAACTGATGGATTTTCACCTCATCTGATGCCCATCCCGACTAGTTTCCACATCAACACCTGCGGTGGAATGAGGACTTTGGACTTGAGGAGCCACAAATTTCTACACCTCGCTGGAACGATCCCACGTCATTGCCGCCATCGCTTTCCGTAGTACGTCCTGGCCGCCCTGGGTTTGCCTTCTTCGTTCCTGTAAACTCGCCCCACCCGTGAGCCTTGACGTCGATGAACAGCCGTCCCTAGGGCCCTTCTGGTCCTTTTTTCCACCTGCAACCTGTTGTGGCCACGAAAAGTAGCAGCTCCGTTCCAGCCCTATCATCGTTGGATTAAGTTAAACAATTAATTTTAATTTTCGTATTTCTTTTATTTGCCTTGTTTAACTAGAATCAATTTTCAAAACACCAGCCACTCTAATATTTAACGTAACGATAAACTCTCCATTTAAAATTAATAATTACATAGTTTTAAGTCTAATATTCGTGCCTAAAGTAGTTAGTTTTCACCCGCCCTCCAAGACAGTGCAAAAATGATGCCAAACAATTACGGTATTGAGACACTGTTCTTTGGTTGAGTTGGAGTGTTGACTTGCACGTCTTTTGACATGATAAAATGGCTATTTTTCTTTGTAACTATTGTAATATTTGTATATCTCTTAAACCAACAATAGCCCATTAGAAAATCTCTCTTTTAACGTAGCATAGTGGCTGTGTGTGTGCTGGGACGGATCCCATAGGCCGCTGTGCGGCATATTTTCTTTGTATCTTTGTATTCTAGCTCTCGTCTCTGACGCTTGCCCCGTTCGGACCTGCCCTCTCCGAGAGGTTGTGTTTGGTCGCCGAGCGGTGCGGACGTCGGCGGCGCGCTCGCTGCGCGAGTGTCGAGCAGTCAAGTTTTCCCCAGTCGAGTAATAGTAAATAGTTAAATGTCCAGCCATAGAGTCGAAATAAACGCGGCAGAGCCAGCAACGGCTAAACAGCCAACAAGTGGAAAAAATGCATATTTTATTTAATTTAATTTATCGGCAAACGCGAGGTTCTGGAAGTGCACAGTTATCGAAGATCGGCCATTGCTAGAAAATTCTACCCTGCAAGCAGACGCGCCCGAGATCAATGCCATTATTTTGCCTTTTTTAACGCAATAATTGGCCAATATTCTACTTCCCGACGACGCCAATTGTTAAATCTGGACCTGCTTTTCCACACCTGGGTGGAATTGAACCGATCTCCGGCCACAAAATTGTCCACACACATATGTGCGCAATTTTTTCTCTGCAGCGGCCATCTTGCGACTCGTACCATTTGCACCTTTTTTCCTCGTCAATTGGAAAAATTGGTTAGCAAATTCAACCCCAGAGCCTTCCACTAATCTACGTGCATCCTGACCAGCTAAAATCTGCGCAAAATTCTACTTATTAATTTTCTTCAAGTGAGTGTGCCGGGTATGTACATACATCACCACCTCTACGTATGCACATATGTACATAGCCACCTACGTACATCATCGTGCACAAACACATACACGCGTGCATAACGGCCTCACTCTAGGCGCAAGCTGCCGGCATATGTACATAGCTGCTGACATATGTACATAGTAGTGAAAAATTCCAATTTGCCAATTTAACTCAACAAATTAAAATATTTACCCTTTCAAAATAAATATTTTAATATTGGCGAATTTAATTGGAATCTGATGACTGGAATTTGACTGGAAATTGGCGCGGCCATCTTTTCACTGGAACCACCACTGGAATTTGAGAGAGCGGCTTAAATTAATTTGAGGAAAGGGAAACATCAAAGAGATCCACCTAAGAGAATTGGAGCGCTATTATTGGAAGTGCCGCTACGAGCAGCCATTTTTTTATCACTATTACGGCACTGCTCCACACGACTGGCACTGCTCCAAAGTGAACAACGTGGGAGATTTTTTCAACGGATACATCGACCCTATTTGCGGCCATGTCTTCTTCTGAGAGTAGCGATGGTTCCTTACCAAGATTCCGTAGGGTTCCATCCCCCCCACTCGTCGAGGGCTCCCCAGCCTTTGTATACTTAATGCAGTGCCATAGATGCCAGAACTATGGCCACGCGGCGCAGGACTGTACGGCTAGTTACACCTGCATGAAGTGCGCTGGGAAACATAAGTCCACTGATTGCCCAAAGCCACGTGGTGCCCCTGGTAGGTGCTGTAATTGCCGAGGACGGCATGTCAGTTCCTATCGTGGTTGTCCGGTCTTCCAAATCCGTAAGCAAAAGGTTAAATATGGCTCATTTGCCAGTGCTGAGCCGAAGCCAACTCGAGGGCACTCCGATACGTGGTTTGAAGACGACTTGAGTTCCAGCAGCGAAGAACCACCAGTTTTAGCCACTAATGCCAACGACCAGAGCGTCACTGCCGCCACTTGTGAACCGCCCACGGAGGAATTGATTACGGAGGAACCGATCACTGCTGCAATTCCCAGTTTAACTGTGAGTAAGCCATCTGGGCCGCCGCTACTCCAGCAGTTTCTGGTCAAACTGAGCCAGAAGCCAATCAAACCACTGGATGCGACGAGCAA
Source organism: Drosophila parabipectinata (assembly GCA_018153455.1). Classification (NCBI taxonomy): domain Eukaryota; kingdom Metazoa; phylum Arthropoda; class Insecta; order Diptera; family Drosophilidae; genus Drosophila; species Drosophila parabipectinata. The sequence goes on along the minus strand of JAECYA010000407.1, from coordinate 23,178 downwards.
GGATATGGGTGAATCTCCAGATTCGAAGGCTGCTCCTAAACGACCCGACTGTCTAGAGCCCATTATCTCAGACAGATCGGATGAACTGCACAACCTGATTCTTGCCAGATTGGATGGCATTCAAGATATGCTTGGCCATCTCTGCCAGGCTATTGATAAGTTGCTGCTATTGACCGCCACCAAACAAATCGCTGATACTCATTAGGATATGGACTTTATGCATTATTCTCTTTATTTTGAATATTTTCTACCACTCGCCACAAGATGGATTTTTCATTTTATGTTTTTACCTGAAATACATTAATTAAGTTCATTCTAATACTACTGACTACGCCAAGGATTTTTCGACGCCAATTCTTGCAGCCGTTCGTCGCCATTATTTGTCATGATACTGAAATCATGTTCATTTTTGTTCTTTATTTTTGGAAAGAAATTTATGTTTTATGTTTATCTTCAATAAAGTATAATTACCTGGATGCCAGTGTTCGTCATTATAATTCTGGCTACTGATGAATAACCACACTAACCAGGATCTCAATGCTAATTATACTTATCCGGATGCTAACTACTAAAACAATACTTACCTGGATGCCTGCAATCAACGAATAATTCTACTAATCAGGGTACCAGCTTCTTTCCCATTCGGAATCCATTTACATTCTGTTCGGAATGTTACTTACTTAACTGGATGCCAACGACTCCTTTCGGATCCTGCTTAAGCTGCTTTATGGTCCTGGATGCCAGCATTTTATGAATAAATTCACTATCCAGGACCCCTGATTTCACCATGCAGACCCCCAGTTATTTCCTCTGCATGGAAATTAATTTATATCGTACTCACCTGGATACCAGCTACGCTCAAATGGATCCCAGCCAAAAAACTACGATACTCACCCGGATGCCTACTACTCAGCGATGGATACTTACCTGGATCCCAATGCAGCGAATAAACAATTTTTCCATTCAGAATTTTTAATATTTTTTCTGTTTGGAAATAAATTTAAAATCGTACTTACCTGTCAACAAAAAGCTACGATTCTCACCCGGATGCTATATCAGCGATGGATACTCACCCGGATGCTAAACAGCGATGGATACCTTCCTGGATCCCAACGCAGCTAATAAACAATTTTTTCCATTCAGAATTTTTTAATATTTTTCTGTTTGGAAAATAATTCAAAATCGTACTTACCTGATACCAGCTATGCATATTTGGACCTCAACAAAAAGCTACGATACTCACCTGGATGCCTACTACTCAGCGATGGATACTTACCTGGATCCCAACGCAGCGACTAATACAAATTTTTCCATTCAGAATGTTAAATATTTTTTCTGTTTGGAAATTAATCCAAAATCGTACTTACCAGATACCAGCTATGCATACATGGATTTCAGCAAAAAGCTACGATACTCACCCGGATGCCTACTACCCAGCGATGGATACTCACCTGGATGCTAAATCAGCGATGGATACCTTCCTGGATCCCAACGCAGCGAATTAAAAATTTTTCCATTCAGAATGTTAAATATTTTTCTGTTTGGAAATTAGTTCAAAATCGTACTTCTGGATACCAGCTATGCATACATGGATCTCAACAAAAAGCTACGATACTCACCCGGATGCCTACTACTCAGCGATGGATACTTACCTGGATCCCAACGCAGCGAATAAAAAATTTTTCCATTCAGAATGTTAAATACTTTTCTGTTTGGAAATTAATCCAAAATCGTACTTACCTGGATACCAGCTATGCATATTTGGATCTCAACAGGAAAGCTACGATACTCTCCCGAATGCCTACTACTCAGCGATGGATACTTACCTGGATCCCTACGCAGCGAATAAACAATTTTTCCATTCAGAATGTTAAATATTTTTCTGTTTGGAAATTAATTTAAAATCGTACTTACCAGATACCAGCTATGCATTTTTGGATCTCAACAGGAAAACTACGATACCCACCTGGATGCCTATTACTCAGCGATGGATACTCTCCTGGATCCCAACGCAGCGAAAAAAAAAATTTTTCCATACAGAATGTTAAATATTTTTCTGTTTGGAAATTAATCTCAAATCGTACTTACCAGATACCAGCTATGCATATTTGGATCTCAACAGGAAAGCTACGATACTCACCCGGATGCCTACTACTCAGCGATGGATACTTACCTGGATCCCAACGCAGCGAATAAACAATTTTTCCATTCAGAATGTTAAATATTTTTCTGTTTGGAAATTAATTCAAAATCGTACTTACCTGGATACCAGCTATGCATATTTGGATCTCAACAAAAAGCTACGATACTCACCTGGATGCCTACTATTCAGCGATGGATACTTACCTGAATCCCAACGCTGCGATTAAACAATTTTTCCATTCAGAATGTTAAATATTTTTCTGTTTGGAAATTAATACAAAATCGTACTTACCAGATACCAGCTATGCATATTTGGATCTCAACGGAAAAGCTACGATACTCACCCGGATGCCTACTACTCAGCGATGGATATTCTCCTGGATCCCAACGCAGCGAATAAACAATTTTTTCCATTCAGAATGTTAAATATTTTTCTGTTTGGAAATTAACTCAAAATCGTACTTACCTGATACCAGCTATGCATATTTGGATCTCAACAAAAAGCTACGATACCCACCCGGATGCCTACTACTCAGCGATGGATACTTACCTGGATGCTAAATCAGCGATGGATTCTTACCTGGATCCCAACGCAGCGAATAAACAATTTTTTCCATTCAGAATGTTAAATATTTTTCTGTTTGGAAATTAATTCAAAATCGTACTTACCTGGATACCAGCTATGCATATTTGGATCTCAACAAAAAGCTACGATACTCACCTGGATGCCTACTATTCAGCGATGGATACTTACCTGGATCCCAACGCTGCGATTAAACAATTTTTCCATTCAGAATGTTAAATATTTTTCTGTTTGGAAATTAATTCAAAATCGTACTTACCTGATACCAGCTATGCATATTTGGATCTCAACAAAAAGCTACGACACTCACCCGGATGCCTATTACTCAGCGATGGATACTTACCTGGATCCCAACGCAGCGAATAAACAATTTTTCCACTCAGAATGTTAAATATTTTTCTGTTTGGAAATTAATTTCAATTCGTACTTCTGGATACCAACTATGCATACATGGATCTCAACAGAAAAGCTACGATACTCACCTGGATGCCTACTACTCAGCGATGGATACTCACCTGGATGCTAAATCAGCGATGGATACCTTCCTGGATCCCAACGCAGCGAATAAAAAATTTTTTCCACTCAGAATTTAAATATTTTTCTGTTTGGAAATTAATTCAAAATCGTACTTATCAGATACCAGCTTTGCATACATGGATCTCAACAGAAAAGCTACGATACTCACCCGGATGCCTACTACTCAGCGATGGATACTTACCTGGATCCCAACGCAGCGAATAAATAATTTTTTCCATTCAGAATGTTAAATATTTTTCTGTCTGGAAATTAAATTAAAATCGTACTTACCTGATACCAGCTATGCATATATGGATTTCAGCAAAAAGCTACGATTCTCACCTGGATGCCTACTACTCAGCGATGGATACTTACCTGGATCCCTACGCAGCGAATAAACAATTTTTCCATTCAGAATGTTAAATATTTTTCTGTTTGGAAATAAATTTCAAATCGTACTTACCAGATACCAGCTATGCATATTTGGATCTCAACAGAAAAGCTACGATACTCACCTGGATGCCTACTACTCAGCGATGGATACTTACCTGGATCCCAACGCAGCGAATAAATAATTTTTTCCATTCAGAATGTTAAATATTTTTCTGTTTGGAAATTAATTCAAAATCGTACTTCTGGATACCAGCTATGCATATATGGACTTCAGCAAAAAGCTACGATACTCACCTGGATGCCTACTACTCAGCGATGGATACTTACCTGGATGCCAACGCAGCGAATAAACAATTTTTCCATTCAGAATGTTAAATATTTTTCTGTTTGGAAATAAATTTCAAATCGTACTTACCAGATACCAGCTATGCATACATGGATCTCAACAAAAAGCTACGATACTCACCCGGATGTCTACTACTCAGCGATGGATACTCACCTGGATCCCTACGCAGCGAATAAACAATTTTTCCATTCAGAATGTTAAATATTTTTCTGTTTGGAAATTAATTTCAAATCGTACTTCTGGATACCTGCTATGCATATTTGGATCTCAACAAAAAGCTACGATACTCACCTGGATGCCTACTACTCAGCGATGGATACATTCCTGGATCTCAACGCAGCGAATAAACAATTTTTTCCATTCAGAATGTTAAATATTTTTCTGTTTGGAAATTAATTTCAAATCGTTCTTACCTGACACCAGCTATGCATATTTGGATCTCAACAGAAAAGCTACGATACTCACCTGGATGCCTACTACTCAGCGATGGATACTCACCTGGATCCCAACGCAGCGAATAAACAATTTTTCCATTCAGAATGTTAAATATTTTTCTGCTTGGAAATTAATCCAAAATTGTACTTACCTGATACCAGCTATGCATACATGGATCTCAACAGAAAAGCTACGATACTCACCCGGATGCCTACTACTCAGCGATGGATACTTACCTGGATCCCAATGCAGCGAATAAACAATTTTTCCATTCAGAATGTTAAATATTTTTCTGTTTGGAAATTAATTTCAAATCGTACTTCTGGATACCTGCTATGCATACATGGATCTCAACAGGAAAGCTACGATACTCACCCGGATGCCTACTACTCAGCGATGGATACTCACCTGGATGCCAATTCAGCAATGGATACCCACCTGGAAATAATGCAAATACTTACCTGGATGCCCTGACATTTTTCAGCATTACCTGAAACAGATGGTTGCAACTGCCACTGTAAACCTGGGTGCCCTGCAACTTTTCTGCAACACCTGGAGCATCCTGGAGCCCATGATAGTACCTGCGCTGCAATGTTGGCCATATCACCCCTGGACCTGGGTGGCCTACAAATTTTCCTCTTCACCTGGAGCCGCCAGCAATTGATGGATCTTCACCTCGACTGATGCCCAATCATTTTCCACATCAACACCCGCGGTGGAGCGAGGACTTTGGACTTGAGGAGCCACAAATTTCTACACCTCGCTGGAACGATCCCACGTCATTGCCGCCATCGCTTTCCGTAGTACGTCCTGGCCGCCCTGGGTTTGCCGTTTGTGTTCCTGGAAACTTGCCCCACCCGTGAGCCTTGACGTCGATGAACAGCCGTCCCAAGGGCCCTTCTGGCCCTTACCTACCTGCATCCTGCTGCGGCCACGAAATGTAGCAGCTCCGTTCCGGACCATCTTCGCCGTTGGATTAAGTTAAACATTTAAATTCTCATTTTTTGTTGTATTTTTATTTGTCATGTTTAACTTTGAATCGTTTTTTCTTACACCAGCCACTTAAAATAACTTAACGTAAAGATAAAATTCCACTTAAATTTAAACTAAATAGTCTTAAGTCTAACATTCGTGCCTAACGTCGTTAGCCTTCACCCACCTTCCAGGACAGTGCAAAAATGATGCCAAACAATTACGGTATTGAGACACTGATCCTTGGATGAGTTGGAGTGTTGGCGTGCGCGTATTTTGACATGTCATAGACTGAATTTTTTATATCTTTTCTAACTTTATACCACACAATAGCCCACTAAGAACTCTGTAACTTTAGCATAGTGGTTGGTGTACCGGGATGGACCCCCTTGTTTCCTTGTTTTTGTATTTTTGTGATATCCGCACTGCCCTTCGAGTTGCTTGGCGGTCGTCGAGCAGAGCGGACGTGCCGAGCAGAGCTCGGCTTCAAACTTGTACTCTAGACAGTATTAAACCTAGCACACTAGACAGTTAACGTTAGACAATCAAGCACATTAGAGTAATTAAACAACATTTAAAGGAAATAAACAACATTAAAAAGGAAATTAAATTAAAAAAAAAATTGGCTCTTTTTCACTGAAAAAATACAAAGGTGCCTGGAAAAGAACAGTTATCGAGCGGCCATTATCGAAAGTAAACCGGTGCGGTGCGGACGTGCTGTGAACAACGTGTGCTTCTGGAATTAATTAATGCGACTACTGGCTACTAATTGGCCATTCTACTGTGCTGCTAATCAACCTGGAGCTAGTTAATCGCCCAGGATTGTGGAAATCTGCGGAAATCTGTGGTTTTAACCCCGAAATTGGCTCTGAACCTAGAACCGCGTGCACACCAGTCGCCATTTTTCACCCCCGATCAATTTGGAAATTGGTCTTAAATCGCCGCTATAATTCACCAATCCGCCCTTTTAATCCGCCGCCTTTAATTGAACGAGCCAACTATAACCCGCCGCCAAGCAATTGACTCCAATAAATGTGAATTAAATGTGAATTTTATATGTATGTACATAACCACTAAATGTATACATATATGTATGTGACTGTCTATAAGGGATTCTGACCAGCCAAGAGTGACATAAATTGGTGCATTTAATCAACATAAAAACTGCAATAAAATTCTACAACCAAGAGGCCACCAATAAATCAGTTTAATAATAATCAAATGTGAATTTTACATGTGCATCAGTACAGCGGCTCATATGTACATATAAACATACATATGTACATATAAACGTATGTTCATAACCAACTGTTGCTGCTAATTTGCATATGAAATTGTGATTATTATTGACTCGAAAAAAACTGTTCCTGACCTGCAGCAAGTGATGCAAATTAACACAAGCATTTACTCAGTGCCAAAATAATTTTAATAAATCTTGACCTGTAACGAGTGATGTAAAGTTACATAAAAATTCATACGGTGCTGATGTAATTAAATTACACCTGACCAGTGGCTATATATTAAAGTCACTTAATTTTGCTGCAAATAATTTTCTACAAAATCCAACTGGAAGGATAAGGATCGGCCATAATTGTTCTGGAAAGGTGAAAAACTGGAAAACTAGAAACTGGAAAGGAGAAACTGGAAAGGAGACACTGGAAAATAGAAGCTGAAAATCAAGAGAAATTCTAAGAGACTACTTCAAGAGAGAGCAACTGGTGACTGGAATTGTACCATGGCTGGAATGGAAAATAAGAGAGGTGAGTCGAACCAATTTGGAGATTACTCTCCTAGTTGCCACTCTTATAATGCTACTTTAAGAGAAATTGACACTCACGTATATTGCCGCCCTCTTACCAACTCTGAGGTTATTAATTCTGGCCTCTCTCTTAACAATTCAGTCAGTCCCACCCCCGCTAACAGCGACCCTCTCTCTTTGCAACTCTCTTTAAATATCACCTCAATATCAAGAGACTCTTCCCCCTCTGACAATTGCACTTCCCCTTCATCGGCCCTCTCTTTGCCTAGGGAATTTGATGCAAATTCTAAGAGTACTCAAAATTTCTCTTTAATGAATGATGATTATGAATTACCTAGACCAGCTCCTATTAATATTGCCAATAAAAATTTGGAGCCCAGCCCATTTAAGAATGCCTTTACTCCACCTGGCCCGGGCATTGCTCCTGATTGTTTGGCTAATAAAATTGTTCCTAGCAGTAGTACTAAACGTCAGCTCTCCACATCATCGGCTTTAATTGTTAGCGCCCCCAAAAGGATCAATCCAAGTACATCGTTGACAATCGCGTCTCGTGCCCAAGCTCTACAAAGCCTATTCGACAACCTAAACTCGCTTACCCATGCGTGTAAGGAACTTAGGGCACCCATAAATAGGTGGGCAGATAGTAGCTTGAGTTGTTCCACTGACAAGGCTACCACCAAGGATAACAACTCGAAGGAGACTGCCTTATTGCGGGATTTGGACCTATCTGCTTCCAGCTCTAGGGAACTGGTCCCTCTAAATGCGATTGCTGTGCCAGCCTCTCAGCCCTCGCCCGGATGCTCGACTGTCACCCAAAAAAGGGCCATTACTTTCAGCGATGTTGAATTCCCGGTTTTTCCTACGCCGACCAAGACTCCTGCTTTTAGGAGTAATTTTGCACTACAACTGATGGAGGAGCGTAAACAGGGTAGAGTTTTATTTACCCAAAACACTGTGAACGGATCCAATTCAACCAAGAAGCAGAAGCAGACTGCTGTTACCCCTGTTTCTAATGTTCCTGGTAAGCCTGGAACCAATTCAACCAAGAAGCAGAAACAGATCGTCGCTACCCCCGTCTCTAATGCTCCTGTTAGGCCTGGTTCCCATTCAACCAAGAAGCAGAAGCAGAACACCATTACTCCTGCTTCTAATGCTCCTGTTAGGCCTGGTTCCCATTCAACCAAGAAGCAGATGCAGAACACCATTACTCCTGCTTCTAATGCTCCTGTTAGGTCTGGATCTAAATCAACCAAGAAACAGAAGCAGAACAACAATACTCCTGCTTCTAATGCTCCTGGTAAGCCCACTAAATCATCGGTCCCTTTTATACCACAAATCTCCCATAAATCCCTAATACAATGCCATCGATGCCAATCCTTTGGCCACAGTCACCATGCTTGTAGAAGAGAATTTGTGTGTATGAAATGTGCGGGCAAACATCCAACTACCAGCTGCGCGAAATCTAGGATCTCTCCTCCCAAATGTTGCAATTGTGGTGGGCCGCACGTTAGTGCTTATCGTGGCTGTTCTTCATTCAAGTCACTAAAGCACAAGGTTCTTTCCCAGATGTATAAGAATAAACCTGCCCAAAACAACTCTCAGTGGCGCCCTAAGAAGGGTCCATCTAGGCGTCCTCCTCCGAAATTTGTTGAGGAGAAAAAACGGAGCACCAACTACTGGGAACCTTTACAGCGGGCCACATCGTCTAGGAAGAACAGTAGCAGCAACAATAATAATAATAAAAATAGGAATCACCCTGATTCTTGGAAGCATAGGAAACAGCCGTACCGCCATAATGCCAATAAGCCATCATCTGACGAAGCCAATTGGAACTCAAAACGCAATCCAGCCGAGTCGCACCTGAAACAGTTTCAGGCCAAATTGCGATCCCAGCAATCCCAATTGGGTCCTACTTCTCAGAAGAAACAACCGACGAAGAACAGGCAACACAACGCGCCCAGGAATCCTTTCTCCTCTTCGAATAATGGTAATGGCAATGGTCCCACTTCAAAGAAGGGACATTTGGCGAAGAAAAGGCAATCTAACGTGCCTAGGAACCCTTTCGCCACTATTAACAACGGCAAGGCGCATCAACACAACCCAGCTGAGGCCCACTTGGCGCGCTTCCAGGCTAATCTTCGCTCCCAACAATCCCAGAACGCGAATATGCTACAGACTCAAATGCCAGAAGCCCACTCTCAACAGCAGCAGCAGCCCCAGCCTCCTTACATTACAACTGAGATGCACAACGTGACGAACACCAGGCTGGATAAGATTGAAGCTTTATTAAATCTAGTACTAAAGTCTCTCAATAAAATGATTACATTTATGGATTTCTCCGATCTCAGTTTCTTCAATGGTTCTGCAGATGGCCACTCTAGCTCCGTTGCTTCTGTCGAAATGCGCTCCCTGACAGGCAATGATGGCATTAATGAGGCCATAATTAATGCAAATGACCAAGTCCATGCCTAATCCCAGACGCCGCCGCTCTTTTCAACCCCAAAGGCCAATCCCAAGTCCCACTAACGGTCTCCGGATTGGCTGCTGGAATGCGTGTGGGGTTAAGAATAAGGTCCCTGAACTTGAGGTCTTCATGGATCAACATAGGATTGATATTATGCTAATAAACGAGACTAGGGTGCCCTCACTTCAGGTTTCTGGATTTCACACCTATCTGGCCCCTAACCCATCGTCTCATAGTAAAGGCGGTGCTGCTACCCTTGTTAGGTATGGCCTTATCCACTCTGCGCTTGGACCAATTTCCGAGGAATCTGTCCAAGTCTGTCCGATTCTCATCCATAATGTTGTCATTGCTTCCATCTACTGTCCACCATCCATTGCTTGGACCTGCAATGACTTTAAGGAGCTACTAAGGACTATGGATGACCTATCCCCAGCTCGTGCTTCGAGATTTATCATCGCTGGAGATTGGAACGCCAAGGATTCTCTATGGGGCTCTGTGCGAGGCTGCCCTAGGGGCAAAGCACTGAACGAGGCCATCAATTCCTGCAAAAGGTTGGATATTCTTGCTACAGGCGGAGCTACTCATTTCCCTTTCAGTAGCAGAGCTAAAAATCCTTCTGCTATTGATTTTGCTGTTCACTCTGGTTTCTCACCAAGCCACCTTGTTATATCCTCGCTAAACGAGCTTACCTCAGATCATTTGCCTCTCCTCATCCTGGCGTCGCTGGGTAAAGCCCCTTTAACTGCTGCATTATCAGGCAGTGATTCGCGAAGGCCTATGAAAGTCCCCAGCGGTGAAGCGGCAATCAAGAGATTTCAAAAACACCTGGATAGGATCATCAATCTCAACATTGAAATCAACTCTACCCAGGATATTGAAGATTCTATTGACCTCTTTCTTAGCAAAATTAAAAAGTCAATTGCCCACTGTTCCAGCTCATCAAATGCGAATGCCCGCTCCCATCTTCCTAGGAATGGCCCTATACGGCACTTTAAGCTTGATAATCGAACCTGGAGACTCTTTTGCACTGTTCAAAAGAACAAAGCTGACTTTCAAAGGAATCCCTCTCCTGAGGCCAAGAAACTATTTATTAAGTCAAAAAACCGACTCAGGAAGGCCATTAAAAAAGCGAAGCAGGATGCCATCAACCGAAAATTCCTTGCCATAGATCCTAATGATCGTTATAGCATGGCCAAATTATGGAAGATAACAAGGAACTTTAAGCGTCAACCAGCCCCTAATTATCCACTTAGAACTGAGGAGAATGTACCTGCAGCAAATCCCATTTGGACCAAAACAAATCAGGAGAAAGCGGACTGCTTTGCTAATCATCTGGAGGAGCGTTTTACTGCCAGACTTGAGTGCTCCGATGCCGACAGGACTGAAACAATGGATGAATTGAAGACCTTTCTGGATACCCCACCTGATCAATATTCTAATCCAATATTTAAGGGCAACCCGAGAGCCCTCACTTATTTCAAGTTTAGTGAGCTCTCTGCTGAAATTCGTACTCTAGCCTCTGCAAAGGCTCCTGGTGGTGATATGGTCTCCAACTCTCTGATAAAGATACTGCCCAGGAGGGCTGTTCTTTTTCTCCTATCCATCTACAATAGCTGCCTACGACTGAGTTACTTTCCTGACCAGTGGAAAGTTGCCAAAATCTCTATGATTCTTAAAACTGGGAAATCAGTCCATTGCCCAGATTCATATCGCCCAATAAGCCTGTTATCTGGATTTGGAAAACTACTGGAGAAACTGCTACTAACCAAGCTACTACTCATTGATGAATTTGCCAACGCCGTACCGGATCATCAGTTTGGATTTCGCCCCAATCACAGTTGCGAGCTGCAGTTATTCCGAGTCACCCAGCATATCCTCAAGGCCTACGAGTCTAAGGAATCCTGCTCTGCAGTTTTTATTGATTTTTCGCAGGCATTTGACAGAGTTTGGCACACTGGTCTTTTGTTGAAACTCTCCAAGATAGTCCCCAGGCAACTTTTTAACATTCTCCATAGCTATTTGACGGATAGGAAATTTACGGTCACTGGGCCTGACGGCATCTCCTCCAAGCTAGGAAGCGTCTCTGCTGGAGTGCCTCAGGGTAGTGTCTTGGGCCCCATACTTTTCTCTATTTTTAGCTCCGATATGCCAATGCCCAATAGTGCTCTCTTCAATGGACGTTATAATAGCCAATTGCTCAAAAATATGCTCTTGTGCACCTATGCTGACGACACGGCCATCTTATCTAGCCACTTGTCGCAGAAATCGGCTGATGAGTCACTACAAACTTACCTTGGTTTCTTCTCCAAATGGGCCTTGAGATGGGGCCTCATAATCAATGTTAAAAAATGTGCCCACGTTGTCTTCACTCTGAACAGAGCTGGAATGACTGGAGTCAAGAATGGTGTAAGTCATATCTCACTCGGGAATATTCCCATTCCGCGAGCCGCTTCCTATAAGTACTTAGGCGTGACTCTTGACAAGTCCCTGAGAATGAATATACATTCAAACCATCTCTGCATATTAATAAGAGCTAGAGAAAAGAAACTTGGCTGGCTCCTTGGACCAGACAGCTCCCTGCCCAGTAAAACAAAGGTGACTATAATTAAACAACTAATAATGCCATTATGGCATTATGCTCTCCCCGTATGGGCATCGCTTGCCTCTGACACATCGGTTTTGAAGATCCAATCCATCACTAATGCCATTATTCGCAGATCTCTTGGATGCTCCAGATATACCAAAAATGACGACTTGAGACTCGAATATAACATTAAAACTTTTGACGAGATCTACCTGGCCCAGAGTGAAAGGCTTGCATCTAGCCTGTTTACTCACGAAAATCCAATTGTGCGCAACCTGGGCGTCTGCACATTCATCCCGGCCAGAACTGTCAAGTCCAGGAATCGATATGTCAAGCAAGTTGAAAACCACATACTCCTAAATAGAAGGAAGCATAAAGGATTAGCTGTGGCTCACTCCGAGCCCCCCACACTTCTACGTCACTCGGAAGAGATAGCTGTGAAGAGGCAAGCTGAGGAAGAAAAAAGGAAAAATCTAGCTGCAAGGTTCCTGCATTATAAAATCATAAGGACAGTTCAGCTCTGACCCCCTGAACACTAATACCTACCTTGCTGCTTTGGAACTCACTGAATTACATCTTCCTGGTTCCCTTTAACTGCCAATTCAACTATAACCCAGCTTCTTCTCCATGGATCCTAACAAAATACTCTCCAGGACGCCATCATCAGCGGAATTGAATCACACCAGGATTAGGACATCAACTATTACTCCAATTAGGACCCTCCAGGACTCCATCTGATACCTACACCCATTTTTAGCTCCAGCAAATGATTCTCAAATTATAGGAATACCAGCTCCTGATTCATTTGGAAATTTCACACTTACCAGGATTCCAGCATTCGCCAAATGATACTCACTGATGCCAACTATCATTTCACTCGCTCCTAAAACCGGATTTTGCAAGGATTTTAGTCTATGCCGAATGATCTGATGTCAACTAGTACTTCATTTGGCTCTCAACGTCAGCTACAGTAGCCAAATTATATATACTGTCAATGAAGATTCCTGCCAATATTCCCAAATTAAATCCACTTGGATGCCGACCATTATCCCCTTCGAAACCTAATTAATCCTATTTTTGTTCAACCATACTAATCTGGATTAAAAGTTATAATTATTAGGTTATCAGCTACTATTCCCTTCGGAATGTAATCAAATTCAACTTGGATAAGATGGCCAATATCTATACGGATTTTTGGTCTCTCTCTGCGTCAATTGGAACAACTGGAAATTCAACATGGTACCTACATCTATGTAGATGTCTTGCTATTTTTCGTACCACCTGGTGCTAATTGGAATTTTTGGTCAACATTTACTTGGATGCCCTGCTATCTCTCTGCATCAAATGTTGACCTATACTTACCTCGATGCCTGGTCAATTTTTGCATCGCCTGGAGTAACCTGGAATCACCCTGGATGTGATGCCTATTTCTTTCCCATTACCTGGAGTAACCTGGATATGATGCCCAATATCCCCTACGCCTAGATCAGTCCTGGATCAGACGCCTATTTCCTTCTATACCTGGAGTAACACTGGAGATGATGGCCATTTCTTCAACACCTGGAGTAACCCACAATCCCGGATAAGACGCCTATTTTCTCCTGCACCTGGAGATACCTGGAATTTATGGCCAATATTTAACTAGTTCTTTGGCTATTTTTCACTATTTCCTGGTACAAAATTTGGGTCCTTGCTAATGTCTACCTGGATGCCTTACTACCCTACGCTAAAACCTGGTGCCAATCTGGAAATGCCAACTTTCTCCAACTTCTGGAGTAGCCCTAATGATGCCCGTTTCTTCAACACCTGATGCAGCAGCCCTAAATGATGCCTGTTTCTCCAACACCTGATGCAGCAGGTACTTGACGACCAACACTTGGAGAAACCCCCGAAGTGATGCGAAATACCCACCTGGATGACCTACAAATTTTCCTCTTCGCCTGGAGCCGCCTGCAATTGATGGATTTTCACCTCATCTGACGCCCACCCCGACCACTTTCCACGTCAACACCTGCGGTGGAATGAGGACATTGGACCTGTGGAGCCACAAATTTCTTCGCCTCGTTGGAACGATCCCACGTCATTGCCGCCATCGCTTTCCGTAGTACGTCCTGGCCGCCCTGGGTTTGCCTTCTTCGTTCCTGTAAACTTGCCCCTCCCGTGGGCCTTGACGTCGATGAACAGCCGTCCCAAGGGCCCTTCTGGTCCTTTTTTCCACCTGTAACCTGTTGTGGCCATAGAAATGCAGCAGCTCCGTTCCAGCCCGATCATCGTTGGATTAAGTTAAACATAATATTAATTTTTGTACATCTTTTTATTTGCCTCGTTTAACTAGAATCTATTTTCAAACACCAGCCACTCTAAATATTTAACGTAACGATAAAATTCCATTTAAATTTAATAATTACATAGTTTTAAGTCTAATATTCGTGCCTAAAGTAGTTAGTTTTCACCCGCCCTCCAAGACAGTGCAAAAATGATGCCAAACAATCACGGTATTGAGACACTGATCTTTGGTTGAGCGGAGTGTTGACTTGCACGTCTTTGGATATGATAAAATGGCTATTTTTCTTTGTAATTTCTGTATATCTCTTAAACCAACAATAGCCCATTAGAAAATCTCTCTTTTAACGTAGCATAGTGGCTGTGTGTGTGCTGGGACGGATCCCATAGGCCGCTGTGCGGCATATTTTTCTTTGTATCTTGTATTCTAGCTCTCGTCTCTGACGCTTGCCCCGTTCGGACCTGCCCTCTCCGAGAGGTTGTGTTTGGTCGCCGAGCGGTGCGGACGTCGGCGGCGCGCTCGCTGCGCGAGTGTCGAGCAGTCAAGTTTTCCCCAGTCGAGTAATAGTAAATAGTTAAATGTCCAGCCATAGAGTCGAAATAAACGCGGCAGAGCCAGCAACGGCTAAACAGCCAACAAGTGGAAAAAATGCATATTTTATTTAATTTAATTTATCGGCAAACGCGAGGTTCTGGAAGTGCACAGTTATCGAAGATCGGCCATTGCTAGAAAATTCTACCCTGCGAGCAGACGCGCCCGAGATCAATGCCATTATTCTGCCTTTTTTAACGCAATAATTGGCCAATATTCTACTCCCCGACGACGCCAATTGTTAAATCTGGACCTGCTCTTCCACACCTGGGTGGAATTGAACCGATCTCCGGCCACAAAATTGTCCACACACATATGTGCGCAATTTTTTCTCTGCAGCGGCCATCTTGCGACTCGTACCATTTGCACCTTTTTTCCTCGTCAATTGGAAAAATTGGATAGCAAATTCAACCCCAGAGCCTTCCACTAATCTACGTGCATCCTGACCAGCTAAAATCTGCGCAAAATCCTGCTTATTAATTTTCTTCATGTGAGTGTGCCGGGTATGTACATACATCACCGCCTCTACGTATGCACATATGTACATAGCCACCTACGTACATCATCGTGCACAAACACATACACACGTGCATAACGGCCTCACTCTAGGCGCAAGCTGCTGACATATGTACATAGCTGCCGACATATGTACATAGTAGCGAAAAATTCCAATTTGCCAATTTAACTCAACAAATTAAAATATTTACCCTTTCAAAATAAATATTTTAATATTGGCGAATTTAATTGGAAGCTGATGACTGGAATTTGACTGGAATTTGGCGCGGCCATCTTTTCACTGGAACCACCACTGGAATTTGAGAGAGCGGCTTAAATTAATTTGAGGAAAGGGAAACATCAAAGAGATCCACTTAAGAGAATTGGAGCGCTATTATTGGAAAGTGCCGCTACGAGCTGCCATTTCTATCACTATTACGGCACTGCTCCACACGACTGGCACAGCTCCAAAGTGAACAACGTGGGAAATTTTTTACAACGGATACATCGACCCAATTTGCGGCCATGTCATCTTCTGAGAGTAGCGATGATACCTTACCAAGATACCCCGGTAGGGTTCCACCCCCCCCACTCATCGAGGGCTCCCCAGCCTTTATATATCTAATGCAGTGCCGTAGATGCCTGAACTATGGCCATGCGGCGCAGGTCTGTACGGCTAGTAACACCTGCATGATGTGCGCTGGTAAGCATAAGTCCACTGATTGCCCAAAGCCACGTGGTGCCCCTGGTAAGAGCTGTAATTGCCGAGGACGGCACGCCAGCTCTTATCGTGGTTGTCCGGTCTTCCAAGTCCGTAAGCGCAAGGTTTACAGGGAATTGGCTGCCAATGCTGAGCCGGAGCCAACCCAAGGGCCCTCTGATGCGCCTATTGAAGACGACTGGAGTTCCAGCAGCGAGGATCTACCAATGTTGGCCACTAAAGCTAATGACAAGAGCGTCAGTGCCGCCA
The DNA here is from genome assembly GCA_018153455.1 of Drosophila parabipectinata. Classification (NCBI taxonomy): domain Eukaryota; kingdom Metazoa; phylum Arthropoda; class Insecta; order Diptera; family Drosophilidae; genus Drosophila; species Drosophila parabipectinata. The sequence goes on along the minus strand of JAECYA010000407.1, from coordinate 6,644 downwards.
CTTTTGATCCGCCCAAGGAGGAACCGATTCCTGCTGCAACTCCCTGTTCAGCCGTGAGCAAGCCTTCTGGACCGTCTCTACTCCAGCAGTTTTTGGATAAACTGCGCCGGAAGCCGTTCAAACCACTGGATGCGACGAGCAAGGTTATAGATGAATCTCCAGATCTGAAGGCTGCTCCTAAACGACCCGACTGTCTAGAGCCCATTATCTCAGACAGATCGGATGAACTGCACAACCTGATTCTTGCCAGATTGGATGGCATTCAAGATATGCTTGGCCATCTCTGCCAGGCTATTGATAAGTTGCTGCTATTGACCGCCACCAAACAAATCGCTGATACTCATTAGGATATGGATTTTCTTTATTTTTGAATATTTTCTACCACTCGCCACAGGATGGACTCTTCATTTTATGTTTTTACCTGAAATACATTAATTAAGTACATTCTAATACTACTGACTACGCCAAGGATTTTTCGACGCCAATTCTTGCAGCCGTTCGTCGCCATTATTTGTCATGATACTGAAATCATGTTCATTTTTGTTCTTTATTTTTGGAAAGAAATTTATGTTTTATGTTTTCTTCAATAAAAGTATAATTACCTGGATGCCAGTGATCGTTATTATAATTCTGGCTACTGATGAATAACCACACTAACCAGGACCTCAATGCTAATTATACTTACCCGGATGCTAACTACTAAAACAATACTTACCTGGATGCCTGTAATCAACGAATAATTCTACTAATCAGGGTACCAGCTTCTTTCCCATTCGGAATCCATTTACATTCTGTTCGGAATGTTATTTACTTAACTGGATGCCAACGACTCCTTTCGGATCCTGCTTAAGCTGCTATATGGTCCTGGATGCCAGCATATTATGAATAAATTCACTATCCAGGACCCCTGATTTCACCATGCAGACTCCCAGTTATTTTTTCTGCATGGAAATTAATTTATATCGTACTTACCTGGATACCAGCTACGCCCAAATGGATCACAGCCAAAAAACTACGATACTCACCTGGATGCCTACTACTCAGCGATGGATACTTACCTGGATCCCAAAGCAGCGAATAAACAATTTTTTTTTTTTTTCCATTCAGAATGTTAAATATTTTTCTGTTTGGAAATTAATTCAAAATCGTACTTACCTGATACCAGCTATGCATATATGGATCTCAACAAAAAGCTACGATACTCACCTGGATGCCTACTACTCAGCGATGGATACTTACCTGGATCTCAACGCAGCGAATAAATAATTTTTTCCATTCAGAATTTTAAATATTTTTCTGTTTGGAAATTAATTCAAAATCGTACTTACCAGATACCAGCTATGCATACATGGATCTCAACAAAAAGCTACGATACTCACCTGGATGCCTACTACTCAGCGATGGATACTTACCTGGATCCCTACGCAGCGAATAAACAATTTTTCCATTCAGAATGTTAAATATTTTTCTGTTTGGAAATAAATTTCAAATTGTACTTACCAGATACCAGCTATGCATATTTGGATCTCAACAGAAAAGCTACGATACTCACCTGGATGCCTACTACTCAGCGATGGATACTTACCTGGATCCCAACGCAGCGAATAAATAATTTTTTCCATTCAGAATGTTAAATATTTTTCTGTTTGGAAATTAATTCAAAATCGTACTTCTGGATACCAGCTATGCATATATGGACTTCAGCAAAAAGCTACGATACTCACCTGGATGCCTACTACTCAGCGATGGATACTTACCTGGATGCCAACGCAGCGAATAAACAATTTTTCCATTCAGAATGTTAAATATTTTTCTGTTTGGAAATAAATTTCAAATCGTACTTACCAGATACCAGCTATGCATACATGGATCTCAACAGAAAAGCTACGATACTCACCTGGATGCTAAATCAGCGATGGATACCTTCCTGGATCCCAACGCAGCGAATAAACAATTTTTCCATTCAGAATGTTAAATATTTTTCTGTTTGGAAATTAATTCAAAATCGTACTTACCTGATACCAGCTATGCATATATGGACTTCAGCAAAAAGCTACGATACTCACCTGGATGCCTACTACTCAGCGATGGATACTTACCTGGATGCCAACGCAGCGAATAAACAATTTTTCCACTCAGAATATTAAATATTTTTCTGTTTGGAAATTAATTCAAAATCGTACTTATCTGGATACCAGCTATGCATATTTGGATCTCAACAAAAAGCTACGATACTCACCCGGATGCCTACTACTCAGCGATGGATACTCACCTGGATGCTAAATCAGCGATGGATACCTTCCTGGATCCCAACGCAGCGAATAAACAATTTTTTTTTTTTTTCCATTCAGAATGTTAAATATTTTTCTGTTTGGAAATTAATTCAAAATCGTACTTACCTGATACCAGCTATGCATATATGGATCTCAACAAAAAGCTACGATACTCACCTGGATGCCTACTACTCAGCGATGGATACTTACCTGGATCCCTACGCAGCGAATAAACAATTTTTCCATTCAGAATGTTAAATATTTTTCTGTTTGGAAATTAATTCAAAATCGTACTTAACAGATACCAGCTATGCATATATGGACTTCAGCAAAAAGCTACGATAATCACCTGGATGCCTACTACTCAGCGATGGATTCTTACCTGGATCCCAAAGCAGCGAATAAACAATTTTTTTCCATTCAGAATGTTAAATATTTTTCTGCTTGGAAATTAATCCAAAATCGTACTTACCTGATACCAGCTATGCATATATGGATCTCAACAAAAAGCTACGATACTCACCTGGATGCCTACTACTCAGCGATGGATACTTACCTGGATCTCAACGCAGCGAATAAATAATTTTTTCCATTCAGAATTTTAAATATTTTTCTGTTTGGAAATTAACTCAAAATCGTACTTACCTGGATACCAGCTATGCATACATGGATCTCAACAGAAAGCTACGATACTCACCCGGATGCCTACTACTCAGCGATGGATACTTACCTGGATCCCAACGCAGCGAATAAACAATTTTTTCCATTCAGAATGTTAAATATTTTTCTGTTTGGAAATTAATTCAAAATCGTACTTAACAGATACCAGCTATGCATATTTGGATCTCAACAAAAAGCTACGATACTCACCTGGATGCCTACTACTCAGCGATGGATACTTACCTGGATCCCAACGCAGCGAATAAACAATTTTTTCCACTCAGAATTTTTTAAATATTTTTCTGTTTGGAAATTAATTTAAAATCGTACTTACCTGATACCAGCTATGCATATTTGGATCTCAACAGAAAAGCTACGATACTCACCCGGATTCCTACTACTCAGCGATGGATACTCACCTGGATCCCTACGCAGTGTCCATTCAGAATGTTAAATATTTTTCTGTTTGGTAATTAATTTCAAATCGTACTTCCTGGATACCAGCTATGCATTTTTGGATCTCAACAAAAAGCCACGATACTCACCTGGATGCCTACTACTCAGCGATGGATACTTACCTGGATCCCTACGCAGCGAATAAACCATTTTTCCATTCAGAATGTTAAATATTTTTCTGTTTGGAAATTAATTCAAAATCGTACTTACCAGATACCAGCTATGCATACATGGATCTCAACAAAAAGCTACGATACTCACCTGGATGCCTACTACTCAGCGATGGATACTTACCTGGATCCCAACGCAGCGAATAAATAATTTTTTCCATTCAGAATGTTAAATATTTTTCTGTTTGGAAATTAATTTAAAATCGTACTCTGGATACCAGCTATGCATATTTGGATCTCAACAAAAAACTACGATACTCTCCCGGATGCTTACTACTCAGCGATGGATACTTACCTGGATCCCAACGCAGCGAATAAACAATTTTTTCCATTCAGAATGTTAAATATTTTTCTGTTTGGAAATTAATTCAAAATCGTACTTACCTGATACCAGCTATGCATATTTGGATTTCAACAAAAAGCTACGATACTCACCTGGATGCTCACTACTCAGCGATGGATACTTACCTGGATCCCAACGCAGCGAATAAAAAAATTTTTTCCATTCAGAATATTAAATATCTTTCTGTTTGGAAATTAATTTAAAATCGTACTTACCAGATACCAGCTATGCATATATGGATCTCAACAAAAAGCTACGATACTCACCTGGATGCCTACTACTCAGCGATGGATACTTACCTGGATCCCAATGCAGCGAACAAACAATTTTTCCATTCAGAATGTTAAATATTTTTCTGTTTGGAAATTAGTTCAAAATCGTTCTTCCTGGATACCAGCTATGCATATATGGATCTCAACAAAAAGCTACGATACTCACCCGGATGCCTACTACTCAGCGATGGATACTTACCTGGATCCCAACGCAGCGAATAAACAATTTTTCCATTCAGAATTTTAAATATTTTTCTGTTTGGAAATTAATTCAAAATCGTACCTACCAGATACCAGCTATGCATACTTGGATCTCAACAAAAGGCTACGATACTCACCTGGATGCCTACTACTCAGCGATGGATACTTACCTGGATCCCAACGCAGCGAATAAACAATTTTTTCCATTCAGAATGTTAAATATTTTTCTGTTTGGAAATTAATTTAAAATCGTACTTACCAGATACCAGCTATGCATATATGGATCTCAACAGAAAAGCTACGATACTCACCCGGATGCCTACTACTCAGCGATGGATACTTACCTGGATCCCAACGCAGCGAATAAACAAATTTTTTCCACTCAGAATGTTAAATATTTTTCTGTTTGGAAATTAATTCAAAATCGTACTTAACAGATACCAGCTATGCATATTTGGATCTTAACAGAAAAGCTACGATACTCACCTGGATGCCTACTACTCAGCGATGGATACTCACCTGGATCCCAACGCAGCGAATAAACAATTTTTCCATTCAGAATGTTAAATATTTTTCTGCTTGGAAATTAATCCAAAATTGTACTTACCTGATACCAGCTATGCATATATGGATCTCAACAAAAAGCTACGATACTCACCTGGATGCCTACTACTCAGCGATGGATACACTCCTGGATCCCAACGCAGCGAATAAACAATTTTTCCATTCAGAATGTTAAATTTTTCTGTTTGGAAATTAATTTCAAATCGTACTTACCAGATACCAGCTATGCATACATGGATCTCAACAGAAAAGCTACGATACCCACCCGGATGCCTACTACTCAGCGATGGATACTCACCTGGATGCCAATTCAGCGATGGATACCCACCTGGAAATAATGCCAATACTTACCTGGATGCCCTGGCATTTTTCAGCATCACCTGAAACAAATGGTTGCAACGGCCACTGTATACCTGGGTGCCCTGCAATTTTTCTGCAACACCTGGAGCATCCTGGAGCCCATGATAGTACCTGCGCTGCAATGTTGGCCATACCACCCCTGGACCTGGGTGACCTACAAATTTTCCTCTTCACCTGGAGCCGCCAGCAATTGATGGATCTTCACCTCGACTGATGCCCGATCACTTTCCACATCAACACCCACGGTGGAGCGAGGACTTTGGACTTGAGGAGCCACAAATTTCTACACCTCGCTGGAACGATCCCACGTCATTGCCGCCATCGCTTTCCGTAGTACGTCCTGGCCGCCCTGGGTTTGCCGTTTGTGTTCCTGGAAACTTGCCCCACCCGTGAGCCTTGACGTCGATGAACAGCCGTCCCAAGGGCCCTTCTGGCCCTTACCTACCTGCAACCTGTTGTGGCCACGAAAAGTAGCAGCTCCGTTCCAGCCCTATCATCGTTGGATTAAGTTAAACAATTAATTTTAATTTTCGTATTTCTTTTATTTGCCTTGTTTAACTAGAATCAATTTTCAAAACACCAGCCACTCTAATATTTAACGTAACGATAAACTCTCCATTTAAAATTAATAATCACATAGTTTTAAGTCTAATATTCGTGCCTAAAGTAGTTAGTTTTCACCCGCCCTCCAAGACAGTGCAAAAATGATGCCAAACAATTACGGTATTGAGACACTGTTCTTTGGTTGAGTTGGAGTGTTGACTTGCACGTCTTTTGACATGATAAAATGGCTATTTTTCTTTGTAACTATTGTAATATTTGTATATCTCTTAAACCAACAATAGCCCATTAGAAAATCTCTCTTTTAACGTAGCATAGTGGCTGTGTGTGTGCTGGGACGGATCCCATAGGCCGCTGTGCGGCATATTTTCTTTGTATCTTTGTATTCTAGCTCTCGTCACCGACGCTTGCCCCGTTCGGACCTGCCCTCTTCGAGAGGTTGTGTTTGGTCGCCGAGCGGTGCGGACGTCGGCGGCGCGCTCGCTGCGCGAGTGTCGAGCAGTAAATTTTCCCAGGTCAAATTAGAGTAATAATAGTAAGTGTCAGCCAGTAGAGTCGAGCAATAAACCAGCCAGCAGTGCACAAGTGCACAAGTGCGAAGCGCAACAAGCGCACAAGTGGAAAAAATGCATATTTTATTTAATTTAATTTATCGGCAAACGCGAGGTTCTGGAAGTGCACAGTTATCGAAGATCGGCCATTGCTAGAAAATTCTACCCTGCAAGCAGACGCGCCCGAGATCAATGCCATTATTCTGCCTTTTTTAACGCAATAATTGGCCAAT
>JAECYA010000406.1:0-46008 GCA_018153455.1 Drosophila parabipectinata | reverse complement strand
ATACTGCCCATTATCATTTCCCCGGGTTTGACGCTGCCCAATTCCCCCAGCCGCCATTATTGTTTACCTTAGTTTTAAGAGGATGCGCCATTATGCACGGTATACCACAAGAAAGCTAATTTTTAGCCCATTCAAATGGTAGCTGTCCCGTTAAAATCGCTCCCACTGATTTTGAGGAATCAAATACCGATATTTTCGGACCCTGGTTCGCCAATACTGGCCATTATCATTTTCCCGGGTTTGACGGTGCCCAACACCCCAGCCGCCATTATTGTTTACCTTTTTTTCAAGAGGATGCGCCATCATGCACGGTATACCACGAGAAAGCAAATTTTTAGCCCATTCGAATGGTACCTGTCCCATTAAAATCGCTCCCACTGATTTTGAGGAATCAAATACCGATATTTTCGGACCCTGGTTCGCCAATACTGCCCATTATCATTTCCCCGGGTTTGACGCTGCCCAATACCCCAGCCGCCATTATTAATGTTTACCTTTTTTTAAAGAGGATGCGCTATTATGCACGGTATACCACGAGAAAGCGTATTTTTAGTCCATTCGAATGGTACCTGTCCCATTAAAATCGCTCTCACTGATTTTGAGGAATCAAATACCGATATTTTCGGACCCTGGTTCGCCAATACTGGCCATTATCATTATTCCGGGTTTGACGGTGCCCAATACCCCAGCCGCCATTATTGTTTACCTTTTTTTCAAGAGGATGCGCCATCATGCACGGTATACCACGAGAAAGCAAATTTTTAGCCCATTCGAATGGTACCTGTCCCATTAAAATCGCTCCCACTGATTTTGAGGAATCAAATACCGATATTTTCGGACCCTGGTTCGCCAATACTGCCCATTATCATTTCCCCGGGTTTGACGCTGCCCAATACCCCAGCCGCCATTATTAATGTTTACCTTTTTTTAAAGAGGATGCGCCATTATGCACGGTATACCACGAGAAAGCTAATTTTTAGCCCATTCGAATGGTACCTGTCCCATTAAAATCGCTCCCACTGATTTTGAGGAATCAAATACCGATATTTTCGGACCCTGGTTCGCCAATACTGGCCATTATCATTTTCCCGGGTTTGACGGTGCCCAACACCCCAGCCGCCATTATTGTTTACCTTTTTTCAAGAGGATGCGCCATTATGCACGGTATACCACGAGAAAGCTAATTTTTAGCCCATTCGAATGGTACCTGTCCCATTAAAATCGCTCCCACTGATTTTGAGGAATCAAATACCGATATTTTCGGACCCTGGTTCGCCAATACTGGCCATTATCATTTTCCCGGGTTTGACGGTGCCCAATACCCCAGCCGCCATTATTAATGTTTACCTTTTTTAAAGAGGATGCGCCATTATGCACGGTATACCACGAGAAAGCTAATTTTTAGTCCATTCGAATGGTACCTGTCCCATTAAAATCGCTCCCACTGATTTTAAGGAATCAAATACCGATATTTTCGGACCCTGGTTCGCCAATACTGGCCATTATCATTTCCCCGTGTTTGACGCTGCCCAATTCCCCAGCCGCCATTATTGTTTACCTTATTTTCAAGAGGATGCGCCATTATGCACGGTATACCACGAGAAAGCTAATTTTTAGCCCATTCAAATGGTAGCTGTCCCATTAAAATCGCTCCCACTGATTTTGAGGAATCAAATACCGATATTTTCGGACCCTGGTTCGCCAATACTGGCCATTATCATTTTCCCGGGTTTGACGGTGCCCAACACCCCAGCCGCCATTATTGTTTACCTTTTTTTCAAGAGGATGCGCCATTATGCACGGTATACCACGAGAAAGCTAATTTTTAGCCCATTCGAATGGTACCTGTCCCATTAAAATCGCTCCCACTGATTTTGAGGAATCAAATACCGATATTTTCGGACCCTGGTTCGCCAATACTGGCCATTATCATTTCCCCCGGGTTTGACGGTGCCCAACACCCCAGCCGCCATTATTGTTTACCTTTTTTTCAAGAGGATGCGCCATTATGCACGGTATACCACGAGAAAGCTAATTTTTAGCCCATTCGAATGGTACCTGTCCCATTAAAATCGCTCCCACTGATTTTGAGGAATCAAACACCGATATTTTCGGACCCTGGTTCGCCAATACTGGCCATTATCATTTTCCCGGGTTTGACGGTGCCCAACACCCCAGCCGCCATTATTGTTTACCTTTTTTTCAAGAGGATGCGCCATCATGCACGGTATACCACGAGAAAGCAAATTTTTAGCCCATTCGAATGGTACCTGTCCCATTAAAATCGCTCCCACTGATTTTGAGGAATCAAATACCGATATTTTCGGACCCTGGTTCGCCAATACTGCCCATTATCATTTCCCCGGGTTTGACGGTGCCCAACACCCCAGCCGCCATTATTGTTTACCTTTTTTTCAAGAGGATGCGCCATCATGCACGGTATACCACGAGAAAGCAAATTTTTAGCCCATTCGAATGGTACCTGTCCCATTAAAATCGCTCCCACTGATTTTGAGGAATCAAATACCGATATTTTCGGACCCTGGTTCGCCAATACTGCCCATTATCATTTCCCCGGGTTTGACGCTGCCCAATACCCCAGCCGCCATTATTAATGTTTACCTTTTTTTAAAGAGGATGCGCTATTATGCACGGTATACCACGAGAAAGCGTATTTTTAGTCCATTCGAATGGTACCTGTCCCATTAAAATCGCTCTCACTGATTTTGAGGAATCAAATACCGATATTTTCGGACCCTGGTTCGCCAATACTGGCCATTATCATTATTCCGGGTTTGACGGTGCCCAACACCCCAGCCGCCATTATTGTTTACCTTTTTTCAAGAGGATGCGCCATCATGCACGGTATACCACGAGAAAGCAAATTTTTAGCCCATTCGAATGGTACCTGTCCCATTAAAATCGCTCCCACTGATTTTGAGGAATCAAATACCGATATTTTCGGACCCTGGTTCGCCAATACTGCCCATTATCATTTCCCCGGGTTTGACGCTGCCCAATACCCCAGCCGCCATTATTAATGTTTACCTTTTTTTAAAGAGGATGCGCCATTATGCACGGTATACCACGAGAAAGCTAATTTTTAGCCCATTCGAATGGTACCTGTCCCATTAAAATCGCTCCCACTGATTTTGAGGAATCAAATACCGATATTTTCGGACCCTGGTTCGCCAATACTGGCCATTATCATTTTCCCGGGTTTGACGGTGCCCAACACCCCAGCCGCCATTATTGTTTACCTTTTTTTCAAGAGGATGCGCCATTATGCACGGTATACCACGAGAAAGCTAATTTTTAGCCCATTCGAATGGTACCTGTCCCATTAAAATCGCTCCCACTGATTTTGAGGAATCAAATACCGATATTTTCGGACCCTGGTTCGCCAATACTGGCCATTATCATTTTCCCGGGTTTGACGGTGCCCAATACCCCAGCCGCCATTATTAATGTTTACCTTTTTTAAAGAGGATGCGCCATTATGCACGGTATACCACGAAAAAGCTAATTTTTAGTCCATTCGAATGGTACCTGTCCCATTAAAATCGCTCCCACTGATTTTAAGGAATCAAATACCGATATTTTCGGACCCTGGTTCGCCAATACTGGCCATTATCATTTCCCCGTGTTTGACGCTGCCCAATTCCCCAGCCGCCATTATTGTTTACCTTATTTTCAAGAGGATGCGCCATTATGCACGGTATACCACAAGAAAGCTAATTTTTAGCCCATTCAAATGGTAGCTGTCCCGTTAAAATCGCTCCCACTGATTTTGAGGAATCAAATACCGATATTTTCGGACCCTGGTTCGCCAATACTGGCCATTATCATTTTCCCGGGTTTGACGGTGCCCAACACCCCAGCCGCCATTATTGTTTACCTTTTTTTCAAGAGGATGCGCCATTATGCACGGTATACCACGAGAAAGCTAATTTTTAGCCCATTCGAATGGTACCTGTCCCATTAAAATCGCTCCCATTGATTTTGAGGAATCAAATACCGATATTTTCGGACCCTGGTTCGCCAATACTGGCCATTATCATTTCCCCGGGTTTGACGGTGCCCAACACCCCAGCCGCCATTATTGTTTACCTTTTTTTCAAGAGGATGCGCCATTATGCACGGTATACCACGAGAAAGCTAATTTTTAGCCCATTCGAATGGTACCTGTCCCATTAAAATCGCTCCCACTGATTTTGAGGAATCAAATACCGATATTTTCGGACCCTGGTTCGCCAATACTGGCCATTATCATATCCCCGGGTTTGACGCTGCCCAACACCCCAGCCGCCATTATTGTTTACCTTTTTTCAAGAGGATGCGCCATTATGCACGGTATACCACAAGAAAGCTAATTTTTAGCCCATTCGAATGGTACCTGTCCCATTAAAATCGCTCCCACTGATTTTGAGGAATCAAATACCGATATTTTCGGACCCTGGTTCGCCAATACTGGCCATTATCATTTTCCCGGGTTTGACGGTGCCCAACACCCCAGCCGCCATTATTGTTTACCTTTTTTTCAAGAGGATGCGCCATTATGCACGGTATACCACGAGAAAGCTAATTTTTAGCCCATTCGAATGGTACCTGTCCCATTAAAATCGCTCCCACTGATTTTGAGGAATCAAATACCGATATTTTCGGACCCTGGTTCGCCAATACTGGCCATTATCATTTCCCCGGGTTTGACGGTGCCCAATACCCCAGCCGCCATTATTAATGTTTACCTTTTTTTAAAGAGGATGCGCCATTATGCACGGTATACCACGAAAAAGCTAATTTTTAGTCCATTCGAATGGTACCTGTCCCATTAAAATCGCTCCCACTGATTTTAAGGAATCAAATACCGATATTTTCGGACCCTGGTTCGCCAATACTGGCCATTATCATTTCCCCCGTGTTTGACGCTGCCCAATTCCCCAGCCGCCATTATTGTTTACCTTATTTTCAAGAGGATGCGCCATTATGCACGGTATACCACAAGAAAGCTAATTTTTAGCCCATTCGAATGGTACCTGTCCCATTAAAATCGCTCCCACTGATTTTGAGGAATCAAATACCGATATTTTCGGACCCTGGTTCGCCAATACTGGCCATTATCATTTCCCCGGGTTTGACGGTGCCCAACACCCCAGCCGCCATTATTGTTTACCTTTTTTTCAAGAGGATGCGCCATTATGCACGGTATACCACGAGAAAGCTAATTTTTAGCCCATTCGAATGGTACCTGTCCCATTAAAATCGCTCCCACTGATTTTGAGGAATCAAATACCGATATTTTCGGACCCTGGTTCGCCAATACTGGCCATTATCATTTTCCCGGGTTTGACGGTGCCCAATACCCCAGCCGCCATTATTAATGTTTACCTTTTTTTAAAGAGGATGCGCCATTATGCACGGTATACCACGAAAAAGCTAATTTTTAGTCCATTCGAATGGTACCTGTCCCATTAAAATCGCTCCCACTGATTTTAAGGAATCAAATACCGATATTTTCGGACCCTGGTTCGCCAATACTGGCCATTATCATTTCCCCGTGTTTGACGCTGCCCAATTCCCCAGCCGCCATTATTGTTTACCTTATTTTCAAGAGGATGCGCCATTATGCACGGTATACCACAAGAAAGCTAATTTTTAGCCCATTCAAATGGTAGCTGTCCCGTTAAAATCGGTCTCATTGATTTTGAGGAATCAAGTCCCGACATACCCCAGCCGCCATTATTAATGTTTACCTTTTTTTAAAGAGGATGCGCCATTATGCACGGTATAGCACGAGAAAGCTAATTTTTAGCCCAGTCGAATGGTACCTGTCCCATTAAAATCGCTCCCACTGATTTTAAGGAATCAAATACCGATATTTTCGGACCCTGGTTCGCCAATACTGGCCATTATCATTTCCCCGTGTTTGACGCTGCCCAATTCCCCAGCCGCCATTATTGTTTACCTTATTTTCAAGAGGATGCGCCATTATGCACGGTATACCACAAGAAAGCTAATTTTTAGCCCATTCAAATGGTAGCTGTCCCGTTAAAATCGGTCTCATTGATTTTGAGGAATCAAGTCCCGACATACCCCAGCCGCCATTATTAATGTTTACCGTTTTTTAAAGAGGATGCGCCATTATGCACGGTATACCATGAGTAAGCTAATTTTTAGCCCATTCGAATGGTCCCTGTCCCGTTAAAATCGGTCCCATTGATTTTGAGGAATCAAGTCCCGACATTTTCGGACCCTGGTTCGCCAATACTGGCCATTATCATTTCCACGTGTTTGACGCTGCCCAATTCCCCAGCCGCCATTATTGTTTACCTTATTTTCAAGAGGATGCGCCATTATGCACGGTATACCACAAGAAAGCTAATTTTTAGCCCATTCAAATGGTAGCTGTCCCGTTAAAATCGTTCCCAATGATTTTGAGGAATCAAATACCGATAATTTCGGACCCTGGTTCGCCAATACTGGCCATTATCATTTCCCCGTGTTTGACGCTGCCCAATTCCCCAGCCGCCATTATTGTTTACCTTATTTTCAAGAGGATGCGCCATTATGCACGGTATACCACGAGAAAGCTAATTTTTAGCCCATTCGAATGGTACCTGTCCCATTAAAATCGCTCCCACTGATTTTGAGGAATCAAATACCGATATTTTCGGACCCTGGTTCGCCAATACTGGCCATTATCATTTCCCCGGGTTTGACGCTGCCCAACACCCCAGCCGTCATTATTAATGTTTACCTTTTTTTAAAGAGGATGCGCCATTACGCACGGTATACCACGAGAAAGCTAATTTTTAGCCAATTCGAATGGTACCTGTCCCATTAAAATCGCTCCCACTGATTTTGAGGAATCAAATACCGATATTTTCGGACCCTGGTTCGCCAATACTGGCCATTATCATTTTCCCGGGTTTGACGGTGCCCAATACCCCAGCCGCCATTATTAATGTTTACCTTTTTTAAAGAGGATGCGCCATTATGCACGGTATACCACGAAAAAGCTAATTTTTAGTCCATTCGAATGGTACCTGTCCCATTAAAATCGCTCCCACTGATTTTAAGGAATCAAATACCGATATTTTCGGACCCTGGTTCGCCAATACTGGCCATTATCATTTCCCCCGGGTTTGACGGTGCCCAACACCCCAGCCGCCATTATTGTTTACCTTTTTTCAAGAGGATGCGCCATTATGCACGGTATACCACGAGAAAGCTAATTTTTAGCCCATTCGAATGGTACCTGTCCCATTAAAATCGCTCCCACTGATTTTGAGGAATCAAATACCGATATTTTCGGACCCTGGTTCGCCAATACTGGCCATTATCATTTCCCCGGGTTTGACGCTGCCCAACACCCCAGCCGTCATTATTAATGTTTACCTTTTTTTAAAGAGGATGCGCCATTACGCACGGTATACCACGAGAAAGCTAATTTTTAGCCAATTCGAATGGTACCTGTCCCATTAAAATCGCTCCCACTGATTTTGAGGAATCAAATACCGATATTTTCGGACCCTGGTTCGCCAATACTGGCCATTATCATTTTCCCGGGTTTGACGGTGCCCAATACCCCAGCCGCCATTATTAATGTTTACCTTTTTTTAAAGAGGATGCGCCATTATGCACGGTATACCACGAAAAAGCTAATTTTTAGTCCATTCGAATGGTACCTGTCCCATTAAAATCGCTCCCACTGATTTTAAGGAATCAAATACCGATATTTTCGGACCCTGGTTCGCCAATACTGGCCATTATCATTTCCCCGGGTTTGACGGTGCCCAACACCCCAGCCGCCATTATTGTTTACCTTTTTTTCAAGAGGATGCGCCATTATGCACGGTATACCACGAGTAAGCTAATTTTTAGCCCATTCGAATGGTCCCTGTCCCATTAAAATCGGTCCCATTGATTTTGAGGAATCAAGTCCCGACATTTTCGGACCCTGGTTCGCCAATACTGGCCATTATCATTTCCACGTGTTTGACGCTGCCCAATTCCCCAGCCGCCATTATTGTTTACCTTATTTTCAAGAGGATGCGCCATTATGCACGGTATACCACAAGAAAGCTAATTTTTAGCCCATTCAAATGGTAGCTGTCCCGTTAAAATCGTTCCCAATGATTTTGAGGAATCAAATACCGATAATTTCGGACCCTGGTTCGCCAATACTGGCCATTATCATTTCCCCGTGTTTGACGCTGCCCAATTCCCCAGCCGCCATTATTGTTTACCTTATTTTCAAGAGGATGCGCCATTATGCACGGTATACCACGAGAAAGCTAATTTTTAGCCCATTCAAATGGTAGCTGTCCCGTTAAAATCGCTCCCACTGATTTTGAGGAATCAAATACCGATATTTTCGGACCCTGGTTCGCCAATACTGGCCATTATCATTTTCCCGGGTTTGACGGTGCCCAACACCCCAGCCGCCATTATTGTTTACCTTTTTTTCAAGAGGATGCGCCATTATGCACGGTATACCACGAGAAAGCTAATTTTTAGCCCATTCGAATGGTACCTGTCCCATTAAAATCGCTCCCACTGATTTTGAGGAATCAAATACCGATATTTTCGGACCCTGGTTCGCCAATACTGGCCATTATCATTTCCCCGGGTTTGACGGTGCCCAACACCCCAGCCGCCATTATTGTTTACCTTTTTTTCAAGAGGATGCGCCATTATGCACGGTATACCACGAGAAAGCTAATTTTTAGCCCATTCGAATGGTACCTGTCCCATTAAAATCGCTCCCACTGATTTTGAGGAATCAAATACCGATATTTTCGGACCCTGGTTCGCCAATACTGGCCATTATCATATCCCCGGGTTTGACGCTGCCCAACACCCCAGCCGCCATTATTGTTTACCTTTTTTTCAAGAGGATGCGCCATTATGCACGGTATACCACAAGAAAGCTAATTTTTAGCCCATTCGAATGGTACCTGTCCCATTAAAATCGCTCCCACTGATTTTGAGGAATCAAATACCGATATTTTCGGACCCTGGTTCGCCAATACTGGCCATTATCATTTTCCCGGGTTTGACGGTGCCCAACACCCCAGCCGCCATTATTGTTTACCTTTTTTCAAGAGGATGCGCCATTATGCACGGTATACCACGAGAAAGCTAATTTTTAGCCCATTCGAATGGTACCTGTCCCATTAAAATCGCTCCCACTGATTTTGAGGAATCAAATACCGATATTTTCGGACCCTGGTTCGCCAATACTGGCCATTATCATTTCCCCGGGTTTGACGGTGCCCAATACCCCAGCCGCCATTATTAATGTTTACCTTTTTTAAAGAGGATGCGCCATTATGCACGGTATACCACGAAAAAGCTAATTTTTAGTCCATTCGAATGGTACCTGTCCCATTAAAATCGCTCCCACTGATTTTAAGGAATCAAATACCGATATTTTCGGACCCTGGTTCGCCAATACTGGCCATTATCATTTCCCCGTGTTTGACGCTGCCCAATTCCCCAGCCGCCATTATTGTTTACCTTATTTTCAAGAGGATGCGCCATTATGCACGGTATACCACAAGAAAGCTAATTTTTAGCCCATTCGAATGGTACCTGTCCCATTAAAATCGCTCCCACTGATTTTGAGGAATCAAATACCGATATTTTCGGACCCTGGTTCGCCAATACTGGCCATTATCATTTCCCCGGGTTTGACGGTGCCCAACACCCCAGCCGCCATTATTGTTTACCTTTTTTCAAGAGGATGCGCCATTATGCACGGTATACCACGAGAAAGCTAATTTTTAGCCCATTCGAATGGTACCTGTCCCATTAAAATCGCTCCCACTGATTTTGAGGAATCAAATACCGATATTTTCGGACCCTGGTTCGCCAATACTGGCCATTATCATTTTCCCGGGTTTGACGGTGCCCAATACCCCAGCCGCCATTATTAATGTTTACCTTTTTTAAAGAGGATGCGCCATTATGCACGGTATACCACGAAAAAGCTAATTTTTAGTCCATTCGAATGGTACCTGTCCCATTAAAATCGCTCCCACTGATTTTAAGGAATCAAATACCGATATTTTCGGACCCTGGTTCGCCAATACTGGCCATTATCATTTCCCCCGTGTTTGACGCTGCCCAATTCCCCAGCCGCCATTATTGTTTACCTTATTTTCAAGAGGATGCGCCATTATGCACGGTATACCACAAGAAAGCTAATTTTTAGCCCATTCAAATGGTAGCTGTCCCGTTAAAATCGGTCTCATTGATTTTGAGGAATCAAGTCCCGACATACCCCAGCCGCCATTATTAATGTTTACCTTTTTTTAAAGAGGATGCGCCATTATGCACGGTATAGCACGAGAAAGCTAATTTTTAGCCCAGTCGAATGGTACCTGTCCCATTAAAATCGCTCCCACTGATTTTAAGGAATCAAATACCGATATTTTCGGACCCTGGTTCGCCAATACTGGCCATTATCATTTCCCCGTGTTTGACGCTGCCCAATTCCCCAGCCGCCATTATTGTTTACCTTATTTTCAAGAGGATGCGCCATTATGCACGGTATACCACAAGAAAGCTAATTTTTAGCCCATTCAAATGGTAGCTGTCCCGTTAAAATCGGTCTCATTGATTTTGAGGAATCAAGTCCCGACATACCCCAGCCGCCATTATTAATGTTTACCGTTTTTTAAAGAGGATGCGCCATTATGCACGGTATACCACGAGTAAGCTAATTTTTAGCCCATTCGAATGGTCCCTGTCCCATTAAAATCGGTCCCATTGATTTTGAGGAATCAAGTCCCGACATTTTCGGACCCTGGTTCGCCAATACTGGCCATTATCATTTCCACGTGTTTGACGCTGCCCAATTCCCCAGCCGCCATTATTGTTTACCTTATTTTCAAGAGGATGCGCCATTATGCACGGTATACCACAAGAAAGCTAATTTTTAGCCCATTCAAATGGTAGCTGTCCCGTTAAAATCGTTCCCAATGATTTTGAGGAATCAAATACCGATAATTTCGGACCCTGGTTCGCCAATACTGGCCATTATCATTTCCCCGTGTTTGACGCTGCCCAATTCCCCAGCCGCCATTATTGTTTACCTTATTTTCAAGAGGATGCGCCATTATGCACGGTATACCACGAGAAAGCTAATTTTTAGCCCATTCGAATGGTACCTGTCCCATTAAAATCGCTCCCACTGATTTTGAGGAATCAAATACCGATATTTTCGGACCCTGGTTCGCCAATACTGGCCATTATCATTTCCCCGGGTTTGACGCTGCCCAACACCCCAGCCGTCATTATTAATGTTTACCTTTTTTTAAAGAGGATGCGCCATTACGCACGGTATACCACGAGAAAGCTAATTTTTAGCCAATTCGAATGGTACCTGTCCCATTAAAATCGCTCCCACTGATTTCGAGGAATCAAATACCGATATTTTCGGACCCTGGTTCGCCAATACTGGCCATTATCATTTTCCCTGGTGTGACGGTGCCCAACACCCCAGCCGCCATTATTAATGTTTACCGTTTTTTAAAGAGGATGCGCCATTATGCACGGTATACCACGAGTAAGCTAATTTTTAGTCCATTCGAATGGTACCTGTCCCATTAAAATCGCTCCCACTGATTTTAAGGAATCAAATACCGATATTTTCGGACCCTGGTTCGCCAATACTGGCCATTATCATTTCCCCGTGTTTGACGCTGCCCAATTCCCCAGCCGCCATTATTGTTTACCTTATTTTCAAGAGGATGCGCCATTATGCACGGTATACCACAAGAAAGCTAATTTTTAGCCCATTCAAATGGTAGCTGTCCCGTTAAAATCGGTCTCATTGATTTTGAGGAATCAAGTCCCGACATACCCCAGCCGCCATTATTAATGTTTACCTTTTTTTAAAGAGGATGCGCCATTATGCACGGTATAGCACGAGAAAGCTAATTTTTAGCCCAGTCGAATGGTACCTGTCCCATTAAAATCGCTCCCACTGATTTTAAGGAATCAAATACCGATATTTTCGGACCCTGGTTCGCCAATACTGGCCATTATCATTTCCCCGTGTTTGACGCTGCCCAATTCCCCAGCCGCCATTATTGTTTACCTTATTTTCAAGAGGATGCGCCATTATGCACGGTATACCACAAGAAAGCTAATTTTTAGCCCATTCAAATGGTAGCTGTCCCGTTAAAATCGGTCTCATTGATTTTGAGGAATCAAGTCCCGACATACCCCAGCCGCCATTATTAATGTTTACCGTTTTTTAAAGAGGATGCGCCATTATGCACGGTATACCACGAGTAAGCTAATTTTTAGCCCATTCGAATGGTCCCTGTCCCATTAAAATCGGTCCCATTGATTTTGAGGAATCAAGTCCCGACATTTTCGGACCCTGGTTCGCCAATACTGGCCATTATCATTTCCACGTGTTTGACGCTGCCCAATTCCCCAGCCGCCATTATTGTTTACCTTATTTTCAAGAGGATGCGCCATTATGCACGGTATACCACAAGAAAGCTAATTTTTAGCCCATTCAAATGGTAGCTGTCCCGTTAAAATCGTTCCCAATGATTTTGAGGAATCAAATACCGATAATTTCGGACCCTGGTTCGCCAATACTGGCCATTATCATTTCCCCGTGTTTGACGCTGCCCAATTCCCCAGCCGCCATTATTGTTTACCTTATTTTCAAGAGGATGCGCCATTATGCACGGTATACCACGAGAAAGCTAATTTTTAGCCCATTCGAATGGTACCTGTCCCATTAAAATCGCTCCCACTGATTTTGAGGAATCAAATACCGATATTTTCGGACCCTGGTTCGCCAATACTGGCCATTATCATTTCCCCGGGTTTGACGCTGCCCAACACCCCAGCCGTCATTATTAATGTTTACCTTTTTTTAAAGAGGATGCGCCATTACGCACGGTATACCACGAGAAAGCTAATTTTTAGCCAATTCGAATGGTACCTGTCCCATTAAAATCGCTCCCACTGATTTCGAGGAATCAAATACCGATATTTTCGGACCCTGGTTCGCCAATACTGGCCATTATCATTTTCCCTGGTGTGACGGTGCCCAACACCCCAGCCGCCATTATTAATGTTTACCGTTTTTTAAAGAGGATGCGCCATTATGCACGGTATACCACGAGTAAGCTAATTTTTAGCCCATTCGAATGGTCCCTGTCCCATTAAAATCGGTCCCATTGATTTTGAGGAATCAAGTCCCGACATTTTCGGACCCTGGTTCGCCAATACTGGCCATTATCATTTCCCCGGTTTGACACTGCCCAACACCCCAGCCGCCATTATTGTTTACCTTTTTTTCAAGAGGATGCGCCATTATGCACGGTATACCACGAGAAAGCTAATTTTTAGCCCATTCGAATGGTACCTGTCCCATTAAAATCGCTCCCAATGATTTTGAGGAATCAAATACCGATAATTTCGGACCCTGGTTCGCCAATACTGGCCATTATCATTTCCCCGGGTTTGACGCTGCCCAATACCCCAGCCGCCATTATTAATGTTTACCTTTTTTTAAAGAGGATGCGCCATTATGCACGGTACACCACCAGAAAGCTAATTTTTAGCCCATTCGAATGGTACCTGTCCCATTAAAATCGCTCCCACTGATTTTGAGGAATCAAATACCGATATTTTCGGACCCTGGTTCGCCAATACTGGCCATTATCATTTTCCCGGGTTTGACGGTGCCCAACACCCCAGCCGCCATTATTGTTTACCTTTTTTTCAAGAGGATGCGCCATCATGCACGGTATACCACGAGAAAGCTAATTTTTAGCCCATTCGAATGGTCCCTGTCCCATTAAAATCGGTCCCATTGATTTTGAGAAATTAAGTCCCGACATTTTCGGACCCTGGTTCGCCAATACCCCAGCCGCCATTATTAATGTTTACCTTTTTTTAAAGAGGATGCGCCATTATGCACGGTATACCACGACAAAGCTAATTTTTAGCCCATTCGAATGGTCCCTGTCCCATTAAAATCGGTCTCATTGATTTTGAGGAATCAAGTCCCGACATACCCCAGCCGCCATTATTAATGTTTACCGTTTTTTAAAGAGGATGCGCCATTATGCACGGTATACCACGAGTAAGCTAATTTTTAGCCCATTCGAATGGTCCCTGTCCCATTAAAATCGGTCCCATTGATTTTGAGGAATCAAGTCCCGACATTTTCGGACCCTGGTTCGCCAATACTGGCCATTATCATTTCCCCGGTTTGACACTGCCCAACACCCCAGCCGCCATTATTGTTTACCTTTTTTTCAAGAGGATGCGCCATTATGCACGGTATACCACGAGAAAGCTAATTTTTAGCCCATTCGAATGGTACCTGTCCCATTAAAATCGCTCCCAATGATTTTGAGGAATCAAATACCGATAATTTCGGACCCTGGTTCGCCAATACTGGCCATTATCATTTCCCCGGTTTGACACTGCCCAATTCCCCAGCCGCCATTATTGTTTACCTTATTTTCAAGAGGATGCGCCATTATGCACGGTATACCACAAGAAAGCTAATTTTTAGCCCATTCAAATGGTAGCTGTCCCGTTAAAATCATTCCCAATGATTTTGAGGAATCAAATACCGATAATTTCGGACCCTGGTTCGCCAATACTGGCCATTATCATTTCCCCGTGTTTGACGCTGCCCAATTCCCCAGCCGCCATTATTGTTTACCTTATTTTCAAGAGGATGCGCCATTATGCACGGTATACCACGAGAAAGCTAATTTTTAGCCTATTCGAATGGCACCTGTCCCATTAAAATCGTTCCCACAGATTTTGAGGAATCAAGTCCCGAAATCTTTGGACCCTGGTTCGCCAATACTGGCCATTATCATTTCCCCGGTTTGACACTGCCCAACACCCCAGCCGCCATTATTGTTTACCTTTTTTTCAAGAGGATGCGCCATTATGCACGGTATACCACGAGAAAGCTAATTTTTAGCCCATTCGAATGGTACCTGTCCCATTAAAATCGCTCCCACTGATTTTGAGGAATCAAATACCGATATTTTCGGACCCTGGTTCGCCAATACTGGCCATTATCATTTCCCCGTGTTTGACGCTGCCCAATTCCCCAGCCGCCATTATTGTTTACCTTATTTTCAAGAGGATGCGCCATTATGCACGGTATACCACAAGAAAGCTAATTTTTAGCCCATTCCAATGGTACCTGTCCCATTAAAATCGCTCCCACTGATTTTGAGGAATCAAATACCGATATTTTCGGACCCTGGTTCGCCAATACTGGCCATTATCATTTCCCCGGGTTTGACGCTGCCCAATACCCCAGCCGCCATTATTAATGTTTACCTTTTTTCAAGAGGATGCGCCATTATGCACGGTATACCACGAGAAAGCTAATTTTTAGCCCATTCGAATGGTACCTGTCCCATTAAAATCGCTCCCACTGATTTTGAGGAATCAAATACCGATATTTTCGGACCCTGGTTCGCCAATACTGGCCATTATCATTTCCCCGGGTTTGACGCTGCCCAATACCCCAGCCGCCATTATTAATGTTTACCTTTTTTTAAAGAGGATGCGCCATTATGCACGGTACACCACCAGAAAGCTAATTTTTAGCCCATTCGAATGGTACCTGTCCCATTAAAATCGCTCCCACTGATTTTGAGGAATCAAATACCGATATTTTCGGACCCTGGTTCGCCAATACTGGCCATTATCATTTTCCCGGGTTTGACGGTGCCCAACACCCCAGCCGCCATTATTGTTTACCTTTTTTTCAAGAGGATGCGCCATCATGCACGGTATACCACGAGAAAGCTAATTTTTAGCCCATTCGAATGGTCCCTGTCCCATTAAAATCGGTCCCATTGATTTTGAGAAATTAAGTCCCGACATTTTCGGACCCTGGTTCGCCAATACCCCAGCCGCCATTATTAATGTTTACCTTTTTTTAAAGAGGATGCGCCATTATGCACGGTATACCACGACAAAGCTAATTTTTAGCCCATTCGAATGGTCCCTGTCCCATTAAAATCGGTCTCATTGATTTTGAGGAATCAAGTCCCGACATACCCCAGCCGTTTACCTTTTTTTAAAGAGGATGCGCCATTATGCACGGTATAGCACGAGAAAGCTAATTTTTAGCCCAGTCGAATGGTACCTGTCCCATTAAAATCGCTCCCACTGATTTTGAGGAATCAAATACAGATAATTTTGGACCCTGGTACGCCAATACTGGCCATTATCATTTCCCCGGGTTTGACGCTGCCCAATACCCCAGCCGCCATTATTAATGTTTACCTTTTTTTAAAGAGGATGCGCCATTATGCACGGTATACCACGAGAAAGCTAATTTTAGAAAACTAATTTTTAGCCTATTCGAATGGCACCTGTCCCATTAAAATCGTTCCCACAGATTTTGAGGAATCAAGTCCCGAAATCTTTGGACCCTGGTTCGCCAATACTGGCCATTATCATTTCCCCGGTTTGACACTGCCCAACACCCCAGCCGCCATTATTGTTTACCTTTTTTTCAAGAGGATGCGCCATTATGCACGGTATACCACGAGAAAGCTAATTTTTATCCCATTCGAATGATACCTGTCCCATTAAAAACGCTCCCACTGATTTTGAGGAATCAAATACCGATATTTTCGGACCCTGGTTCGCCAATACTGGCCATTATCATTTCCCCGGGTTTGACGCTGCCCAATACCCCAGCCGCCATTATTAATGTTTACCTTTTTTAAAGAGGATGCGCCATTATGCACGGTATACCACGAGAAAGCTAATTTTTAGCCCATTCGAATGGTCCCTGTCCCATTAAAATCGGTCCCATTGATTTTGAGGAATCAAATACCGATATTTTCGGATCCTGGTTCGCCAACACCCCAGCCGCCATTATTGCTTACCTTTTTTTAAGAGGATGCGCCATTATGCACGGTATACCACGAGAAAGATAATTTTTAGCCCATTCGAATGGTCCCTGTCCCATTAAATTCGGTCCCATTGATTTTGAGGAATCAAGTCCCGACATTTTCGGACCCTGGTTCGCCAATACCCCAGCCGCCATTATTAATGTTTACCTTTTTTTAAAGAGGATGCGCCATTATGCACGGTATACCACGAGAAAGCTAATTTTTAGCCCATTCGAATGGTCCCTGTCCCATTAAAATCGGTCTCATTGATTTTATGGAATCAAGTCCCGACATACCCCAGCCGCCATTATTAATGTTTACCTTTTTTTAAAGAGGATGCGCCATTATGCACGGTATAGCACGAGAAAGCTAATTTTTAGCCCAGTCGAATGGTACCTGTCCCATTAAAATCGCTCCCACTGATTTTGAGGAATCAAATACCGATATTTTCGGACCCTGGTTCGCCAATACTGGCCATTATCATTTCCCCGGGTTAGACGCTGCCCAATACCCCAGCCGCCATTATTAATGTTTACCTTTTTTTAAAGAGGATGCGCCATTATGCACGGTATACCACGAGAAAGCTAATTTTTAGTCCATTCGAATGGTACCTGTCCCATTAAAATCGCTCCCACTGATTTTAAGGAATCAAATACCGATATTTTCGGACCCTGGTTCGCCAATACTGGCCATTATCATTTCCCCGTGTTTGACGCTGCCCAATACCCCAGCCGCCATTATTAATGTTTACCTTTTTTAAAGAGGATGCGCCATTATGCACGGTATACCACGAGAAAGCTAATTTTTAGCCCATTCGAATGGTACCTGTCCCATTAAAATCGCTCCCACTGATTTTGAGAAATCAAATACCGATATTTTCGGACCCTGGTTCGCCAATACTGGCCATTATCATTTTCCCGGGTGTGACGGTGCCCAACACCCCAGCCGCCATTATTAATGTTAACCTTTTTTTAAAGAGGATGCGCCATTATGCACGGTATACCACGAGAAAGCTAATTTTTAGCCCATTAAAATCGGTCTCATTGATTTTGAGGAATCCAGTCCCGACATACCCCAGCCGCCATTATTAATGTTTACCTTTTTATAAAGAGGATGCGCCATTATGCACGGTATAGCACGAGAAAGCTAATTTTTAGCCCATTCGAATGGTACCTGTCCCATTAAAATCGCTCCCACTGAATTTGAGGAATCAAATACCGATATTTTCGGACCCTGGTTCGCCAATACTGGCCATTATCATTTCCCCAGGTTTGACGCTGCCCAACACTCCAGCCGCCATTATTGTTTACCTTTTTTTCAAGAGGATGCGCCATTATGCACGGTATACCACGGTTCGCCAATACTGGCCATTATCATTTCCCCGGGTTTGACGCTGCCCAATACCCCAGCCGCCATTATTAATGTTTACCTTTTTTAAAGAGGATGCGCCATTATGCACGGTATACCACGAGAAAGCTAATTTTTAGCCCATTCGAATGGTCCCTGTCCCATTAAAATCGGTCCCATTGGTTTTGAGGAATCAAATACCGATATTTTCGGATCCTGGTTTGCCAACACCCCAGCCGCCATTATTGCTTACCTTTTTTTTAAGAGGATGCGCCATTATGCACGGTAAACCACGAGAAAGATAATTTTTAGCCCATTCGAATGGTCCCTGTCCCATTAAAATCGGTCCCATTGATTTTGAGGAATCAAGTCCCGACATTTTCGGACCCTGGTTCGCCAATACCCCAGCCGCCATTATTAATGTTTACCTTTTTTAAAGAGGATGCGCCATTATGCACGGTATACCACGAGAAAGCTAATTTTTAGCCCATTCGAATGGTACCTGTCCCATTAAAATCGCTCCCACTGATTTTGAGGAATCAAATACCGATATTTTCGGACCCTGGTTCGCCAATACTGGCCATTATCATTTTCCCTGGTGTGACGGTGCCCAACACCCCAGCCGCCATTATTAATGTTTACCTTTTTTTAAAGAGGATGCGCCATTATGCACGGTATACCACGAGAAAGCTAATTTTAGAAAACTAATTTTTAGCCTATTCGAATGGCACCTGTCCCATTAAAATCGTTCCCACAGATTTTGAGGAATCAAGTCCCGAAATCGTTGGACCCTGGTTCGCCAATACTGGCCATTATCATTTCCCCGGTTTGACACTGCCCAACACCCCAGCCGCCATTATTGTTTACCTTTTTTTAAAGAGGGTGCGCCATTATGCACGGTATACCACGAGAAAGCTAATTTTTAGCCCATTCGAATGGTCCCTGTCCCATTAAAATCGGTCTCATTGATTTTGAGGAATCAAGTCCCGACATACCCCAGCCGCCATTATTAATGTTTACCTTTTTTTAAAGAGGATGCGCCATTATGCACGGTATACCACGAGAAAGCTAATTTTTAGCCCATTCGAATGGTCCCTGTCCCATTAAAATCGGTCTCATTGATTTTGAGGAATCCAGTCCCGACATACCCCAGCCGCCATTATTAATGTTTACCTTTTTTTAAAGAGGATGCGCCATTATGCACGGTATACCACGAGAAAGCTAATTTTTAGCCCATTAAAATCGGTCTCATTGATTTTGAGGAATCCAGTCCCGACATACCCCAGCCGCCATTATTAATGTTTACCTTTTTTTAAAGAGGATGCGCCATTATGCACGGTATACCACGAGAAAGATAATTTTTAGCCCATTCGAATGGTCCCTGTCCCATTAAAATCGGTCCCATTGATTTTGAGGAATCAAGTCCCGACATTTTCGGACCCTGGTTCGCCAATACCAAAGCCGCCATTATTAATGTTTACCTTTTTTTAAAGAGGATGCGCCATTATGCACGGTATACCACGAGAAAGCTAATTTTTAGCCCATTCGAATGGTCCCTGTCCCATTAAAATCAGTCTCATTGATTTTGAGGAATCAAGTCCCGACATACCCCAGCCGCCATTATTAATGTTTACCTTTTTTTAAAGAGGATGCGCCATTATGCACGGTATACCACGAGAAAGCTAATTTTTATCCCATTCGAATGGTACCTGTCCCATTAAAAACGCTCCCACTGATTTTGAGGAATCAAATACCGATATTTTCGGACCCTGGTTCGCCAATACTGGCCATTATCATTTCCCCGGGTTTGACGCTGCCCAATACCCCAGCCGCCATTATTAATGTTTACCTTTTTTTAAAGAGGATGCGCCATTATGCACGGTATAGCACGAGAAAGCTAATTTTTAGCCCATTCGAATGGTCCCTGTCCCATTAAAATCGGTCCCATTGATTTTGAGGAATCAAATACCGATATTTTCGGATCCTGGTTCGCCAACACCCCAGCCGCCATTATTGCTTACCTTTTTTTTAAGAGGATGCGCCATTATGCACGGTATACCACGAGAAAGATAATTTTTAGCCCATTCGAATGGTCCCTGTCCCATTAAAATCGGTCCCATTGATTTTGAGGAATCAAGTCCCGACATTTTCGGACCCTGGTTCGCCAATACCCCAGCCGCCATTATTAATGTTTACCTTTTTTTAAAGAGGATGCGCCACTATGCACGGTATACCACGAGAAAGCTAATTTTTAGCCCATTCGAATGGTCCCTGTCCCATTAAAATCGGTCTCATTGATTTTGAGGAATCAAGTCCCGACATACCCCAGCCGCCATTATTAATGTTTACCTTTTTTTAAAGAGGATGCGCCATTATGCACGGTATAGCACGAGAAAACTAATTTTTAGCCCAGTCGAATGGTACCTGTCCCATTAAAATCGCTCCCACTGATTTTGAGGAATCAAATACCGATATTTTCGGACCCTGGTTCGCCAATACTGGCCATTATCATTTCCCCGGGTTTGACGCTGCCCAATACCCCAGCCGCCATTATTAATGTTTACCTTTTTTAAAGAGGATGCGCCATTATGCACGGTATACCACGAAAAAGCTAATTTTTAGTCCATTCGAATGGTACCTGTCCCATTAAAATCGCTCCCACTGATTTTAAGGAATCAAATACCGATATTTTCGGACCCTGGTTCGCCAATACTGGCCATTATCATTTCCCCGTGTTTGACGCTGCCCAATTCCCCAGCCGCCATTATTGTTTACCTTATTTTCAAGAGGATGCGCCATTATGCACGGTATACCACAAGAAAGCTAATTTTTAGCCCATTCAAATGGTAGCTGTCCCGTTAAAATCGCTCCCACTGATTTTGAGGAATCAAATACCGATATTTTCGGACCCTGGTTCGCCAATACTGGCCAATATCATTTCCCCGGGTTTGACGGTGCCCAACACCCCAGCCGCCATTAATGTTTACCTTTTTTTAAAAAGGATGCGCCATTATGCACGGTATAGCACGAGAAAGCTAATTTTTAGCCTATTCGAATGGCACCTGTCCCATTAAAATTGATCCCACAGATTTTGAGGAATCAAGTCCCGAAATCTTCGGACCCTGGTTCGCCAATACTGGCCATTATCATTTCCCCGGGTTTGACGCTGCCCAATACCCCAGCCGCCATTATTAATGTTTACCTTTTTTTAAAGAGGATGCGCCATTATGCACGGTATACCACCAGAAAGCTAATTTTTAGCCCATTCGAATGGTACCTGTCCCATTAAAATCGCTCCCACTGATTTTGAGGAATCAAATACCGATATTTTCGGACCCTGGTTCGCCAATACTGGCCATTATCATTTCCCCGGGTTTGACGGTGCCCAACACCCCAGCCGCCATTATTGTTTACCTTTTTTTCAAGAGGATGCGCCATTATGCACGGTATACCACGAGAAAGCTAATTTTTAGCCCATTCGAATGGTACCTGTCCCATTAAAATCGCTCCCACTGATTTTGAGGAATCAAATACCGATATTTTCGGACCCTGGTTCGCCAATACTGGCCATTATCATTTTCCCGGGTTTGACGGTGCCCAACACCCCAGCCGCCATTATTGTTTACCTTTTTTTAAAGAGGATGCGCCATTATGCACGGTATACCACGAGAAAGCTAATTTTTAGCCCATTCGAATGGTACCTGTCCCATTAAAATCGCTCCCACTGATTTTGAGGAATCAAATACCGATATTTTCGGACCCTGGTTCGCCAATACTGGCCATTATCATTTTCCCGGGTTTGACGGTGCCCAACACCCCAGCCGCCATTATTGTTTACCTTTTTTAAAGAGGATGCGCCATTATGCACGGTATACCACGAGAAAGCTAATTTTTAGCCCATTCGAATGGTACCTGTCCCATTAAAATCGCTCCCACTGATTTTGAGGAATCAAATACCGATATTTTCGGACCCTGGTTCGACAATACTGGCCATTATCATTTCCCCGGGTTTGACGCTGCCCAATACCCCAGCCGCCATTATTAATGTTTACCTTTTTTAAAGAGGATGCGCCATTATGCACGGTATACCACGAGAAAGCTAATTTTTAGCCCATTCGAATGGTACCTGTCCCATTAAAATCGCTCCCACTGATTTTGAGGAATCAAATACCGATATTTTCGGACCCTGGTTCGCCAATACTGGCCATTATCATTTTCCCGGGTGTGACGGTGCCCAATACCCCAGCCGCCATTATTATTGTTTACCTTTTTTTAAAGAGGATGCGCCATTATGCACGGTATACCACGAGAAAGCTAATTTTTAGCCCATTCGAATGGTACCTGTCCCATTAAAATCGCTCCCACTGATTTTGAGGAATCAAATACCGATATTTTCGGACCCTGGTTCGCCAATACTGGCCATTATCATTTCCCCGGGTTTGACGCTGCCCAATACCCCAGCCGCCATTATTAATGTTTACCTTCTTTTAAAGAGGATGCGCCATTATGCACGGTATACCACGAGAAAGCTAATTTTTAGCCCATTCGAATGGTACCTGTCCCATTAAAATCGCTCCCACTGATTTTGAGGAATCAAATACCGATATTTTCGGACCCTGGTTCGCCAATACTGGCCATTATCATTTCCCCGGGTTTGACGCTGCCCAATACCCCAGCCGCCATTATTAATGTTTACCTTTTTTTAAAGAGGATGCGCCATTATGCACGGTATACCACCAGAAAGCTAATTTTTAGCCCATTCGAATGGTACCTGTCCCATTAAAATCGCTCCCACTGATTTTGAGGAATCAAATACCGATATTTTCGGACCCTGGTTCGCCAATACTGGCCATTATCATTTTCCCGGGTTTGACGGTGCCCAACACCCCAGCCGCCATTATTGTTTACCTTTTTTTCAAGAGGATGCGCCATTATGCACGGTATACCACGAGAAAGCTAATTTTTAGCCCATTATGCGCCATTATGACGGTATACCACCAGAAAGCTAATTTTTAGCCCATTCGAATGGTACCTGTCCCATTAAAATCGCTCCCACTGATTTTGAGGAATCAAATACCGATATTTTCGGACCCTGGTTCGCCAATACTGGCCATTATCATTATTCCGGGTGAGACGGTGCCCAACACCCCAGCCGCCATTATTATTGTTTACCTTTTTTAAAGAGGATGCGCCATTATGCACGGTATACCACGAGAAAGCTAATTTTTAGCCCATTCGAATGGTACCTGTCCCATTAAAATCGCTCCCACTGATTTTGAGGAATCAAATACCGATATTTTCGGACCCTGGTTCGCCAATACTGGCCATTATCATTTCCCCGGGTTTGACGCTGCCCAATACCCCAGCCGCCATTATTAATGTTTACCTTTTTTTAAAGAGGATGCGCCATTATGCACGGTATACCACGAGAAAGCTAATTTTTAGCCCATTCCAATGGTACCTGTCCCATTAAAATCGCTCCCACTGATTTTGAGGAATCAAATACCGATATTTTCGGACCCTGGTTCGCCAATACTGGCCATTATCATTTCCCCGGGTTTGACGCTGCCCAATACCCCAGCCGCCATTATTAATGTTTACCTTTTTTTAAAGATTATGCGCCATTATGCACGGTATACCACCAGAAAGCTAATTTTTAGCCCATTCGAATGGTACCTGTCCCATTAAAATCGCTCCCACTGATTTTGAGGAATCAAATACCGATATTTTCGGACCCTGGTTCGCCAATACTGGCCATTATCATTTTCCCGGGTTTGACGGTGCCCAACACCCCAGCCGCCATTATTGTTTACCTTTTTTTCAAGAGGATGCGCCATTATGCACGGTATACCACGAGAAAGCTAATTTTTAGCCCATTATGCGCCATTATGCACGGTATACCACCAGAAAGCTAATTTTTAGCCCATTCGAATGGTACCTGTCCCATTAAAATCGCTCCCACTGATTTTGAGGAATCAAATACCGATATTTTCGGACCCTGGTTCGCCAATACTGGCCATTATCATTTTCCCGGGTGTGACGGTGCCCAATACCCCAGCCGCAATTATTAATGTTTACCTTTTTTTAAAGAGGATGCGCCATTATGCACGGTATACCACGAGAAAGCTAATTTTTAGCCCATTCGAATGGTACCTGTCCCATTAAAATCGCTCCCACTGATTTTGAGGAATCAAATACCGATATTTTCGGACCCTGGTTCGCCAATACTGGCCATTATCATTTCCCCGGGTTTGACGCTGCCCAATACCCCAGCCGCCATTATTAATGTTTACCTTTTTTAAAGAGGATGCGCCATTATGCACGGTACACCACCAGAAAGCTAATTTTTAGCCCATTCGAATGGTACCTGTCCCATTAAAATCGCTCCCACTGATTTTGAGGAATCGAATACCGATATTTTCGGACCCTAGTTCGCGAATACTGGCCATTATCATTTCCCCGGGTTTGACGCTGCCCAACACCCCAGCCGCCATTATTGTTTACCTTTTTTCAAGAGGATGCGCCATTATGCACGGTATACCACAAGAAAGCTAATTTTTAGCCCATTCGAATGGTACCTGTCCCATTAAAATCGCTCCCACTGATTTTGAGGAATCAAATACCGATATTTTCGGACCCTGGTTCGCCAATACTGGCCATTATCATTTTCCCGGGTTTGACGGTGCCCAACACCCCAGCCGCCATTATTGTTTACCTTTTTTACAAGAGGATGCGCCATTATGCACGGTATACCACGAGAAAGCTAATTTTTAGCCCATTCGAATGGTACCTGTCCCATTAAAATCGCTCCCACTGATTTTGAGGAATCAAATACCGATATTTTCGGACCCTGGTTCGCCAATACTGGCCATTATCATTTTCCCGGGTTTGACGGTGCCCAACACCCCAGCCGCCATTATTGTTTACCTTTTTTTCAAGAGGATGCGCCATTATGCACGGTATACCACGAGAAAGCTAATTTTTAGCCCATTCGAATGGTACCTGTCCCATTAAAATCGCTCCCACTGATTTTGAGGAATCAAATACCGATATTTTCGGACCCTGGTTCGCCAATACTGGCCATTATCATTTCCCCGGGTTTGACGCTGCCCAATACCCCAGCCGCCATTATCAATGTTTACCTTTTTTAAAGAGGATGCGCCATTACGCACGGTATACCACGAGAA
This sequence comes from Drosophila parabipectinata, assembly GCA_018153455.1. Classification (NCBI taxonomy): domain Eukaryota; kingdom Metazoa; phylum Arthropoda; class Insecta; order Diptera; family Drosophilidae; genus Drosophila; species Drosophila parabipectinata. Next base: position 20,546 of record JAECYA010000406.1, on the reverse strand, counting down.
AGCTAATTTTTAGCCCATTCGAATGGTACCTGTCCCATTAAAATCGCTCCCACTGATTTTGAGGAATCAAATACCGATATTTTCGGACCCTGGTTCGCCAATACTGGCCATTATCATTTTCCCGGGTGTGACGGTGCCCAATACCCCAGCCGCCATTATTAATGTTTACCTTTTTTAAAGAGGATGCGCCATTATGCACGGTATACCACGAGAAAGCTAATTTTTAGCCCATTCGAATGGTACCTGTCCCATTAAAATCGCTCCCACTGATTTTGAGGAATCAAATACCGATATTTTCGGACCCTGGTTCGCCAATACTGGCCATTATCATTATTCCGGGTGTGACGGTGCCCAATACCCCAGCCGCCATTATTATTGTTTACCTTCTTTTAAAGAGGATGCGCCATTATGCACGGTATACCACGAGAAAGCTAATTTTTAGCCCATTCGAATGGTACCTGTCCCATTAAAATCGCTCCCACTGATTTTGAGGAATCAAATACCGATATTTTCGGACCCTGGTTCGCCAATACTGGCCATTATCATTTCCCCGGGTTTGACGCTGCCCAATACCCCAGCCGCCATTATTAATGTTTACCTTTTTTTAAAGAGGATGCGCCATTATGCACGGTATACCACGAGAAAGCTAATTTTTAGCCCATTCCAATGGTACCTGTCCCATTAAAATCGCTCCCACTGATTTTGAGGAATCAAATACCGATATTTTCGGACCCTGGTTCGCCAATACTGGCCATTATCATTTCCCCGGGTTTGACGCTGCCCAATACCCCAGCCGCCATTATTAATGTTTACCTTTTTTTAAAGATTATGCGCCATTATGCACGGTATACCACGAGAAAGCTAATTTTTAGCCCATTATGCGCCATTATGCACGGTATACCACCAGAAAGCTCATTTTTAGCCCATTCGAATGGTACCTGTCCCATTAAAATCGCTCCCACTGATTTTGAGGAATCAAATACCGATATTTTCGGACCCTGGTTCGCCAATACTGGCCATTATCATTATTCCGGGTGAGACGGTGCCCAACACCCCAGCCGCCATTATTATTGTTTACCTTTTTTTAAAGAGGATGCGCCATTATGCACGGTATACCACGAGAAAGCTAATTTTTAGCCCATTCGAATGGTACCTGTCCCATTAAAATCGCTCCCACTGATTTTGAGGAATCAAATACCGATATTTTCGGACCCTGGTTCGCCAATACTGGCCATTATCATTTCCCCGGGTTTGACGCTGCCCAATACCCCAGCCGCCATTATTAATGTTTACCTTTTTTTAAAGAGGATGCGCCATTATGCACGGTATACCACGAGAAAGCTAATTTTTAGCCCATTCCAATGGTACCTGTCCCATTAAAATAGCTCCCACTGATTTTGAGGAATCAAATACCGATATTTTCGGACCCTGGTTCGCCAATACTGGCCATTATCATTTCCCCGGGTTTGACGCTGCCCAATACCCCAGCCGCCATTATTAATGTTTACCTTTTTTTAAAGATTATGCGCCATTATGCACGGTATACCACCAGAAAGCTAATTTTTAGCCCATTCGAATGGTACCTGTCCCATTAAAATCGCTCCCACTGATTTTGAGGAATCAAATACCGATATTTTCGGACCCTGGTTCGCCAATACTGGCCATTATCATTTTCCCGGGTTTGACGGTGCCCAACACCCCAGCCGCCATTATTGTTTACCTTTTTTCAAGAGGATGCGCCATTATGCACGGTATACCACGAGAAAGCTAATTTTTAGCCCATTATGCGCCATTATGCACGGTATACCACCAGAAAGCTAATTTTTAGCCCATTCGAATGGTACCTGTCCCATTAAAATCGCTCCCACTGATTTTGAGGAATCAAATACCGATATTTTCGGACCCTGGTTCGCCAATACTGGCCATTATCATTTTCCCGGGTGTGACGGTGCCCAATACCCCAGCCGCAATTATTAATGTTTACCTTTTTTTAAAGAGGATGCGCCATTATGCACGGTATACCACGAGAAAGCTAATTTTTAGCCCATTCGAATGGTACCTGTCCCATTAAAATCGCTCCCACTGATTTTGAGGAATCAAATACCGATATTTTCGGACCCTGGTTCGCCAATACTGGCCATTATCATTTCCCCGGGTTTGACGCTGCCCAATACCCCAGCCGCCATTATTAATGTTTACCTTTTTTTAAAGAGGATGCGCCATTATGCACGGTACACCACCAGAAAGCTAATTTTTAGCCCATTCGAATGGTACCTGTCCCATTAAAATCGCTCCCACTGATTTTGAGGAATCGAATACCGATATTTTCGGACCCTAGTTCGCGAATACTGGCCATTATCATTTCCCCGGGTTTGACGCTGCCCAACACCCCAGCCGCCATTATTGTTTACCTTTTTTTCAAGAGGATGCGCCATTATGCACGGTATACCACAAGAAAGCTAATTTTTAGCCCATTCGAATGGTACCTGTCCCATTAAAATCGCTCCCACTGATTTTGAGGAATCAAATACCGTTATTTTCGGACCCTGGTTCGCCAATACTGGCCATTATCATTTCCCCGGGTTTGACGGTGCCCAACACCCCAGCCGCCATTATTGTTTACCTTTTTTCAAGAGGATGCGCCATTATGCACGGTATACCACGAGAAAGCTAATTTTTAGCCCATTCGAATGGTACCTGTCCCATTAAAATCGCTCCCACTGATTTTGAGGAATCAAATACCGATATTTTCGGACCCTGGTTCGCCAATACTGGCCATTATCATTTTCCCGGGTTTGACGGTGCCCAACACCCCAGCCGCCATTATTGTTTACCTTTTTTTCAAGAGGATGCGCCATTATGCACGGTATACCACGAGAAAGCTAATTTTTAGCCCATTCGAATGGTACCTGTCCCATTAAAATCGCTCCCACTGATTTTGAGGAATCAAATACCGATATTTTCGGACCCTGGTTCGCCAATACTGGCCATTATCATTTCCCCGGGTTTGACGCTGCCCAATACCCCAGCCGCCATTATCAATGTTTACCTTTTTTTAAAGAGGATGCGCCATTACGCACGGTATACCACGAGAAAGCTAATTTTTAGCCCATTCGAATGGTACCTGTCCCATTAAAATCGCTCCCACTGATTTTGAGGAATCAAATACCGATATTTTCGGACCCTGGTTCGCCAATACTGGCCATTATCATTTTCCCGGGTGTGACGGTGCCCAATACCCCAGCCGCCATTATTAATGTTTACCTTTTTTTAAAGAGGATGCGCCATTATGCACGGTATACCACGAGAAAGCTAATTTTTAGTCCATTCGAATGGTACCTGTCCCATTAAATCGCTCCCACTGATTTTGAGGAATCAAATACCGATATTTTCGGACCCTGGTTCGCCAATACTGGCCATTATCATTATTCCGGGTGAGACGGTGCCCAACACCCCAGCCGCCATTATTATTGTTTACCTTTTTTTAAAGAGGATGCGCCATTATGCACGGTATACCACGAGAAAGCTAATTTTTAGCCCATTCGAATGGTACCTGTCCCATTAAAATCGCTCCCACTGATTTTGAGGAATCAAATACCGATATTTTCGGACCCTGGTTCGCCAATACTGGCCATTATCATTTCCCCGGGTTTGACGCTGCCCAATACCCCAGCCGCCATTATTAATGTTTGCCTTTTTTTAAAGAGGATGCGCCATTATGCACGGTATACCACGAGAAAGCTAATTTTTAGCCCATTCCAATGGTACCTGTCCCATTAAAATCGCTCCCACTGATTTTGAGGAATCAAATACCGATATTTTCGGACCCTGGTTCGCCAATACTGGCCATTATCATTTTCCCGGGTTTGACGGTGCCCAACACCCCAGCCGCCATTATTGTTTACCTTTTTTAAAGAGGATGCGCCATTATGCACGGTATACCACGAAAAAGCTAATTTTTAGCCCATTCGAATGGTACCTGTCCCATTAAAATCGCTCCCACTGATTTTGAGGAATCAAATACCGATATTTTCGGACCCTGGTTCGCCAATACTGGCCATTATCATTTCCCCGGGTTTGACGCTGCCCAATACCCCAGCCGCCATTATCAATGTTTACCTTTTTTTAAAGAGGATGCGCCATTATGCACGGTATACCACGAGAAAGCTAATTTTTAGCCCATTCGAATGGTACCTGTCCCATTAAAATCGCTCCCACTGATTTTGAGGAATCAAATACCGATATTTTCGGACCCTGGTTCGCCAATACTGGCCATTATCATTTTCCCGGGTGTGACGGTGCCCAATACCCCAGCCGCCATTATTAATGTTTACCTTTTTTTAAAGAGGATGCGCCATTATGCACGGTATACCACGAGAAAGCTAATTTTTAGCCCATTCGAATGGTACCTGTCCCATTAAAATCGCTCCCACTGATTTTGAGGAATCAAATACCGATATTTTCGGACCCTGGTTCGCCAATACTGGCCATTATCATTATTCCGGGTGAGACGGTGCCCAACACCCCAGCCGCCATTATTATTGTTTACCTTTTTTTAAAGAGGATGCGCCATTATGCACGGTATACCACGAGAAAGCTAATTTTTAGCCCATTCGAATGGTACCTGTCCCATTAAAATCGCTCCCACTGATTTTGAGGAATCAAATACCGATATTTTCGGACCCTGGTTCGCCAATACTGGCCATTATCATTTCCCCGGGTTTGACGCTGCCCAATACCCCAGCCGCCATTATTAATGTTTGCCTTTTTTTAAAGAGGATGCGCCATTATGCACGGTATACCACGAGAAAGCTAATTTTTAGCCCATTCCAATGGTACCTGTCCCATTAAAATCGCTCCCACTGATTTTGAGGAATCAAATACCGATATTTTCGGACCCTGGTTCGCCAATACTGGCCATTATCATTTTCCCGGGTTTGACGGTGCCCAACACCCCAGCCGCCATTATTGTTTACCTTTTTTAAAGAGGATGCGCCATTATGCACGGTATACCACGAGAAAGCTAATTTTTAGCCCATTCGAATGGTACCTGTCCCATTAAAATCGCTCCCACTGATTTTGAGGAATCAAATACCGATATTTTCGGACCCTGGTTCGCCAATACTGGCCATTATCATTTCCCCGGGTTTGACGCTGCCCAATACCCCAGCCGCCATTATTAATGTTTACCTTTTTTTCAAAGAGGATGCGCCATTATGCACGGTATACCACGAGAAAGCTAATTTTTAGCCCATTCGAATGGTACCTGTCCCATTAAAATCGCTCCCACTGATTTTGAGGAATCAAATACCGATATTTTCGGACCCTGGTTCGCCAATACTGGCCATTATCATTTTCCCGGGTTTGACGGTGCCCAACACCCCAGCCGCCATTATTATTGTTTACCTTTTTTTAAAGAGGATGCGCCATTATGCACGGTATACCACGAGAAAGCTAATTTTTAGCCCATTCGAATGGTACCTGTCCCATTAAAATCGCTCCCACTGATTTTGAGGAATCAAATACCGATATTTTCGGACCCTGGTTCGCCAATACTGGCCATTATCATTTCCCCGGGTTTGACGCTGCCCAATACCCCAGCCGCCATTATTAATGTTTGCCTTTTTTAAAGAGGATGCGCCATTATGCACGGTATACCACGAGAAAGCTAATTTTTAGCCCATTCCAATGGTACCTGTCCCATTAAAATCGCTCCCACTGATTTTGAGGAATCAAATACCGATATTTTCGGACCCTGGTTCGCCAATACTGGCCATTATCATTTTCCCGGGTTTGACGGTGCCCAACACCCCAGCCGCCATTATTGTTTACCTTTTTTAAAGAGGATGCGCCATTATGCACGGTATACCACGAGAAAGCTAATTTTTAGCCCATTCGAATGGTACCTGTCCCATTAAAATCGCTCCCACTGATTTTGAGGAATCAAATACCGATATTTTCGGACCCTGGTTCGCCAATACTGGCCATTATCATTTCCCCGGGTTTGAAGCTGCCCAATACCCCAGCCGCCATTATTAATGTTTACCTTTTTTTCAAGAGGATGCGCCATTATGCACGGTATACCACGAGAAAGCTAATTTTTAGCCCATTCGAATGGTACCTGTCCCATTAAAATCGCTCCCACTGATTTTGAGGAATCAAATACCGATATTTTCGGACCCTGGTTCGCCAATACTGGCCATTATCATTTTCCCGGGTTTGACGGTGCCCAACACCCCAGCCGCCATTATTATTGTTTACCTTTTTTTAAAGAGGATGCGCCATTATGCACGGTATACCACGAGAAAGCTAATTTTTAGCCCATTCGAATGGTACCTGTCCCATTAAAATCGCTCCCACTGATTTTGAGGAATCAAATACCGATATTTTCGGACCCTGGTTCGCCAATACTGGCCATTATCATTTCCCCGGGTTTGACGCTGCCCAATACCCCAGCCGCCATTATTAATGTTTGCCTTTTTTTAAAGAGGATGCGCCATTATGCACGGTATACCACGAGAAAGCTAATTTTTAGTCCATTCGAATGGTACCTGTCCCATTAAAATCGCTCCCACTGATTTTGAGGAATCAAATACCGATATTTTCGGACCCTGGTTCGCCAATACTGGCCATTATCATTTTCCCGGGTTTGACGGTGCCCAACACCCCAGCCGCCATTATTAGTTTACCTTTTTTTAAAGAGGATGCGCCATTATGCACGGTATACCACGAGAAAGCTAATTTTTAGCCCATTCGAATGGTACCTGTCCCATTAAAATCGCTCCCACTGATTTTGAGGAATCAAATACCGATATTTTCGGACCCTGGTTCGCCAATACTGGCCATTATCATTTTCCCGGGTTTGACGGTGCCCAACACCCCAGCCGCCATTATTGTTTACCTTTTTTTAAAGAGGATGCGCCATTATGCACGGTATACCACGAGAAAGCTAATTTTTAGCCCTTTTTTTAACCTTTTTTTAAAGAGGATGCGCCATTATGCACGGTATACCACGAGAAAGCTAATTTTTAGCCCATTCGAATGGTACCTGTCCCATTAAAATCGCTCCCACTGATTTTGAGGAATCAAATACCGATATTTTCGGACCCTGGTTCGCCAATACTGGCCATTATCATTTTCCCGGGTTTGACGGTGCCCAACACCCCAGCCGCCATTATTGTTTACCTTTTTTAAAGAGGATGCGCCATTATGCACGGTATACCACGAGAAAGCTAATTTTTAGCCCATTCGAATGGTACCTGTCCCATTAAAATCGCTCCCACTGATTTTGAGGAATCAAATACCGATATTTTCGGACCCTGGTTCGCCAATACTGGCCATTATCATTTTCCCGGGTTTGACGGTGCCCAATACCCCAGCCGCCATTATTAATGTTTACCTTTTTTTAAAGAGGATGCGCCATTATGCACGGTATACCACGAAAAAGCTAATTTTTAGTCCATTCGAATGGTACCTGTCCCATTAAAATCGCTCCCACTGATTTTGAGGAATCAAATACCGATATTTTCGGACCCTGGTTCGCCAATACTGGCCCATATAATTTCCCCGGGTTTGACGCTGCCCAATACCCCAGCCGCCATTATTAATGTTTACCTTTTTTTTAAAGAGGATGCGCCATTATGCACGGTATACCACGAGAAAGCTAATTTTTAGCCCATTCGAATGGTACCTGTCCCATTAAAATCGCTCCCACTGATTTTGAGGAATCAAATACCGATATTTTCGGACCCTGGTTCGCCAATACTGGCCATTATCATTTTCCCGGGTGTGACGGTGCCCAATACCCCAGCCGCCATTATTAATGTTTACCTTTTTTTAAAGAGGATGCGCCATTATGCACGGTATACCACGAGAAAGCTAATTTTTAGCCTATTCGAATGGTACCTGTCCCATTAAAATCGCTCCCACTGATTTTGAGGAATCAAATACCGATATTTTCGGACCCTGGTTCGCCAATACTGGCCATTATCATTTCCCCGGGTTTGACGCTGCCCAATACCCCAGCCGCCATTATTAATGTTTACCTTTTTTTAAAGAGGATGCGCCATTATGCACGGTATACCACCAGAAAGCTAATTTTTAGCCCATTCGAATGGTACCTGTCCCATTAAAATCGCTCCCACTGATTTTGAGGAATCAAATACCGATATTTTCGGACCCTGGTTCGCCAATACTGGCCATTATCATTTCCCCGGGTTTGACGCTGCCCAATACCCCAGCCGCCATTATTAATGTTTACCTTTTTTTAAAGAGGATGCGCCATTATGCACGGTATACCACCAGAAAGCTAATTTTTAGCCCATTCGAATGGTACCTGTCCCATTAAAATCGCTCCCACTGATTTTGAGGAATCAAATACCGATATTTTCGGACCCTGGTTCGCCAATACTGGCCATTATCATTTTCCCGGGTTTGACGGTGCCCAACACCCCAGCCGCCATTATTGTTTACCTTTTTTTCAAGAGGATGCGCCATTATGCACGGTATACCACGAGAAAGCTAATTTTTAGCCCATTATGCGCCATTATGCACGGTATACCACCAGAAAGCTAATTTTTAGCCCATTCGAATGGTACCTGTCCCATTAAAATCGCTCCCACTGATTTTGAGGAATCAAATACCGATATTTTCGGACCCTGGTTCGCCAATACTGGCCATTATCATTTTCCCGGGTGTGACGGTGCCCAATACCCCAGCCGCCATTATTAATGTTTACCTTTTTTAAAGAGGATGCGCCATTATGCACGGTATACCACGAGAAAGCTAATTTTTAGCCTATTCGAATGGTACCTGTCCCATTAAAATCGCTCCCACTGATTTTGAGGAATCAAATACCGATATTTTCGGACCCTGGTTCGCCAATACTGGCCATTATCATTTCCCCGGGTTTGACGCTGCCCAATACCCCAGCCGCCATTATTAATGTTTACCTTTTTTTAAAGAGGATGCGCCATTATGCACGGTACACCACCAGAAAGCTAATTTTTAGCCCATTCGAATGGTACCTGTCCCATTAAAATCGCTCCCACTGATTTTGAGGAATCAAATACCGATATTTTCGGACCCTGGTTCCCGAATACTGGCCATTATCATTTCCCAGGGTTTGACGCTGCCCAACACCCCAGCCGCCATTATTGTTTACCTTTTTTTCAAGAGGATGCGCCATTATGCACGGTATACCACAAGAAAGCTAATTTTTAGCCCATTCGAATGGTACCTGTCCCATTAAAATCGCTCCCACTGATTTTGAGGAATCAAATACCGTTATTTTCGGACCCTGGTTCGCCAATACTGGCCATTATCATTTCCCCGGGTTTGACGGTGCCCAACACCCCAGCCGCCGTTATTGTTTACCTTTTTTTAAGAGGATGCGCCATTATGCACGGTATACCACGAGAAAGCTAATTTTTAGCCCATTCGAATGGTACCTGTCCCATTAAAATCGCTCCCACTGATTTTGAGGAATCAAATACCGATATTTTCGGACCCTGGTTCGCCAATACTGGCCATTATCATTTTCCCGGGTTTGACGGTGCCCAACACCCCAGCCGCCATTATTGTTTACCTTTTTTTCAAGAGGATGCGCCATTATGCACGGTATACCACGAGAAAGCTAATTTTTAGCCCATTCGAATGGTACCTGTCCCATTAAAATCGCTCCCACTGATTTTGAGGAATCAAATACCGATATTTTCGGACCCTGGTTCGCCTATACTGGCCATTATCATTTCCCCGGGTTTGACGCTGCCCAATACCCCAGCCGCCATTATCAATGTTTACCTTTTTTTAAAGAGGATGCGCCATTACGCACGGTATACCACGAGAAAGCTAATTTTTAGCCCATTCGAATGGTACCTGTCCCATTAAAATCGCTCCCACTGATTTTGAGGAATCAAATACCGATATTTTCGGACCCTGGTTCGCCAATACTGGCCATTATCATTTTCCCGGGTGTGACGGTGCCCAATACCCCAGCCGCCATTATTAATGTTTACCTTTTTTAAAGAGGATGCGCCATTATGCACGGTATACCACGAGAAAGCTAATTTTTAGTCCATTCGAATGGTACCTGTCCCATTAAAATCGCTCCCACTGATTTTGAGGAATCAAATACCGATATTTTCGGACCCTGGTTCGCCAATACTGGCCATTATCATTATTCCGGGTGAGACGGTGCCCAACACCCCAGCCGCCATTATTATTGTTTACCTTTTTTTAAAGAGGATGCGCCATTATGCACGGTATACCACCAGAAAGCTAATTTTTAGCCCATTCGAATGGTACCTGTCCCATTAAAATCGCTCCCACTGATTTTGAGGAATCAAATACCGATATTTTCGGACCCTGGTTCGCGAATACTGGCCATTATCATTTCCCAGGGTTTGACGCTGCCCAACACCCCAGCCGCCATTATTGTTTACCTTTTTTTCAAGAGGATGCGCCATTATGCACGGTATACCACAAGAAAGCTCATTTTTAGCCCATTCGAATGGTACCTGTCCCATTAAAATCGCTCCCACTGATTTTGAGGAATCAAATACCGTTATTTTCGGACCCTGGTTCGCCAATACTGGCCATTATCATTTCCCCGGGTTTGACGGTGCCCAACACCCCAGCCGCCATTATTGTTTACCTTTTTTTCAAGAGGATGCGCCATTATGCACGGTATACCACGAGAAAGCTAATTTTTAGCCCATTCGAATGGTACCTGTCCCATTAAAATCGCTCCCACTGATTTTGAGGAATCAAATACCGATATTTTCGGACCCTGGTTCGCCAATACTGGCCATTATCATTTTCCCGGGTTTGACGGTGCCCAACACCCCAGCCGCCATTATTGTTTACCTTTTTTTCAAGAGGATGCGCCATTATGCACGGTATACCACGAGAAAGCTAATTTTTAGCCCATTCGAATGGTACCTGTCCCATTAAAATCGCTCCCACTGATTTTGAGGAATCAAATACCGATATTTTCGGACCCTGGTTCGCCTATACTGGCCATTATCATTTCCCCGGGTTTGACGCTGCCCAATACCCCAGCCGCCATTATCAATGTTTACCTTTTTTTAAAGAGGATGCGCCATTACGCACGGTATACCACGAGAAAGCTAATTTTTAGCCCATTCGAATGGTACCTGTCCCATTAAAATCGCTCCCACTGATTTTGAGGAATCAAATACCGATATTTTCGGACCCTGGTTCGCCAATACTGGCCATTATCATTTTCCCGGGTGTGACGGTGCCCAATACCCCAGCCGCCATTATTAATGTTTACCTTTTTTTAAAGAGGATGCGCCATTATGCACGGTATACCACGAGAAAGCTAATTTTTAGTCCATTCGAATGGTACCTGTCCCATTAAAATCGCTCCCACTGATTTTGAGGAATCAAATACCGATATTTTCGGACCCTGGTTCGCCAATACTGGCCATTATCATTATTCCGGGTGAGACGGTGCCCAACACCCCAGCCGCCATTATTATTGTTTACCTTTTTTTAAAGAGGATGCGCCATTATGCACGGTATACCACGAGAAAGCTAATTTTTAGCCCATTCGAATGGTACCTGTCCCATTAAAATCGATCCCACTGATTTTGAGGAATCAAATACCGATATTTTCGGACCCTGGTTCGCCAATACTGGCCATTATCATTTCCCCGGGTTTGACGCTGCCCAATACCCCAGCCGCCATTATTAATGTTTACCTTTTTTAAAGAGGATGCGCCATTATGCACGGTATACCACGAGAAAGCTAATTTTTAGCCCATTCCAATGGTACCTGTCCCATTAAAATCGCTCCCACTGATTTTGAGGAATCAAATACCGATATTTTCGGACCCTGGTTCGCCAATACTGGCCATTATCATTTCCCCGGGTTTGACGCTGCCCAATACCCCAGCCGCCATTATTAATGTTTACCTTTTTTTAAAGATTATGCGCCATTATGCACGGTATACCACCAGAAAGCTAATTTTTAGCCCATTCGAATGGTTTCTGTCCCATTAAAATCGCTCCCACTGATTTTGAGGAATCAAATACCGATATTTTCGGACCCTGGTTCGCCAATACTGGCCATTATCATTTTCCCGGGTTTGACGGTGCCCAACACCCCAGCCGCCATTATTGTTTACCTTTTTTTCAAGAGGATGCGCCATTATGCACGGTATACCACGAGAAAGCTAATTTTTAGCCCATTATGCGCCATTATGCACGGTATACCACCAGAAAGCTAATTTTTAGCCCATTCGAATGGTACCTGTCCCATTAAAATCGCTCCCACTGATTTTAAGGAATCAAATACCGATATTTTCGGACCCTGGTTCGCCAATACTGGCCATTATCATTTTCCCGGGTTTGACGGTGCCCAACACCCCAGCCGCCATTATTGTTTACCTTTTTTTCAAGAGGATGCGCCATTATGCACGGTATACCACGAGAAAGCTAATTTTTAGCCCATTATGCGCCATTATGCACGGTATACCACCAGAAAGCTAATTTTTAGCCCATTCGAATGGTACCTGTCCCATTAAAATCGCTCCCACTGATTTTGAGGAATCAAATACCGATATTTTCGGACCCTGGTTCGCCAATACTGGCCATTATCATTTTCCCGGGTTTGACGGTGCCCAACACCCCAGCCGCCATTATTGTTTACCTTTTTTTCAAGAGGATGCGCCATTATGCACGGTATACCACGAGAAAGCTAATTTTTAGCCCATTCGAATGGTACCTGTCCCATTAAAATCGCTCCCACTGATTTTGAGGAATCAAATACCGATATTTTCGGACCCTGGTTCGCCAATACTGGCCATTATCATTTCCCCGGGTTTGACGCTGCCCAATACCCCAGCCGCCATTATTAATGTTTACCTTTTTTAAAGAGGATGCGCCATTATGCACGGTATACCACGAGAAAGCTAATTTTTAGCCCATTCCAATGGTACCTGTCCCATTAAAATCGCTCCCACTGATTTTGAGGAATCAAATACCGATATTTTCGGACCCTGGTTCGCCAATACTGGCCATTATCATTTCCCCGGGTTTGACGCTGCCCAATACCCCAGCCGCCATTATTAATGTTTACCCTTTTTTAAAGATTATGCGCCATTATGCACGGTATACCACCAGAAAGCTAATTTTTAGCCCATTCGAATGGTACCTGTCCCATTAAAATCGCTCCCACTGATTTTGAGGAATCAAATACCGATATTTTCGGACCCTGGTTCGCCAATACTGGCCATTATCATTTTCCCGGGTTTGACGGTGCCCAACACCCCAGCCGCCATTATTGTTTACCTTTTTTCAAGAGGATGCGCCATTATGCACGGTATACCACGAGAAAGCTAATTTTTAGCCCATTATGCGCCATTATGCACGGTATACCACCAGAAAGCTAATTTTTAGCCCATTCCAATGGTACCTGTCCCATTAAAATCGCTCCCACTGATTTTGAGGAATCAAATACCGATATTTTCGGACCCTGGTTCGCCAATACTGGCCATTATCATTTTCCCGGGTGTGACGGTGCCCAATACCCCAGCCGCCATTATTAATGTTTACCTTTTTTAAAGAGGATGCGCCATTATGCACGGTATACCACGAGAAAGCTAATTTTTAGCCTATTCGAATGGTACCTGTCCCATTAAAATCGCTCCCACTGATTTTGAGGAATCAAATACCGATATTTTCGGACCCTGGTTCGCCAATACTGGCCATTATCATTTCCCCGGGTTTGACGCTGCCCAATACCCCAGCCGCCATTATTAATGTTTACCTTTTTTAAAGAGGATGCGCCATTATGCACGGTACACCACCAGAAAGCTAATTTTTAGCCCATTCGAATGGTACCTGTCCCATTAAAATCGCTCCCACTGATTTTGAGGAATCAAATACCGATATTTTCGGACCCTGGTTCGCGAATACTGGCCATTATCATTTCCCCGGGTTTGACGCTGCCCAACACCCCAGCCGCCATTATTGTTTACCTTTTTTTCAAGAGGATGCGCCATTATGCACGGTATACCACGAGAAAGCTAATTTTTAGCCCATTCGAATGGTACCTGTCCCATTAAAATCGCTCCCACTGATTTTGAGGAATCAAATACCGATATTTTCGGACCCTGGTTCGCCAATACTGGCCATTATCATTTCCCGGGTTTGCCGCTGCCCAATACCCCAGCCGCCATTATTAATGTTTACCTTTTTTAAAGAGGATGCGCCATTATGCACGGTATACCACGAGAAAGCTAATTTTTAGCCCATTCCAATGGTACCTGTCCCATTAAAATCGCTCCCACTGATTTTGAGGAATCAAATACCGATATTTTCGGACCCTGGTTCGCCAATACTGGCCATTATCATTTCCCCGGGTTTGACGGTGCCCAACACCCCAGCCGCCATTATTGTTTACCTTTTTTCAAGAGGATGCGCCATTATGCACGGTATACCACGAGAAAGCTAATTTTTAGCCCATTCGAATGGTACCTGTCCCATTAAAATCGCTCCCACTGATTTTGAGGAATCAAATACCGATATTTTCGGACCCTGGTTCGCCAATACTGGCCATTATCATTTCCCCGGGTTTGACGCTGCCCAATACCCCAGCCGCCATTATTAATGTTTACCTTTTTTAAAGAGGATGCGCCATTATGCACGGTATACCACGAGAAAGCTAATTTTTAGCCCATTCCAATGGTACCTGTCCCATTAAAATCGCTCCCACTGATTTTGAGGAATCAAATACCGATATTTTCGGACCCTGGTTCGCCAATACTGGCCATTATCATTTTCCCGGGTTTGACGGTGCCCAACACCCCAGCCGCCATTATTGTTTACCTTTTTTCAAGAGGATGCGCCATTATGCACGGTATACCACGAGAAAGCTAATTTTTAGCCCATTATGCGCCATTATGCACGGTATACCACCAGAAAGCTAATTTTTAGCCCATTCGAATGGTACCTGTCCCATTAAAATCGCTCCCACTGATTTTGAGGAATCAAATACCGATATTTTCGGACCCTGGTTCGCCAATACTGGCCATTATCATTATTCCGGGTGAGACGGTGCCCAACACCCCAGCCGCCATTATTATTGTTTACCTTTTTTTAAAGAGGATGCGCCATTATGCACGGTATACCACGAGAAAGCTAATTTTTAGCCCATTCAAATGGTAGCTGTCCCGTTAAAATCGCTCCCACTGATTTTGAGGAATCAAATACCGATATTTTCGGACCCTGGTTCGCCAATACTGCCCATTATCATTTCCCCGTGTTTGACGCTGCCCAATACCCCAGCCGCCATTATTAATGTTTACCTTTTTTTAAAGAGGATGCGCTATTATGCACGGTATACCACGAGAAAGCTAATTTTTAGTCCATTCGAATGGTACCTGTCCCATTAAAATCGCTCCCACTGATTTTAAGGAATCAAATACCGATATTTTCGGACCCTGGTTCGCCAATACTGGCCATTATCATTTTCCCGGGTTTGACGGTGCCCAACACCCCAGCCGCCATTATTGTTTACCTTTTTTTCAAGAGGATGCGCCATCATGCACGGTATACCACGAGAAAGCTAATTTTTAGCCCATTCGAATGGTACCTGTCCCATTAAAATCGCTCCCACTGATTTTGAGGAATCAAATACCGATATTTTCGGACCCTGGTTCGCCAATACTGCCCATTATCATTTCCCCGTGTTTGACGCTGCCCAATACCCCAGCCGCCATTATTAATGTTTACCTTTTTTTAAAGAGGATGCGCTATTATGCACGGTATACCACGAGAAAGCTAATTTTTAGTCCATTCGAATGGTACCTGTCCCATTAAAATCGCTCCCACTGATTTTAAGGAATCAAATACCGATATTTTCGGACCCTGGTTCGCCAATACTGGCCATTATCATTTTCCGGGGTTTGACGGTGCCCAACACCCCAGCCGCCATTATTGTTTACCTTTTTTTCAAGAGGATGCGCCATCATGCACGGTATACCACGAGAAAGCAAATTTTTAGCCCATTCGAATGGTACCTGTCCCATTAAAATCGCTCCCACTGATTTTGAGGAATCAAATACCGATATTTTCGGACCCTGGTTCGCCAATACTGCCCATTATCATTTCCCCGGGTTTGACGCTGCCCAATTCCCCAGCCGCCATTATTGTTTACCTTATTTTTAAGAGGATGCGCCATTATGCACGGTATACCACAAGAAAGCTAATTTTTAGCCCATTCAAATGGTTTCTGTCCCGTTAAAATCGCTCCCACTGATTTTGAGGAATCAAATACCGATATTTTCGGACCCTGGTTCGCCAATACTGGCCATTATCATTTCCCCGGTTTGACGCTGCCCAACACCCCAGCCGCCATTATGGTTTACCTTTTTTCAAGAGGATGCGCCTTTATGCACGGTATACCACAAGAAAGCTAATTTTTAGCCCATTCGAATGGTACCTGTCCCATTAAAATCGCTCCCACTGATTTTGAGGAATCAAATACCGATATTTTCGGACCCTGGTTCGCCAATACTGGCCATTATCATTTTCCCGGGTTTGACGGTGCCCAACACCCCAGCCGCCATTATTGTTTACCTTTTTTTCAAGAGGATGCGCCATCATGCACGGTATACCACGAGAAAGCAAATTTTTAGCCCATTCGAATGGTACCTGTCCCATTAAAATCGCTCCCACTGATTTTGAGGAATCAAATACCGATATTTTCGGACCCTGGTTCGCCAATACTGGCCATTATCATTTCCCCGGGTTTGACGCTGCCCAATACCCCAGCCGCCATTATTAATGTTTACCTTTTTTTAAAGATTATGCGCCATTATGCACGGTATACCACCAGAAAGCTAATTTTTAGCCCATTCGAATGGTACCTGTCCCATTAAAATCGCTCCCACTGATTTTAAGGAATCAAATACCGATATTTTCGGACCCTGGTTCGCCAATACTGGCCATTATCATTTCCCCGTGTTTGACGCTGCCCAATTCCCCAGCCGCCATTATTGTTTACCTTATTTTTAAGAGGATGCGCCATTATGCACGGTATACCACAAGAAAGCTAATTTTTAGCCCATTCGAATGGTACCTGTCCCATTAAAATCGCTCCCACTGATTTTGAGGAATCAAATACCGATATTTTCGGACCCTGGTTCGCCAATACTGGCCATTATCATTTTCCCGGGTTTGACGGTGCCCAACACCCCAGCCGCCATTATTGTTAAACTTTTTTCAAGAGGATGCGCCATCATGCACGGTATACCACGAGAAAGCTAATTTTTAGCCCATTCGAATGGTACCTGTCCCATTAAAATCGCTCCCACTGATTTTAAGGAATCAAATACCGATATTTTCGGACCCTGGTTCGCCAATACTGGCCATTATCATTTCCCCGTGTTTGACGCTGCCCAATTCCCCAGCCGCCATTATTGTTTACCTTTTTCAAGAGGATGCGCCATTATGCACGGTATACCACAAGAAAGCTAATTTTTAGCCCATTCAAATGGTAGCTGTCCCGTTAAAATCGCTCCCACTGATTTTGAGGAATCAAATACCGATATTTTCGGACCCTGGTTCGCCAATACTGGCCATTATCATTTCCCCGGTTTGACGCTGCCCAACACCCCAGCCGCCATTATTGTTTACCTTTTTTCAAGAGGATGCGCCATTATGCACGGTATACCACAAGAAAGCTAATTTTTAGCCCATTCGAATGGTACCTGTCCCATTAAAATCGCTCCCACTGATTTTGAGGAATCAAATACCGATATTTTCGGACCCTGGTTCGCCAATACTGGCCATTATCATTTTCCCGGGTTTGACGGTGCCCAACACCCCAGCCGCCATTATTGTTTACCTTTTTTCAAGAGGATGCGCCATCATGCACGGTATACCACGAGAAAGCAAATTTTTAGTCCATTCGAATGGTACCTGTCCCATTAAAATCGCTCCCACTGATTTTGAGGAATCAAATACCGATATTTTCGGACCCTGGTTCGCCAATACTGCCCATTATCATTTCCCCGGGTTTGACGCTGCCCAATACCCCAGACGCCATTATTAATGTTTACCTTTTTTTAAAGAGGATGCGCTATTATGCACGGTATACCACGAGAAAGCGTATTTTTAGCCCATTCGAATGGTACCTGTCCCATTAAAATCGCTCCCACTGATTTTAAGGAATCAAATACCGATATTTTCGGACCCTGGTTCGCCAATACTGGCCATTATCATTTCCCCGTGTTTGACGCTGCCCAATTCCCCAGCCGCCATTATTGTTTACCTTATTTTTAAGAGGATGCGCCATTATGCACGGTATACCACAAGAAAGCTAATTTTTAGCCCATTCGAATGGTACCTGTCCCATTAAAATCGCTCCCACTGATTTTGAGGAATCAAATACCGATATTTTCGGACCCTGGTTCGCCAATACTGGCCATTATCATTTTCCCGGGTTTGACGGTGCCCAACACCCCAGCCGCCATTATTGTTTACCTTTTTTCAAGAGGATGCGCCATTATGCACGGTATACCACGAGAAAGCTAATTTTTAGCCCATTCGAATGGTACCTGTCCCATTAAAATCGCTCCCACTGATTTTGAGGAATCAAATACCGATATTTTCGGACCCTGGTTCGCCAATACTGGCCATTATCATTTCCCCGTGTTACCGATATTTTCGGACCCTGGTTCGCCAACACTGGCCATTATCATTTCCCCGTGTTTGACGCTGCCCAATTCCCCAGCCGCCATTATTGTTTACCTTATTTTCAAGAGGATGCGCCATTATGCACGGTATACCACAAGAAAGCTAATTTTTAGCCCATTCAAATGGTAGCTGTCCCGTTAAAATCGCTCCCACTGATTTTGAGGAATCAAATACCGATATTTTCGGACCCTGGTTCGCCAATACTGGCCATTATCATTTCCCCGGTTTGACGCTGCCCAACACCCCAGCCGCCATTATTGTTTACCTTTTTTCAAGAGGATGCGCCATTATGCACGGTATACCACAAGAAAGCTTATTTTTAGCCCATTCGAATGGTTTCTGTCCCGTTAAAATCGCTCCCACTGATTTTGAGGAATCAAATACCGATATTTTCGGACCCTGGTTCGCCAATACTGGCCATTATCATTTCCCCGGTTTGACGCTGCCCAACACCCCAGCCGCCATTATTGTTTACCTTTTTTCAAGAGGATGCGCCTTTATGCACGGTATACCACAAGAAAGCTAATTTTTAGCCCATTCGAATGGTACCTGTCCCATTAAAATCGCTCCCACTGATTTTGAGGAATCAAATACCGATATTTTCGGACCCTGGTTCGCCAATACTGGCCATTATCATTTTCCCGGGTTTGACGGTGCCCAACACCCCAGCCGCCATTATTGTTTACCTTTTTTCAAGAGGATGCGCCATCATGCACGGTATACCACGAGAAAGCAAATTTTTAGCCCATTCGAATGGTACCTGTCCCATTAAAATCGCTCCCACTGATTTTGAGGAATCAAATACCGATATTTTCGGACCCTGGTTCGCCAATACTGCCCATTATCATTTCCCCGGGTTTGACGCTGCCCAATACCCCAGCCGCCATTATTAATGTTTACCTTTTTTAAAGAGGATGCGCTATTATGCACGGTATACCACGAGAAAGCGTATTTTTAGTCCATTCAAATGGTACCTGTCCCATTAAAATCGCTCCCACTGATTTTAAGGAATCAAATACCGATATTTTCGGACCCTGGTTCGCCAATACTGGCCATTATCATTTCCCCGTGTTTGACGCTGCCCAATTCCCCAGCCGCCATTATTGTTTACCTTATTTTTAAGAGGATGCGCCATTATGCACGGTATACCACAAGAAAGCTAATTTTTAGCCCATTCGAATGGTACCTGTCCCATTAAAATCGCTCCCACTGATTTTGAGGAATCAAATACCGATATTTTCGGACCCTGGTTCGCCAATACTGGCCATTATCATTTTCCCGGGTTTGACGGTGCCCAACACCCCAGCCGCCATTATTGTTAAACTTTTTATCCCAAAAACCTTTCCAAAAATTTCACCCATAACTTTGAGGAATCAAATACCGATATTTTCGGACCCTGGTTCGCCAATACTGGCCATTATCATTTCCCGTGTTTGACGCTGCCCAATCCCCAGCCGCCATTATTGTTTACCTTATTTTCAAGAGGATGCGCCATTATGCACGGTATACCACAAGAAAGCTAATTTTTAGCCCATTCAAATGGTAGCTGTCCCGTTAAAATCGCTCCCACTGATTTTGAGGAATCAAATACCGATATTTTCGGACCCTGGTTCGCCAATACTGGCCATTATCATTTCGCCGGTTTGACGCTGCCCAACACCCCAGCCGCCATTATTGTTTACCTTTTTTTAAAGAGGATGCGCCATTATGCACGGTATACCACAAGAAAGCTAATTTTAGCCCATTCGAATGGTACCTGTCCCATTAAAATCGCTCCCACTGATTTTGAGGAATGGAATCAAATACCGATATTTTCG
>JAECYA010000405.1:0-10554 GCA_018153455.1 Drosophila parabipectinata | reverse complement strand
TTCGACTACATTCTTAACATTATCAGTATTATCTAATTCTTCTTTTGCCTTAATTCATCTATAATTTTTTCTTTTTGTGCGATTCAAAATAACATTTTGCTCGGCATTTGCGCAATGGCTCTCTGCTTTGTATTGTTTAACGAAAACTTAACATCTTCAATAATCATCTTCAAATCCCAATGCAACCCCTTTTCTGAGTCTGCCAATTTCGCTATCATCGGTTCTATTATTCGATTAATTCTTTCCACCTGCCAATTGGCTTGAGGTGACCCTGTTGCTATTTTTACGTTCTTGACATGTAACGGTTTGGCACATGTCCTGGAGGTACTTCGATCTACTAGCAGGCTCCAGCCGTCCAGCCGAAAGTGGGAGTGGTTCTTGTACCTTCAGTAGGGATATAATCGTCACGCGAATCGTCGTAGATCGAATCGTAGAAAAGGGACTGGGAGAAGGATTCCCAAATAGCAAAAAAAGGATGAGGGGGGATAACAAAAAAAAATTCCTTGGCTAAGAGATATGTTCGATGTGGCTTAATGTTGTTGGCGAGATTCTTCCGGTGCCCAAACAAAAGATCTAGTACAAATTCATTTTAGTTAACGTTATAATTCATGTAAATCTATTATAAAATAAATTAACATAATTAAGTATTCATGTTTTTCAGGAAGGTGGTTTTCATTAACCATAAGAATAAAAAAAAGATATCGAAATTATAATAATTCAAGGGTGATGCTTAAAGATAATAATTCAAATTTGGTGCTTAAGAATAAGAATAATAATCGCTTAAGGATATAAACTCGGAAGGAAGTATTATGATTCAAAAAGTAATAATTTTAATTTTAATTGAATTGCTTGGAAATAATAATTCAAGGCGTATTCAAAAACGATAATTATGAATTTTTAGTTTTTGTTTTCTTTTTCATTTGGTTAACGTTATGTTAGGGTATTTGAATTTCATGATTTCTTTGTCCCTTTTTGCTGGGATAGTTAAGAATGTATTTACGTGGTTAAAAAAAAATCCAAGACTCCACAGGCAGGGGGCGGCGGAATGTCAGCGACGGGTCGTAAATGTAATCCCTGCAGCTTGTTGAGATCTCCTGTAGCAGCCTATCGTGGCACCGTGGTGATCACATTGGATGGATGCAGGGTGGCTCACGTTGGTCAGGTAGTACCACCAAATCCACTGGCATCGAGGGTCATCCAGCCACAAAAATCCGCTAAACGGGAAAATAAATACTAAGCCAATGCAGGGAATGGCGTGGAGCTTAATATTTCCTCACCTCTATTTTGGTTTAAAAAAAACACACACTAATTTTTCCCCACGAGGTTGGGTCACTGGACTTATAATTTTTCTGCAAGAATTTAGTGATCTGCCCGCAGCGAGATTTAGAAGAAAAGTGAACAAAGAGGAGCAGCTGTGGGGAGGGGGGCGGGGGTGAATGTCAGTTGGGGTCAGCTGAGCCTATCGATATTTATTATCAGCTGCATTGGGTCAGATAGGTAAACAAGACCATATGTTTTATTTTGTTTACTATTTAAAAAAATTCTAAATTAATCTTTTATTTAATTTTGTTTCGGTTTTGGTCCAACGAGCGACCCCCACATCACAGGTTTTATTTTGGTATTCATGCCTAAGTAAAAGCTGGAAAATGGTTTGCGAGTTGGAATTAGGCCTTCCAGATATCCTTAGCATGAAAGTTGCCTAGATCCTTCCCCTTAAGATCTTCCAATCTATAAATGGCAGAGCTAACTTTTTGTTTTATCCTAGCTTTGATGCCGATTGGCACTAATTTAGCATTAAAATTCGATGCCAAATTACAAAGCTGAAAATTTCGTTTAATAACCTCTTCTTCTATTTCAAACGATTTTGGTCTTGCTGATTGATGTATGGAGTTTCTAAACGCGCAGTTTATACTGGGCAGGATGATATCCCACTCTCTTTGGTAATGACGTACATAGGTTCGGAGCGCTGCGTTAATGGAGCGATTAATCCGTTCGGCGGCATTAGCTTGAGGGGCGTACGTCGCAGTGCAGATATGCTTAATACCATACTTAGTAAGAAATGCTGCAAACTCATGACTTTTGAATTGCGATCCATTATCACTTACAATGGATTCGGGAATCCCAAAGATCTACACGCAAAGATCTCATCCCTTAAGAAGTCGATGATAATCTGGGACGAAAACTTCCGAACTGGCTTGAGAAAAGTAAGCTTGGAGAAGTGATCAAGAATGATGAAAATACCTATATTGCCTTTTTTCGATCGAGGAAAAGGCCCTATAAAATATATATACAATATTTGAAAAGGTCGTTCACTGATGATTTGGCTTCCCATAGGTGGTCTTGTGCTATGATTTGGATACTTTGACGTCCTACACAATTCACATTTTGCAATATGTTGCCGAACGTCTGAAGCCATTCCTGGCCAAAAGAAATTTCGTCGGATACGTTCCAAACATTTGGCTTCGCCCCCAAGTGCCGAAGAAGGATGCTCATGACTAGAGCAGATAACATCCTCTCGCAGGGGGGTTGGAACGTACAATTTCCAAACCTCATCTTTATTTCCAGTTGGGGAAAAGCAATTTCGATGGTAAAGGAAATTGTCGATAACCTGAAAATCGGGTAATCCGGCTTCGATAAACTTTTCTTTTAGTGCCGTGTATTCTTCGGATTAAAAGGCAGTTAACGTTAAATCAATTGTTGGTGAAAGCTCTAACTCAATTGCATTCACCACATCCTCCTCTTCGAAAGAACCAGAAAGTGCATCGGGAACTATGTATATTCTGCGATCCCTTTCGATGTTCAATTTGAAACAGTGGTCGGCACCAGAATTCACCCTTCAGTACCAAAATTCCTTACCCCGACGTTACCTGGCGACATGTTCGAAAAACAAAAACAAATTGCATGGGCTTCGTTTACTCAAGTCCGAAACGAAAGGGGAAACGAAACTTCTACCTGCTTTCGGTTTTCGACGATGATTCTCGAAGCTTCTACGTCATAGTTTCGGAGCAGAGGCACGCGACAGAGAGACAATTAGAGAGATGTAGATGGAGGGAAGGGGAGAGAAAAAATCGGTGTCAAAAACCGAATGAATGGAAGCGACGTCAGAATACCCTTTTTAAAATATGTTGAAATATTTTTATATATTTAAGATTATATTTAATTAATTTTTCTTATCTAATCATATGGTATATTAAAATGTATTAATACTTGGCTTAAGGCAAAGCCAAAATGTTCATGTTTGATTATTTTCCTTGTGCGATTCTAATTACAAGGCATTGCGTTGGTCGACTATATCCTGGCACGCGCCAGAATTATCGGTTGTCAATTTTCGGTTTCGTCTTGCCTCTCCCCTTCTCTTTGCATTTGATGTTCAATTTGCATAAAAGTTACACGCGTGTTTGTTGCAATTAAAATTAAATTTTTTTAAAAACATTTAAGTGATAATACCTGGTGATAATAACTAATTCTGGTGAGTAGTGCATATAATAAACTTATTTATTAAGTTCCGAGCGGCCGTTCAATATATGTAAACATGAACATATATTTATTAAACGGCATTAGCCGTTCCGAAAAGTGTTAAGCCGCTTGTACATATTATGTTATTATCTATTTATTGTTTATTTATTTAATTGAGGAAATAAGCCCTTTATAGCCCCGGCACTTGTACAAAAATTTAAATTTTTATTATAAAGCAAATCATAAAAATAGAAAAAATAATATTTTACCATGTTTTAACAATATTCTAAACTTAAAAAAAAAAAGTTAATAATCTTCTTCATCTAAAACAAAAGAATTCTCATGTTTGTCATCGCTTTCGTTATCGATTCGGTGTCTTCATCATTAAAAAATTGTATGAACTCAGCTCTGCTGTTGGATGTTCAAGTGCATTTTTCTTTTAAAGGAACAAAAAAGAGCAAAAAACATGATTATTACAATAAACTGGACACTTTCGTTAGTAACTTGCCATTTTTAGTTGTATGTAAGGCACTTTCAACAGCATGAAATTTTTCGTGCCAATTTATATAATTGCGAGCATCAACAGATCATCTGGTTTCGAAGGGGTGCCACAAAAAGAGAGTTGCTACCCGATAAAAAAAAAATTGTTTTTCAGCTAACTGAATTGTTTACTATTAATAAAAAAAACATTTCCTTAATATTTCACCATAAATTTTATGACTTTATGCCGCCCATTATGAAAAATCGCCCATAGTGGAGCGGCAAAAAAAGAAAAGTTGGAGGAACTTTTGAAGAGACCTAGTAGGAATTGTTCATTAGGTCTAGTATAGTATAAAACCATGTTTGAAATTTTTCCTACACCCTCAAATCTTGATTTATCTTGATAATCCCGGTTTTTCGAAAGTGTTTTGCTCTTAAAAATTCCTGAACGCGCAATTTTAGGCCGATTTTCAATTTTTTTATGTTTTTCAATAGTTAAATGTTGTAGCTTTTGAAAAAAAAAATACATCTTCAATTTATTTAAACAGAAAGGATACAAATTTTACAAAAGAAAGTGACTTTTTTGAATTTTTGTCACGTTTTTCAAACTTTGACGCCATTTTTTCGGTACAACTTCCAAGAAATGGTATCATTCTTAACACATATTAATATTGTCTCAATAATCCTGAATAAAACAAGACCAATTTCATTACGAAATTATGAAAATTGTTGAAGTTATTACGCTTTTCCCAAAACAAGTCAATTCAAATTCGAGCGCACCGTAACAGTATGTAAGTACCAGTATGTAAGTTAACAGAAAGATAGAAACTCAATGGAAGATTATTCTTGTCAGTCTTATTTTTATTGATTTCATAGCTTTTATTTTTTCATTTTTAGCATTTTTAAACATTGATAAAAGCTAAATGTAAATCGTAAAATGGTCGTAAATGTAATCCCTTCAGCTTGTTGAGATCTCCTGTAGCAGCCTACCGTTGCACCGTGCTGATCACGTTGGATGGATGCCGGGTGGTCCACGTTGGTCAAGTGGTACCACCAAATCCCCTGGCATCGAGGGTCATCCAGCCACAAAAATCCGCTAAACGGGAAAATAAATACTAAACCAAGGCAGGGAATGGCGTGGAGCTTAATATTTGCTCACCTCTATTTTGTTTAAAAAAAAACACACACTAATTTTTCCCCACGAGGTTGGGTCACTGGTCTTATAATTTTTCTGCACGAAGTTAGTGATCTGCCCGCAGCGAGATTGAGGTGATTAGAAACTCACCGTTTCTACTACACATATGTTCGTATTCCTACTCAAAGCATCTACATAATGCATAAACTTTAACGACTTATAAACTAACTCAAAGTCATACTCGAGTAACTCCAACGCCCACCTCGCAATACGAGGGTTAAGTTCTATTCTGTTTAACCCTTATGTCAATGACCGGGTACCCGGGTACCCAAATCGTACCAATTTCTTGATTGCTCGGCCCAGGAGAAGAATTTTGGTCCCATGTCTTAGATCATCTTCATTGAACCATTTCTGCATGATATTAACACATTTTCAACGAGAAAAGATTTTTTTTTTTAATTTCAAATTGACATTTTAACAAATAGTGTTCTGAGTCACGACCGGGTACCCGGGTACCCATTTAAAAAGCATTGAGAATGATGAAGAATGATAAAGAGAGTTGTTGAGTTGTTGCAGCATAGAGTTGTTCTCTTTGTAAATCACAAACGTTGCGAGTGCGCTTATATCGAGAACATTGAAAAACATTGCCAAGGGCCACCTATTCGTCCGTCGGTGTGTGGTGTATCTGCCGGCCATCATGTCCAACGTATCAACTCCAGCTTTGTACCGATTATAGTGCAAAATGATCTCTGGTTTCTTTTGCGCGTTGTCAGCCACGGCCAGGTCCAAGAGCATCGTCGAAAGCAATATAACTGCTTTATATTTCTTTGGCACATACGAACAAATCGTCGTATTTTCGTGAAAGCCGAACAGTGTGGATAATTCTGCACGATCCTTTGACGCAGTCATCTCCTTTGGAATGTACGGCTTGTTTTTTCGCAGGGTTCCTACGATGGTCAAGTCCCACGTCAATAGGAGCTTAGTGATCGGCAACGTCGTAAACGGTGCTGCTAATTTTTTGACAACATTTTCACCTTGATTTTTTTCTCTTACATTGCCAGATTTCCCGGTGTAAATAATGCTGTTCAAAGGATATGCATTTTCAGCATCACAAATCCACCACACTTTGATACCATACTTAGACCATGTCAACAAGGACGTCATTTTGAAGACGCTGAGATACACGAAAGATGCTGACGGAGCCACGTTTCACTAATGCCAGATTCGTTTGCTTTTACCATAAACCTGTAGGTTATATATAGAAGGCTGACCGTACACGTTATTCCTCACCGAATATACTATAGTGAATATACTATATACCTGCTCGACCTAATATACCTGCGTCAATTTCAATAGGCCTTTTGTAGCGGCAGGTGTTCAAAATTATTTATATTTACAGAAAATATTTCGTATAAAATACGTAAAACATTCACAATATATTTCTTTTTCATGAACAAATGAAAAACTATTGGAAAATATTTGTTTTAACATAGTTAAAGCAATGTATCTACGTGTGGGTACCGGGGTACCCGGTCATTGACTACTGTCGGTAAAAATGGTTATTGACATAAGGGTTAACGTCAACGTCAATGAATTACAATCAGTAGCAATTCTAAACCGTCTACCTTGCACATAAATTCGGAACCTTCGTAGCGCATAAATAATGGCTTACGTTTCAAGCTAAAAGCTTTGATATTTTGCTTCATCTTTCGTTGTTGCTTTCGAAAAATAAAATATAGGATGCAATTTCTTATCCTCTTTCCTCTGTGTTTAACGAGATTGTTTTATCTCACACCAAAAAAAAAGGGTGGCTGCTAATATTTAATAAAAAACTGGGCGAAAACGAAAACGAAAGGTCTTGCTTCTTCAACGTTATAAATTCGAGTATATTTTCTAATCTTTCTCTAATCTTAAGCCTAACTTATCTATTGCGGCGAAGCGGGGCGAATTCGCACAAGAGCGAATATGAGCTTTCGCTCCCGCTCCGCCCTAAGCTATCTAAGAGTAAATTTACAGACTAACAACTAACAAATACAATTCAGCTATAAATATAATTCAAATTTTTTGACTTCAATAATATAAAAATTTTCGACTTTAATTAATGTAAATCAATTTACACCGGCCCCGTTGAAGGCCTCCATCAGGCTTCAACTAACTGGCAGCCGCGCCAGCTTGTGGACCGCTCTCCTATATTCCGCTCCAGAGCTAGTTCGGACGACGGCGACCCTGACCCTTCCGTCCGCGCCGGCGTGTGTTGCTCCTACTCGTCCCGTGAGCCACTGTTGTGGCGGCTGGTGATCCTCTGCGATCAGGACCAGCTCGCCCGTCCGGATGTCGTCCTCCTGGTGCTGCCACTTTTACCGCGCCTGTAGGCCCAAGACGTACTCCCGGGACCATCGCTGCCAAAACATTTGCTTGATTGACGAGACAAGCCGCCATCGCCGCAAGCACGTTAGACCCTGCTGGTCCGGGGTCCGCGGTGCTGGTGGGGCGATGAGCGGCCCGCCTGTCAACAGGTGCCCGGGAGTAAGCGCCTCGCCGTCGCTTGGGTCCTGACTCAGAGCCCCAGGGGTCGTGAGTTCAGGACGGCCTCGACTCCAACGAGGACGGTCTGCAGCTCCTCCGCGGTCAGTCTGGCGTTCCCTACCGCTCGTAGGAGTAGGTGTTTTGCAGACTTCACACCTGCCTCCCATAGTCCGCCCATGTGCGGAGCCCGCGGCGGTATGAACGCAAATACGCATCCGCTTTTTGATGCGTATTGCGTGACCGCGTCGACCTCGTCCTCGATTCTCCGACGAAGGTCTGCGAAGTGGCGACTCGCTCCGACGAAGTTCGTCGCGTTGTCGCAGTGCACGATCTGCGGACATCCTCGGCGCCCAACGAACCTTTGAAAAGCCAATAAAAAGGAATCAGTTGAAAGGTCGGAAACTACTTCTAAATGAACTGCCTTGGACGCAAAACAAACAAATAAGGCAATGTAGGACTTATAGGGTGGCCTACCACGAATTTTCAATGTCGTATCTATGGGCCACAAAAATCAACACCACATATGGAGAATGGGCGGAGAGCACGAATTCAATCTAAGGGTAAATCACCCATGATTTGAGTCATCAGACGAGGCTTGCATTTAAAGCAGCGAATGCATGACCGTACTGTCTGACTGCAGACTTCCTGCGCATTTACGATCCATATGCGTTGTCGCAAAAAGACTCACAAGTGCTCGTGGACCCACATGAAATCTCAATTTGTAGCTCTGAACAAATTGAGAGCGTTTTGTCAACAATACTGGAAACTTGGCATCGTACGATATAGGAGCATTAGCTAGTCGCCCCCCAAACCCGCACCAACGAAAAGGTAAGCCCAGCCTCTGAAGATTCGTGTAGAAAGGGATTTAGCTTTTGTAGGCTAGGGCTAACACTTAAATTTTTTCGGATCTTTTCTATTTCATCTTGATACTCGTGCTCTTGGACTATTTCGACTATTCTCTTGAATGCTTCATTATATTCGACAGGTCAGGGAACAATATCAGAATTCACTACTAATTTCTTCGATTTCCTTATAAAGCGGAACATATAAACGAACACTCGCAGCAGTTTTAGGTGAGAGGAATAACCTTCTATCACTTCCAATAAATCTGAGGTAGATACGATTGCGGTTAATCCGACCGCATTCTTTTTCGCTTCCATCTGTAGAAGTTCTTGTGACAGATCAAACCGGGGGCTCGTCGGCCACTTATCTTCCGGTTCCTTTAAAAACGATGGACCTGTAAACCAGATCGATTCTACAGTCTCCTAGATTCTCCTATCTATCCTAGATAGCAATCGTACTTAACAAATTGTTCAAAATCGTTTTTCAAAATGTCAACATCAACATTATAGGGTATTATTTTGCTCTTAGGTGAATTTATGGCAAATACTATATCGTTTAACAATTTGCTGGAGTCTGCCGTGCTTGATTGAGAAACTTTGTTTATGTGCTGCATTTGACTTAACACTGGCTGCAAAAACAGAAGATACAAAAGATTGGCGTTTTCATTCAATAATTTGTACAACGTTTGTGCCTTATAGCATTTTTCATTCGTTGCAGCAATGTTAAAGTGAATTTTCAGCTCAATCCATTGTGGGAGAATTCGGGTAACAGCTGCTTCAATTGATAGCCACCTTGTGTCGCAAACTCGAGGAGTTTTGAGCGGATCCCTAACAAAAAAATACATGTTATTCATTTACAAAAAATAAATATATAAATATAAAAATACAATACCACTTTACACATAATACAGATAAACACATGTTAATTAGTTCTCAACAGACAATCATGTTAAAGTCGAACAATACAAACACATAGGTCGTTTTACCTCATCAGAATTAATAAGCTGATACACTTTTTTGTAATCAGATTGTCTTTTTGCGCTTTTGGAAAACCAATTAAATGTTTCACAAACAAGAAACTCTAAGGCCTCGGGTAAAAAATTCTTACAGGCAGTGTTGACCGCCAATTGCAAAGAATGGCACACACATTTAATAAAATTAAGAACGGAACCATTTTG
Organism: Drosophila parabipectinata; assembly: GCA_018153455.1. Lineage (NCBI taxonomy): Eukaryota > Metazoa > Arthropoda > Insecta > Diptera > Drosophilidae > Drosophila > Drosophila parabipectinata. The sequence continues at coordinate 937 of JAECYA010000405.1, read as the reverse complement.
TGGAGTTCCGTGTAGACACTTTGTTTAGAACCAACCATTACATTAGCGTTGTCCGTTCCGATCCCAATCAAATTTGCAAGATTTAATTTGTTATCGCATAGTTCCTGGCACAGGCTCTTCACAATAGTTTTGGAGTCGCCCTCCTCGAGGGGAACCAGGGATAAAAAATTGGATACCATGACACTCCGTGTTGCACTGAAATAGTTTATTGCCACACCTGTGTACAATGTAATTTAGATTAATTGTGTTTTAGGATGATAAGCATTATAACTTACCAAGCTGTATTTGGCATCACCGATGTCCTCTCTAAGTAACTTTTTAAAGTTTGGAGCCAAAATATTTTTTATAATGCTTGTGCACTTTGACTTGTGAAGCTTAAGAGCAGCACCATCTTGAAAATTTGTTTTGCACAATAATCCCAAATGGTCAATTGGGCTGACGGAGGAATGAGTGGCAATGTATAAAGACAATGCCGCCTCTTGTTGGGAGGTTTTCACACAGACAGATTTGACAACGGTATTTTGTTTGTCTGTGTAAAAGCAGACGACGAAGCCTTGTGCTTCGCCGTTTTGGCGTGAGCGTGTAAATCGGAAAGTTTTGCATTAATGCTTGATTTGCAATATTTGCAAAAACATTTCCCTTCGTCAGCTGCATCTAACGTCAGCCAACCTTTAAAAATGGGATCTTGCATCCAAGCAAAACGCGGTTTTTGTTTGTATATCTTAGGCATTTTAACTCTCACTCTCGATCACTTAAAACTTTGTGAAATACCATGCTGGTGATGGTATAAAATTCGATACCCTCGCTAACATAGTAAAAAAACGATGAAAATGAATGCTTCTTTGGTATATCGATGGTTTTTTATTATTCAATTGGAAAAATACACAAAAATATTAAAGTTTGGCATCACAAAGTTTAAAAATACATGAAGGTGTCA
>JAECYA010000404.1:0-248764 GCA_018153455.1 Drosophila parabipectinata | reverse complement strand
TCACTAAGTGCCTTTTCGACAAAAGTAGTGATCTCGTGGAGTGCTTCGTAAGCTGACAAATGAAGCTTTCGTAAGCTTCGTAAGCCATTTGTGGCTGAATCACAGATGAACACTAGGTCTCCTCGACAAATGGACTCGGAGTGCTTGCACCATCTCTCCCTGCGCACAAGAGTCGGCAGGTACTCATGCACCCATCGCTTCCAGAACCGATCCCGCATCATCCTTGCTATGCGCCACTGCTTCCTGGTAGCGCAGCTCAGGGACTCCTGTCCGTCATGCTTGGGAAGATCTGGAACATCGGGTGCTCCCTTCAGCAAGTCGTTGGGTGTCAGTGGAGCCTCCTGGTCCACCGTCACTGGTAGATATGTGAGCGGACAAGAGTTTACTATACTCTCCGCTTCAATCAGCAGGTTCTCCAGCACGTGCTCCTTAGGCGCGAGTTCCTTCATCGTGTGCGCCAGCACCTTCTTCACACACTGCAATTTCCTCTTCCAGGCGCCACCCTCAGCTAGGTTCCCTGGGCAATTGAAGATCCATTCAACTCCTTTAGACGACAGCTCGCCCTGGATCTGTACAGTCTCGAACACTTCGCTGAACCTCTTGGTCTCGCGGTTAGCTCCAACGAAGTTCTTTCCATTGTCGCTCCTAATCCTGACGACGGGTCCACGTCGGCTCATAAAGTTCCTTATGGCGATTATGCAGGAACCGGTGGACAAATCGTGAGCCATCTCCAAGTGGGTAGCTCTTGTGGTAAGACACGTAAACACCCACCTCATTTCCGTGCGACGTCCAACCTTCACAAATAGCGGTCCAAAATAGTCCAATCCGGTAAACTCTGGCAGGGGACCCATCTCAGGCTGAGTTGGTCGTGCTCCTCGCAGCTTACACACGTTGCATTTCCTCACCACCCTTCGTAGCAGCCTCCGTAAGTTCGTAATCCAGAACTTCTGCCGGATCGCTCCGATGGTTGCCTTCGTGTTTTGTTATCCGCCAATGCCTCCTTGTGAGACAGTACGGCCAACGTGCGCTGTATGGCACACACGTCGAGTCGTCGATCCTTCGATCCTGCTCGCATTACTCCATCCTTGTCGAAGTATGGGGACGACCACGCAGTCGGCTTTTCTTGGCGGCTTTTCCTTGGCTGTCCTCAAAAAACGCTTCTCGCTGCAATTGCCGTACCAATGCGTGCTCAGCTTCAGCGCACTCCGTCGACGTCAGATCGTGATCCTCTCCACCGTATCGTATTCCACGACACCGTCGAATGAATCTGAGCACCCCTGCGGTGCTCCTCGTCAGTCGATATTAGTTGGAGAATCTCTGCAAGGATATGAAATTTACCATAACCAAGGAAAATTCACATTATATTTCCTCTTCGTCAGTCATCGGTGGAATCCATCCTTCACTCGATCTTGGCCAGCTCTTCTCTGGTCCTCGTAGAAATAGTGGATCGCTTAGCTATCGCGAATCGATGCTCAGGTCCACGGCCTTGCGCGGCCTCGTCTCGTCATTTGCCACGTTTTTGGTAGACGGAATCCATCTCCACTGGGACGCCTCCGTGGATTCCAAGGTCTCTGCCACCGACGAACTGCTTGTATCTCCGGTGGGTGCTGTTTATCCAGTGCAACATAGTCTTAGAGTCCGTCCATAAACGCAGTTGCTGATCGCTACACCATTCTCCTGCTTGACGGTGTCCATCAGGCTTGTGCCCAATACTGCTGCTTGAAGTTCCAGTCGTGGGATCGACATAGTCCTCATCGGAGCCCATTTCGTGTTGAAGCTTATGAAATGAGCTTGCACGTCTCCGTTCTCGTAAGTAGCCCGCCAATAGGCCGCTGCTGCGAACGCCGACTGACTGGAGTCCACGAAGATGTGCAGCTATAGCATCCGCAGCATCCACCGCCGAAGTAGTAGCATGGACATCGGAACTCTTCGATTTGGCTCATTCCTTGCCGCTAGTCCTCAAAGGCTGCGGCCGAATTATCTGGTAGCGGCTCGTCCCAGTTGACTCCTCTCTGCTAAATCCTCGCATTAACAATTTGGCAGTCACCATGTAGCAGCTCAGGAATCCAATCGAGTCAAACGTGGATATGAGCAGGCTTAGGAACTCCCTCTTGGACGCGTTCCCCTGTCATCACGCTTCTCGGGACTCGATGATATTTGACGCTGAACTTGAAGTCATCTGTACCAAGTACCTTTTCCTCAGCTTCGATGGATTCAAGTGGTTTCAACGCTCTGACCACATTCTCCGAACTGGAAGTTTGACACAAGTCAAAACCTGACACAAGTCAAAAGTATGAATTTCTCTCACCCATGTCGAAATGGCGATAGCTTTTTCTTCATTGGTGAAGCTGTCGACGTAGTCATCCACGTAGTGTTATTCTTTAATAGACATGGCTGGTAGCGGATCCGTGCTGCTGTACTGCGAGGCATTCAAGGTCTTCACATAGTCCGCCGAACATGGTAAGAAAGCTGCTCCTCACGTCATCACTTGCATCTCGTATACGTCTGGCTCGCGGTGGTCATCTCCGTTTCTCCACAGGAACCTCTGTGTACATCTGTCCTGTGGCTGCATCAGTACCTGATGAAACATCTCCTTGATGTCTGCACAAACCCCAACTGCTCCTTCCCGAAAATGGAAGAGCACTGCTGGGAGGCAGTGGCTTGTAGCGCGGTGGGCCTTTCATTAGCGCTGAATTAAGGGAAATGCCCGTTCATCTTGGCAGCCGCGTCGAAGTCCAGCCGAATTCTTTCAGGTTTTTTCGGGTTTTTCACCCTGAAGTGTGGCAGGTACCAAAAATTGTCTTCCTGAAACCTCTGGACTTCCTGGGGCTCCATACAGTGTAAATGTGTGAAACGTCATGCTAACAGCCTACTTTCTGCTAAAATCATATCACTGTATTGGGGTGCCGACTACTGCTCTAAATTATCGGCAATTCCAAAGTTGTAGAAGAGTTAACAGCCCATATTCAGGCGGCAGCTTCTGAAGCAGCACCTAGGCCCTCCAACCGCCCAAGAGCCACTGACAGGGACATCCATTTTTAGAGCCCAGAAGTCGAAGAACTCAAACTTGAAAAGCGACGACTCCGAAGAGTGTGGATGCTCTCGAGGAATCCTTTGGACAAAACCGCCTTCAATAGAGCGTCCAAATGTCTGACAGAAACTCTGGCAAGACTAAGAAAGCAGGCCTTTGACGGGTTCGTCGAACAAATTGAGCCAGGCGACCCTCAACATAACTTATGTCACCAAATCTATCAGACAGCCGCTGAAAAGGATCCCACCTGTACAAAGAACCGACGGCAGCTGGTGCAGATCGGAGATGGATAGGGCCAACGCATTCGCCGAACACCTCGAAGGTGTCTTTACGCCTTTCGATCGCTGCTCACCGGAGGATGCTGCTGAAACTGCCCGTCTGCTAGCCGAGCCTTCCAGGGACGCCGATCCAATACTACCAGTGACTGAGGAGGAAACAGCTGAGCTCATAACCATCATGAGCAACAACAAGGCCCCGGGCGATGATGGTATCAATGCCATTGCATTAAAAATGTTACCACCTCCAAGCATTCAGCTAATTACGAGGATCTCTAATAGATGCATGGAGATAGGGTACTTTCCGTCCACATGGAAACGTGCCCAGGTAACTATGATACCCAAGCCCGGGAAACCCGAAACTTTCGTCCTACCGACACATAAGTTTGTTACCAATGCTCTCCAAAATACTTGAACGAGTGTTTTTAAGCAGAGCTTTGCCAGTATTTGACTGGACTTGATCCCTGACCACCAGTTTGGCCTCAGGCGGCGACACGGTACGCCAGAGCAGTGCCATAGGGTAGTGCAGTGCGTCCTGGACGCGTTTGAAACCAAGAAGTACTGCATGGCCGTCATGCTGGACGTGAAGCAGGCGTTTGACCGAGTCTGGCATCCCGGTCTTCTATATAAATTAAAGACTGGCCTACCCCGACCATACTTCCAGTTCCTAAAGTCGTTCTTGGAAGAGTCGTTCCTTCTTGGCCCGTTGATGTACAATGCTTACACGGCCGACCTCCCTGTTCTTCAGAGGCCTGACCTGCTCGCAGCAACCTATGCAGACGACACCGCCTTCCTTACCACCGCCGATAGCGCATTGGGGGCAGCCGAAACGATGCAATTACAGCTTGACTTGCTCAGCGACTGGCAAAAGCGATGGAACATTGCCGTCAATAATGAGAAGTCCACTGCCTCCACATTTTCTCTCTGCAAAGGCAACTGCGCTCCAGTTAACCTTAACGGCTCTCCAATCCCACAGGTAGACAATCCCAAGTACCTGGGATTCACCCTAGATAGGAGGCTCACCTGGAAGCCCCATCTGATTAAGAAAAGGAAACAGGCTAATCAAAGACTTCGATCCTTCTACTGGCTTATGGGTAGGAGATCGAAGCTGAGAACTTCCACTAAACTCCTCATTAACAAGGCAATAATACGCCCAATCTGGACGTACGGCATACAGCTCTGGGGCACTGCGAGCAAGACGAATGTCCGAACTATACAAGCTTTCGAAAATAGAGCCCTTCGAATCGCCACTGGGGCCCACGTCTATCATGACAATCGCACCATCCACGAGGTTCTCAATTTCCCTTGGGTCAAGGACGAGATACAAAGAAGCAGCGCACGTTACATGCAGAGGCTTCATAATCACCCGAACCGGTTGGCCAGGTCCCTGCTGGACAACAGCGAGCAGCCCAGAAGACTAAAAAGGACACACCAGCTGGACCTCCCCTTACTACTCTAATTTATTTCTACCATATTAATATTTAAAATTATCTATAAGTGAAGTTTATGTGATAACATTTAATGGTTGTCCCTAATGGACAGTTTTAAATAAACATTACCCTGCTATTACAAAAAAAAAAAAATTTATTCATTCTTGGTAATCATTCCAAAAATTCAAATTTTTGTTGCTAAAAGCCCTGATAAGGGCTATATGATGTACAAAATCCGATCGTGCAATCTCCGATGCCGACGGTCCTATAAAACTTTGTTTTGTGAAGTAAATAGGGTTTATGGTTTGAACTGATTTTTGTTCAATATACGGCTAAAATCAAAACGTTGAATCGTTAAATAGCCTAGATAACGGGATATTTTAAAGGCTACGTCAACAACCTGACATGCTGGGGTTTTTTGAACGACGGATTCGGATTCAGTGACTCCAAAAACATATGGTACTCAGAACTCGGAAAAGAAAAATTTTATCAAGTTTTTGAGGTTATGTCGTAACCCTGACATACTGGAGTTTTTAGACCTCGGATTTGGATTCAGTGACCCCGAAAACATATAGTAAACATGGTCTGACTTGCAGACCCGAAAAATATTTTTTTTGTGTGGCTGTGTTATTATTTTTGATTATTATTCGAATCAATAAAAAGAATGAGTGTGTCGGTCAGCCACCTATGAAATTCCAGGCAGCTTCGTCGAATCGAGAGTTTAGCTCGGGGAGCATCGAGCGTTTAATTCGGGGAGCACCGAAAGTTTGCTCGGGGAGCACTCTCGTTTCTAATCTCTTTTCCACATGCACCATAAATTGAAATATCTCTTGTATCATCCCAATTCCATACGCATGCAATATAAAGATTATTAAAACGTTTTGTTTAGCTCGGATTTTTATTTAAAGTGGATTAAACAGTCATTGAAATGACCAGAGTGAAATAGATGAAACTAATTGTGAAAGATAAGAGAGCTTCCTCACCCATTCGTATTCTCACGTGTTGAATTCGAGTGAGAAGCTAACAATGTGCCTTTGCCTATTAGTTTGGGAATAGTTCGACATCAAAATATTTTCCTTTTTTTAACTGGCGCTTAGCCAGATTTCAGATTTGGGGCGGGAGTGAAAGTAACAGCCGAAAATCTGGTAATTTTTCAGACTTTTGTGATCTATTAATTAACCATATAAATAGTTTGGTATTATATTTGTAAGGCGGAAGAGGCGTAGCAAAAATTGTAAACAAACTTCAACTGCGTGGGTCCATGCAAAATCAAATAGCTCTAAACTGTAACTCTCTGAGACCCATGCGTTTATACAGTTGCAGTTGCCCTACCACATACATACTTTATGGGGTAGGGATACATTAAGAGTACATTCCCACGAATAAAGTATTCCTTATTTGATTTCAATCATTTTTTTTTCAGAAAAATTAGTCCGTTTTTCTAGACTAAGTTCGGTTATTTTACTTTTAAATGCTATGAAAAATAAAATAACATGTAAGCAATATTTCCGCAAACTTGTTTAACAAATGCATTTGAGTTTTGTTTTTTTTTTGTCTGTCCGATAATTCTACACCTCAATCAAGTATTGTTTCGAAGTGCTTCTGGAGATTCCTTGGAACTCGATCAATATTTCCCAATTAATATTAAAATATTATGATTTAAAAATTGTAATCTCTGTATAATCTGTATTTCATCTGTATTTTCACCCTTTCAAGCCCGATTTTAACCCTTGCCTATAGGCAACATTGACTTTAAATTTAAATTTCGGTTACGATTAAAGATTTTTCTGGACTTTTTTTTATGAGCGATTTTTTTTGAGGGTGTGAATTTTTTAAAAAATAAATTTTGCCTAGCGGCAACGTTGGTCTTAATAGGTTTGCAAGTAATAATTTTTTTTTGCTTATTAGGCATGCGTCTGAAGGGATTAAACGAATTGAAAATTCAAAAAATTTACGAATTCGATTTGGAAGATTCAAAAAGACTTCTAAATAGTTTGAGATGGAGACATGCATCAAAAGGAAAAAAGATGGATACAGAATGGAAAAGCCTTGTGACTGCTGGCATTATAAAAAGTCCCGTTTATTATTTTAATCAATTTCTGGATGATTTTTGAAAAGATATGCTTGGAAACTAATAAGTACGCCTTTCAAGATTAAGGGGTGGAGCTGAAGTGTCAGGAGTATGGGAGTTGTGAAGATATATTGGTCTACTGCTCTACCTAGGCGTAGTCAAAATTCCAACAACGCGAAATTCCAACAAGTCAAAATTCAAATAATTTAATTTATCCGCAATATTACCAACATTGCCACGAATTAGATTTGAAAAAATAAAATAAAATTTTCTTATAAATGATAATTTTAAGCAACCCGGAAAAGGGGAAGATAACTATGACAAACTATGACAAGATCCGTCCCTTACTAATTCAATTAAAAGAGAAGGTGAATGAAATTTCCCAAGAGGAATATCAAAGCTCTGATGAACAGATGATTTCCTTCAAAGGTAAAAGTAGTTTAATTTATCTTGAAATATATGAGTTTTTAAGTAAATTTCTATTTTAGTTCACCATAGTTTAAGGCAGTATCTTCCTAAAAGCCGCATAAGTGGGGCTTTAAAATGTTTTCTAGAGCTGGGGTGTGATATTATATATAATTTTTTGCTTTACGTTGGAGACGGAACCCTGACAATCAAAACTTTAAACTATATTAAACTGTAAACTATATTAATAACTGGTTTACTTCAGTAAGCCTGATGATGGCATTAAAGGAAAGGGGTATCTTAGCAGTTGGCACTATCCGCCGTTTCTAAAAACTTTAAACGCGTTTTTCTCGGAACCATGTTTTCAAACCTCTTGTCGCGCACAGGGCTCGTTCTATTGATCCGATTTCCTTCATTCAAAAAATGTTTAAAAGTACATACTTTTTTGTATGCCTTATACCTAAAATTGGCATAAAAAATTGTTTATTTATAATTTTTAAACGAGATCAAAGTAAAAAAAAGGAGAAAAAATGTCAATTTTTTTTTTAAACGTCCATGAAATTGGTTTATTTTTACCAAAATTAATTGTCGTTAGGTATAAGGCATAGGAAATTCCATCAATTTTAATAAATTATATAAATTTCTAATTTAAGTTCACTACCAGCGGGCCCTACACTCGACAAAGCAGAAAAATAGAGGTCTACGAGATCCGCCATTTTAAATTTCCTGAATATTGAATATTTTTTTTAGTCGTTAATAAACAACGAATCAGAAGTTCAAAAGCAAAAGTTCGTATGTCTTTTCATTTTCCCGCAATCCATTCTCAAAGTTTTCTTAATTTTCGGAAAAATCCAAAAGAACCTCCCCTTAATCATTTATGGCGTTAAATATTTTCTGTGTTCCCAGTTTAATTTGGGCATGAAAGTGCTTAAAGTCTTATTATGGTAGCTTTTGCACCCAATTAACTTTACATTCCCGTTACCCTACCCTTCTTGGTAATGCCTAGCCCAGCTTTAACGGTCTCGCTGTTACTTATCTACGTAGACAATGTTAAGCTTTGTCTGCAATACAAATCTTCCTTCCTCCTGCGGCCTCCAACTGCGACTGGCGGCCGTCTGGGATGTCCAGGTGACATCCTGGACAGTAGGTGGATCGGTGGACATTGCATCCGCGTCTCCAGACACGAAAAGCATAGCCTCAGTTTCCTTGCGGACTCGATCCGCGTCGTTGTAGAAACGCCTAGAACCGCGAACACTATTCGCGTGCAGGATCCTTCGCTTCGGTTGCTCCTTGGCTCCAGCGTCCGTGACAGTGCACACCAGTCTTGCGAATTCATGAAGCCATTCGGTCAGGTGCACCACTGTCGGATACAGCTGTATCGTGACCGCGTGCTTCGCCCAGTCCAAACCCTTGTTCAGCGGCAACTTGGCGATCAGCTCCTCCATTAGGGTTGGGTTCCCTAGGTGCTGTTTGCCAATCGTGGTTGACTGCAAGAACGCTGCCAGGTTGCTCACCTTCGTCGCGAACGGCACGATCCTTGCGACGTTGGCCTCCTGAATTGGCTGCACATCGCATACGCTATCGTAGCCAACTACGGATGAGTAGCTCCGCACGTCTATACCGGAATTGAAGCTGCTCCATAACAGCTTCTACGTTGTTAGGATGGATGAGCAGCGACTTCACTGTCTCGCGGGCCTCGCCCTTCAGGGCTTTCACTAGCCTCTGGTTATTTTTCAATTGGGTGCACTGGTAGGCTGGCTCCACACGAATATTGGCCATTCCTCTGGCTGACCCTCGAAATCGGGAAGATCAGGCAATCTACGTGGCGTTCATGCAGGTATGCTCGCCGTCGGCACTCCATTTGACTGGGGCGATAGTGCAGATAACTCCAAAGTGTGTGTCGGCTCCCGTGGCGGATGAACATAACCTAGTCCAGGCTGCGCCGTGGCGGTCACACGGCGGAGAATAGCCTACTGTTGTTGTTGGTGTGTGTGTCCGTGTGACAGGTTGCCCGTTTGCACAATGGCCGCCAGAGCGTCGGCGCCAAATTTTCACTCCATTGTGGCGCCAAATTTGCACTAATTGTGCCGTCAACTGCAGCGATGACGTCACTCCAAGTCACGTTTGCAGATTGTCACTCATCTGCCTGGGCAAGTTTTCACTCAAGCTCTGTTGCGCTGCTCCCTGAAATACTAAAAATATGCTATTACTGTAATATAAAAAAAAACTGCAGTAGTATAGATTTTTCAAGATATCTTCTAGCTCGGTCAAATTTTACCGTGCATACCGCTGAATGTTATACACTCCGCTGCCGCTTACCTCTGCTTACGTTTGAAAATTCATCTGCGACGTCTGATCAGACCATTGCCGATCTATTCGCAAAATTTATTCAAACAACTTATTCTCCGCCTAAGTCGACAGATCACCCTTACGCATACAAAATTCACTCAGCAAATCTTATTTTCTGTCCGTTTTTCTCTGAGAATAGCTTATTATCTTATCTCCTAAGGGTCAAACCTATTTATTCGCCAGCCCCGACGAAGTACCAGGCTGTGTGCTAAGATACTATGCCAGGGCTCTGTGCAAACCTCTTCATAGACTTTTCAATTTATCTTTGAAAGCCTCCACTTTTCCCCTTAAATGGAAGGAATCTTTCATAAATTTCTACATAAAAAAGGGAAAAAGTCGAATGCTGCTAAGTGCAGAGGTATCTCTAAATCAAGGCCGGCAAGGGCCTATCCCGAGGGCATAGGAAATTTCTCTGCCCGAGCTCTGCCTTACACATACAGTGTAAATGTGTGAAACGTCATGCTGACAGCCTACTTTCTGCTAAAATCATATCACTGTATTGGGGTGCCGACTACTGCTCTAAATTATCGGCAATTCCAAAGTTGTAGAAGAGTTAACAGCCCATATTCAGGTGGCAGCTTCTGAAGCAGCACCTAGGCCCTCCAACCGCCCAAGAGCCACTGACAGGGACATCCATTTTTGGAGCCCAGAAGTCGAAGAACTCAAACTTGAAAAGCGACGACTCCGAAGAGTGTGGATGCTCTCGAGGAATCCTTTGGACAAAACCGCCTTCAATAGAGCGTCCAAATGTCTGACAGAAACTCTGGCAAGACTAAGAAAGCAGGCCTTTGACGGGTTCGTCGAACAAATTGAGCCAGGCGACCCTCAACATAACTTATGGCGAGTCACCAAATCTATCAGACAGCCGCTGAAAAGGATCCCACCTGTACAAAGAACCGACGGCAGCTGGTGCAGATCGGAGATGGATAGGGCCAACGCATTCGCCGAACACCTCGAAGGTGTCTTTACGCCTTTCGATCGCTGCTCACCGGAGGATGCTGCTGAAACTGCCCGTCTGCTAGCCGAGCCTTCCAGGGACGCCGATCCAATACCACCAGTGACTGAGGAGGAAACAGCTGAGCTCATAACCATCATGAGCAACAACAAGGCCCCGGGCGATGATGGTATCAATGCCATTGCATTAAAAATGTTACCACCTCCAAGCATTCAGCTAATTACGAGGATCTATAATAGATGCATGGAGATAGGGTACTTTCCGTCCACATGGAAACGTGCCCAGGTAACTATGATACCCAAGCCCGGGAAACCCGAACCTTTCGTCCTACCGACACATAAGTTTGTTACCAATGCTCTCCAAAATACTTGAACAAGTGTTTTTAAGCAGAGCTTTGCCAGTATTTGACTGGACTTGATCCCTGACCACCAGTTTGGCTTCAGGCGGCGACAAGGTACGCCAGAGCAGTGCCATAGGGTAGTGCAGTGCTTCCCGGACGCGTTTGAAACCAAGAAGTACTGCATGGCCGTCATGCTGGACGTGAAGCAGGCGTTTGACCGAGTCTGGCATCCCGGTCTTCTATATAAATTAAAGACTGGCCTACCCCGACCATACTTCCAGTTCCTAAAGTCGTTCTTGGAAGAGTCGTTCCTTCTTGGCCCGTTGATGTACAATGCTTACACGGCCGACCTCCCTGTTCTTCAGAGGCCTGACCTGCTCGCAGCAACCTATGCAGACGACACCGCCTTCCTTACCACCGCCGATAGCGCATTGGGGGCAGCCGAAACGATGCAATTACAGCTTGACTTGCTCAGCGACTGGCAAAAGCGATGGAACATTGCCGTCAATAATGAGAAGTCCACTGCCTCCACATTGCCTCTGCAAAGGCAACTGCGCTCCAGTTAACCTTAACGGCTCTCCAATCCCACAGGTAGACAATCCCATGTACCTGGGATTCACCCTAGATAGGAGGCTCACCTGGAAGCCCCATCTGATTAAGAAAAGGAAACAGGCTAATCAAAGACTTCGATCCTTCTACTGGCTTATGGGTAGGAGATCGAAGCTGAGAACTTCCACTAAACTCCTCATTAACAAGACAATAATACGCCCAATCTGGACGTACGGCATACAGCTCTGGGGCACTGCGAGCAAGACGAATGTCCGAACTATACAAGCTTTCGAAAATAGAGCCCTTCGAATCGCCACTGGGGCCCACGTCTATCATGACAATCGCACCATCCACGAGGTTCTCAATTTCCCTTGGGTCAAGGACGAGATACAAAGAAGCAGCGCACGTTACATGCAGAGGCTTCATAATCACCCGAACCGGTTGGCCAGGTCCCTGCTGGACAACAGCGAGCAGCCCAGAAGACTAAAAAGGACACACCAGCTGGACCTCCCCTTACTACTCTAATTTATTTCTACCATATTAATATTTAAAATTATCTATAAGTGAAGTTTATGTGATAACATTTAATGGTTGTCCCTAATGGACAGTTTTAAATAAACATTACCCTGCCATTAAAAAAAAAAAAAAAAATCCCAAAGTTATTTCACAAATTAATTACTCCTCGTTTGCACCACCTTTGCTCTTCGATCATCTCTCCATATCAGAATTAAGCGTCGCTGCACCACCACTAATTTAATGGAGTTGATATCCTTTGTCATGGCATTCGAAAGAGATTTCAAACGGATTTTATCTACACAGACTTTAGTAAAGACTTTAGTCACTCTTGTTCAGTAAACTGAACATGCTGGGATTTCTTATAGACCTCCTTACGTGGATCTCCATCTACCGAGATGGAAGAACACAAAGAGATTTCGTCGCTCAAAGTCGATAGTTCTTTTCCAAAAAAAACAAGAAAAGCTTGAAAACCAATTACTACAAGCACATGGAGGACGCCAGCACCAAGCTGGTGGTCTTGGACTTCTACGCCGACTAGTGCGGTCCCTGCAAGGCCATGGAAAGCACCGTCAAGTCCCTGGCGCGGGAAGTACTCCACCAAGGCGGTGGTTCTCAAGGACCTCAAGGTCAATGTGGAAAATTTCAAGGAGCTCTCGGAGGAGTACCGCTCTCGGAGAATAATCGCAAAGTGGGCCGATTCTCGGGCTCCGACGAGAAAAAGCTGACCCACATGATGGCCAAGTTGGTCAAGTAGAATCCTTCCCGATTCTCCACCCAGGCAGCATGTGTAACGATTCTTATTTATTTTTCATTCTTATATTTAAGCTTAAAAAAAATGCAAGCATATTTTTTTTATCGTTCTTTCCCTCTGCAGGCTACGTAAACTCTATATGGGATTGCCTTAGAAATTAACTCAGGTTAATGATTTCTGCGTCCTATAAGATACTGAACTTAAAATTGCCGACCATATTTCCCCAATGGCTTATAAGGCTAAAGGAGTCCTTGGTTTCATTAAAAGGTGGTCAAAAGTAGTAGATTTATAATAGTAGACTCTTACTAATAAACTTACCTAGCCTGGTCTCTACTCTATAACATCACTTTCCTGTCCTTCAAATTTAAAATGTAGAAGTTTAAATATCTTTACTAACTCCTCTTAGCTTAATATATTACAAATAGCTTAACATATACTAATAAATCGTTACTCGAGCGCCCCTCGGTCGTCTAGGCCTCTAAGCTTTATGATGAACACAGGAATGCTAGCTCTTATTGAAAGCTCTTATTGACGCACAACCCATTTCCAAAATTTTAAAAGACCACGAAAAAAAAAATAATAAAAAACAACAATGGAGACCAGACCTACGGGAAACGGCATCCGAAACTGAGAAATTGAATCCGGCACACTTGGCGTGTACGACTTTTTCACATATTCCAGCATATTCCAGCATATATCCAGCAATGGATGCTAAGCTGGGATGAGGAGATTGAATCCAGTTAAACCTATTTTATAATGGGAGTGGAACATGTATAGCATATTTAAATTATAGGACGACCTTTTCCTGTGTTCGGTCATGAGTCGAGCAATTTAGATTTTTTTAAGAAATGAGAAGACATATGTATATCTGAATTGGATCGTGTATTCGTTACTTCGAATACACTCAACGCTCAATACGCAACACTGCCAGGTTGCTCACCTTCGTCGCGAACGGCACGATCCTTGCGACGTTGGCCTCCTGAATTGGCTGCACATCGCATACGCTATCGTAGCCAACTACGGATGAGTAGCTCCGCACGTCTATACCGGAATTGAAGCTGCTCCATAACAGCTTCTACGTTGTTAGGATGGATGAGCAGCGACTTCACTGTCTCGCGGGCCTCGCCCTTCAGGGCTTTCACTAGCCTCTGGTTATTTTTCAATTGGGTGCACTGGTAGGCTGGCTCCACACGAATATTGGCCATTCCTCTGGCTGACCCTCGAAATCGGGAAGATCAGGCAATCTACGTGGCGTTCATGCAGGTATGCTCGCCGTCGGCACTCCATTTGACTGGGGCGATAGTGCAGATAACTCCAAAGTGTGTGTCGGCTCCCGTGGCGGATGAACATAACCTAGTCCAGGCTGCGCCGTGGCGGTCACACGGCGGAGAATAGCCTACTGTTGTTGTTGGTGTGTGTGTCCGTGTGACAGGTTGCCCGTTTGCACAATGGCCGCCAGAGCGTCGGCGCCAAATTTTCACTCCATTGTGGCGCCAAATTTGCACTAATTGTGCCGTCAACTGCAGCGATGACGTCACTCCAAGTCACGTTTGCAGATTGTCACTCATCTGCCTGGGCAAGTTTTCACTCAAGCTCTGTTGCGCTGCTCCCTGAAATACTAAAAATATGCTATTACTGTAATATAAAAAAAAACTGCAGTAGTATAGATTTTTCAAGATATCTTCTAGCTCGGTCAAATTTTACCGTGCATACCGCTGAATGTTATACACTCCGCTGCCGCTTACCTCTGCTTACGTTTGAAAATTCATCTGCGACGTCTGATCAGACCATTGCCGATCTATTCGCAAAATTTATTCAAACAACTTATTCTCCGCCTAAGTCGACAGATCACCCTTACGCATACAAAATTCACTCAGCAAATCTTATTTTCTGTCCGTTTTTCTCTGAGAATAGCTTATTATCTTATCTCCTAAGGGTCAAACCTATTTATTCGCCAGCCCCGACGAAGTACCAGGCTGTGTGCTAAGATACTATGCCAGGGCTCTGTGCAAACCTCTTCATAGACTTTTCAATTTATCTTTGAAAGCCTCCACTTTTCCCCTTAAATGGAAGGAATCTTTCATAAATTTCTACATAAAAAAGGGAAAAAGTCGAATGCTGCTAAGTGCAGAGGTATCTCTAAATCAAGGCCGGCAAGGGCCTATCCCGAGGGCATAGGAAATTTCTCTGCCCGAGCTCTGCCTTACACATACAGTGTAAATGTGTGAAACGTCATGCTGACAGCCTACTTTCTGCTAAAATCATATCACTGTATTGGGGTGCCGACTACTGCTCTAAATTATCGGCAATTCCAAAGTTGTAGAAGAGTTAACAGCCCATATTCAGGTGGCAGCTTCTGAAGCAGCACCTAGGCCCTCCAACCGCCCAAGAGCCACTGACAGGGACATCCATTTTTGGAGCCCAGAAGTCGAAGAACTCAAACTTGAAAAGCGACGACTCCGAAGAGTGTGGATGCTCTCGAGGAATCCTTTGGACAAAACCGCCTTCAATAGAGCGTCCAAATGTCTGACAGAAACTCTGGCAAGACTAAGAAAGCAGGCCTTTGACGGGTTCGTCGAACAAATTGAGCCAGGCGACCCTCAACATAACTTATGGCGAGTCACCAAATCTATCAGACAGCCGCTGAAAAGGATCCCACCTGTACAAAGAACCGACGGCAGCTGGTGCAGATCGGAGATGGATAGGGCCAACGCATTCGCCGAACACCTCGAAGGTGTCTTTACGCCTTTCGATCGCTGCTCACCGGAGGATGCTGCTGAAACTGCCCGTCTGCTAGCCGAGCCTTCCAGGGACGCCGATCCAATACCACCAGTGACTGAGGAGGAAACAGCTGAGCTCATAACCATCATGAGCAACAACAAGGCCCCGGGCGATGATGGTATCAATGCCATTGCATTAAAAATGTTACCACCTCCAAGCATTCAGCTAATTACGAGGATCTATAATAGATGCATGGAGATAGGGTACTTTCCGTCCACATGGAAACGTGCCCAGGTAACTATGATACCCAAGCCCGGGAAACCCGAACCTTTCGTCCTACCGACACATAAGTTTGTTACCAATGCTCTCCAAAATACTTGAACAAGTGTTTTTAAGCAGAGCTTTGCCAGTATTTGACTGGACTTGATCCCTGACCACCAGTTTGGCTTCAGGCGGCGACAAGGTACGCCAGAGCAGTGCCATAGGGTAGTGCAGTGCTTCCCGGACGCGTTTGAAACCAAGAAGTACTGCATGGCCGTCATGCTGGACGTGAAGCAGGCGTTTGACCGAGTCTGGCATCCCGGTCTTCTATATAAATTAAAGACTGGCCTACCCCGACCATACTTCCAGTTCCTAAAGTCGTTCTTGGAAGAGTCGTTCCTTCTTGGCCCGTTGATGTACAATGCTTACACGGCCGACCTCCCTGTTCTTCAGAGGCCTGACCTGCTCGCAGCAACCTATGCAGACGACACCGCCTTCCTTACCACCGCCGATAGCGCATTGGGGGCAGCCGAAACGATGCAATTACAGCTTGACTTGCTCAGCGACTGGCAAAAGCGATGGAACATTGCCGTCAATAATGAGAAGTCCACTGCCTCCACATTGCCTCTGCAAAGGCAACTGCGCTCCAGTTAACCTTAACGGCTCTCCAATCCCACAGGTAGACAATCCCATGTACCTGGGATTCACCCTAGATAGGAGGCTCACCTGGAAGCCCCATCTGATTAAGAAAAGGAAACAGGCTAATCAAAGACTTCGATCCTTCTACTGGCTTATGGGTAGGAGATCGAAGCTGAGAACTTCCACTAAACTCCTCATTAACAAGACAATAATACGCCCAATCTGGACGTACGGCATACAGCTCTGGGGCACTGCGAGCAAGACGAATGTCCGAACTATACAAGCTTTCGAAAATAGAGCCCTTCGAATCGCCACTGGGGCCCACGTCTATCATGACAATCGCACCATCCACGAGGTTCTCAATTTCCCTTGGGTCAAGGACGAGATACAAAGAAGCAGCGCACGTTACATGCAGAGGCTTCATAATCACCCGAACCGGTTGGCCAGGTCCCTGCTGGACAACAGCGAGCAGCCCAGAAGACTAAAAAGGACACACCAGCTGGACCTCCCCTTACTACTCTAATTTATTTCTACCATATTAATATTTAAAATTATCTATAAGTGAAGTTTATGTGATAACATTTAATGGTTGTCCCTAATGGACAGTTTTAAATAAACATTACCCTGCCATTAAAAAAAAAAAAAAATCCCAAAGTTATTTCACAAATTAATTACTCCTCGTTTGCACCACCTTTGCTCTTCGATCATCTCTCCATATCAGAATTAAGCGTCGCTGCACCACCACTAATTTAATGGAGTTGATATCCTTTGTCATGGCATTCGAAAGAGATTTCAAACGGATTTTATCTACACAGACTTTAGTAAAGACTTTAGTCACTCTTGTTCAGTAAACTGAACATGCTGGGATTTCTTATAGACCTCCTTACGTGGATCTCCATCTACCGAGATGGAAGAACACAAAGAGATTTCGTCGCTCAAAGTCGATAGTTCTTTTCCAAAAAAAACAAGAAAAGCTTGAAAACCAATTACTACAAGCACATGGAGGACGCCAGCACCAAGCTGGTGGTCTTGGACTTCTACGCCGACTAGTGCGGTCCCTGCAAGGCCATGGAAAGCACCGTCAAGTCCCTGGCGCGGAAGTACTCCACCAAGGCGGTGGTTCTCAAGGACCTCAAGGTCAATGTGGAAAATTTCAAGGAGCTCTCGGAGGAGTACCGCTCTCGGAGAATAATCGCAAAGTGGGCCGATTCTCGGGCTCCGACGAGAAAAAGCTGACCCACATGATGGCCAAGTTGGTCAAGTAGAATCCTTCCCGATTCTCCACCCAGGCAGCATGTGTAACGATTCTTATTTATTTTTCATTCTTATATTTAAGCTTAAAACAAATGCAAGCATATTTTTTTTTATCGTTCTTTCCCTCTGCAGGCTACGTAAACTCTATATGGGATTGCCTTAGAAATTAACTCAGGTTAATGATTTCTGCGTCCTATAAGATACTGAACTTAAAATTGCCGACCATATTTCCCCAATGGCTTATAAGGCTAAAGGAGTCCTTGGTTTCATTAAAAGGTGGTCAAAAGTAGTAGATTTATAATAGTAGACTCTTACTAATAAACTTACCTAGCCTGGTCTCTACTCTATAACATCACTTTCCTGTCCTTCAAATTTAAAATATAGAAGTTTAAATATCTTTACTAACTCCTCTTAGCTTAATATATTACAAATAGCTTAACATATACTAATAAATCGTTACTCGAGCGCCCCTCGGTCGTCTAGGCCTCTAAGCTTTATGATGAACACAGGAATGCTAGCTCTTATTGAAAGCTCTTATTGACGCACAACCCATTTCCAAAATTTTAAAAGACCACGAAAAAAAAAATAATAAAAAACAACAATGGAGACCAGACCTACGGGAAACGGCATCCGAAACTGAGAAATTGAATCCGGCACACTTGGCGTGTACGACTTTTTCACATATTCCAGCATATTCCAGCATATATCCAGCAATGGATGCTAAGCTGGGATGAGGAGATTGAATCCAGTTAAACCTATTTTATAATGGGAGTGGAACATGTATAGCATATTTAAATTATAGGACGACCTTTTCCTGTGTTCGGTCATGAGTCGAGCAATTTAGATTTTTTTAAGAAATGAGAAGACATATGTATATCTGAATTGGATCGTGTATTCGTTACTTATGTAAAATATCCAAATAAATTTTATAAATATCGGGAAATCATGAATTGAGTTATATTTTTGAGCGAATAATTATTTATGATTTTCATTATTTCCCTTAGGGAATAATTACACAACCCCACAAAAAAAAAATATTTTTTCGGGTCTGGAGGTCAGACCATGTTTAATAAATGTTTTCGCGGTCGCTGAATCCAAATCCAAGTTCAAACAACCCTAGCACGTCAGGGTTCTGACATAACCTCAAACACCTCATACAAAATTATAAAAGATAATTTATAATTATCCAAGTATAAAAAGATTGTTGAAAAAATGGTTGAAGATTGTAGAAAGCTAGGATGCCTGATAAATTTGAAATTACATTTTTTGCATGCACATCTAGACAAATTTCAAAATAATAAAGATGATTTTAGTGAAGAGCAAGGTGAACGCTTTCACCAAGATATAAAAGTCATGGAAACTCGATATCAATGAAGGTGGGATGAAAATATATTGACAGATTTCTGTTGGATGTTGAGGCAAGATAGAATATGCATAGATCTTTTGATGAGAAAAGAACCCGCTATAGTAGCAAACAAGAGTCTGCTATTAGATTTATGGGTCCGGTTTTTAGATCGTCTATTCCAATCGATTAATTTTTGAGTTCGTATACTTAAGTCATTCGATCCCTATTGTAGTCATGTAACTAGTTTTTTATTCTAGTAGTTAAAAATTCTACACATCATTTTTAATATTGTAGATGTATACAATTCATTGATCTAATCATTTATTCATTCTTGGTAATCATTCCAAAAATTCAAATTTTTGTTGCTAAAAGCCCTGATAAGGGCTATATGATGTACAAAATCCGATCGTGCAATCTCCGATGCCGACGGTCCTATAAAACTTTGTTTTGTGAAGTAAATAGGGTTTATGGGTTGAACTGATTTTTGTTCAATATACGGCTAAAATCAAAACGTTGAATCGTTAAATAGCCTAGATAACGGGATATTTTAAAGGCTACGTCAACAACCTGACATGCTGGGGTTTTTTGAACGACGGATTCGGATTCAGTGACTCCAAAAACATATGGTACTCAGAACTCGGAAAAGAAAAATTTTATCAAGTTTTTGAGGTTATGTCGTAACCCTGACATACTGGAGTTTTTAGACCTCGGATTTGGATTCAGTGACCCCGAAAACATATAGTAAACATGGTCTGACTTGCAGACCCGAAAAAATATTTTTTTTTGTGTGGCTGTGTTATTATTTTTGATTATTATTCGAATCAATAAAAAGAATGAGTGTGTCGGTCAGCCACCTATGAAATTCCAGGCAGCTTCGTCGAATCGAGAGTTTAGCTCGGGGAGCATCGAGCGTTTAATTCGGGGAGCACCGAAAGTTTGCTCGGGGAGCACTCTCGTTTCTAATCTCTTTTCCACATGCACCATAAATTGAAATATCTCTTGTATCATCCCAATTCCATACGCATGCAATATAAAGATTATTGAAACGTTTTGTTTAGCTTGGATTTTTATTTAAAGTGGATTAAAAAGTCATTGAAATGACCAGAGTGAAATAGATGAAACTAATTGTGAAAGATAAGAGAGCTTCCTCACCCATTCGTATTCTCACGTGTTGAATTCGAGTGAGAAGCTAACAATGTGCCTTTGCCTATTAGTTTGGGAATAGTTCGACATCAAAATATTTTCCTTTTTTTAACTGGCGCTTAGCCAGATTTCAGATTTGGGGCGGGAGTGAAAGTAACAGCCGAAAATCTGGTAATTTTTCAGACTTTTGTGATCCATTAATTAACCATATAAATAGTTTGGTATTATATTTGTAAGGCGGAAGAGGCGTAGCAAAAATTGTAAACAAACTTCAACTGCGTGGGTCCATGCAAAATCAAATAGCTCTAAACTGTAACTCTCTGAGACCCATGCGTTTATACAGTTGCAGTTGCCCTACCACATACATACTTTATGGGGTAGGGATACATTAAGAGTACATTCCCACGAATAAAGTATTCCTTATTTGATTTCAATCATTTTTTTTTTCAGAAAAATTAGTCCGTTTTTCTAGACTAAGTTCGGTTATTTTACTTTTAAATGCTATCAAAAATAAAATAACATGTAAGCAATATTTCCGCAAACTTGTTTAACAAATGCATTTGAGTTTTGTTTTTTTTTTGTCTGTCCGATAATTCTACACCTCAATCAAGTATTGTTTCGAAGTGCTTCTGGAGATTCCTTGGAACTCGATCAATATTTCCCAATTAATATTAAAATATTATGATTTAAAAATTGTAATCTCTGTATAATCTGTATTTCATCTGTATTTTCACCCTTTCAAGCCCGATTTTAACCCTTGCCTATAGGCAACATTGACTTTAAATTTAAATTTCGGTTACGATTAAAGATTTTTCTGGACTTTTTTTTATGAGCGATTTTTTTTGAGGGTGTGAATTTTTTAAAAAATAAAGGTTGCCTAGCGGCAACGTTGGTCTTAATAGGTTTGCAAGTAATAAATTTTTTTTGCTTATTAGGCATGCGTCTAAAGGGATTAAACGAATTGAAAATTCAAAAAATTTACGAATTCGATTTGGAAGATTCAAAAAGACTTCTAAATAGTTTGAGATGGAGACATGCATCAAAAGGAAAAAAGATGGATACAGAATGGAAAAGCCTTGTGACTGCTGGCATTATAAAAAGTCCCGTTTATTATTTTAATCAATTTCTGGATGATTTTTGAAAAGATATGCTTGGAAACTAATAAGTACGCCTTTCAAGATTAAGGGGTGGAGCTGAAGTGTCAGGAGTATGGGAGTTGTGAAGATATATTGGTCTACTGCTCTACCTAGGCGTAGTCAAAATTCCAACAACGCGAAATTCCAACAAGTCAAAATTCAAATAATTTAATTTATCCGCAATATTACCAACATTGCCACGAATTAGATTTGAAAAAATAAAATAAAATTTTCTTATAAATGATAATTTTAAGCAACCCGGAAAAGGGGAAGATAACTATGACAAACTATGACAAGATCCGTCCCTTACTAATTCAATTAAAAGAGAAGGTGAATGAAATTTCCCAAGAGGAATATCAAAGCTGTGATGAACAGATGATTTCCTTCAAAGGTAAAAGTAGTTTAATTTATCTTGAAATATATGAGTTTTTAAGTAAATTTCTATTTTAGTTCACCATAGTTTAAGGCAGTATCTTCCTAAAAGCCGCATAAGTGGGGCTTTAAAATGTTTTCTAGAGCTGGGGTGTGATATTATATATAATTTTTTCCTTTACGTTGGAGACGGAACCCTGACAATCAAAACTTTAAACTATATTAAACTGTAAACTATATTAATAACTGGTTTACTTCAGTAAGCCTGATGATGGCATTAAAGGAAAGGGGTATCTTAGCAGTTGGCACTATCCGCCGTTTCTAAAAACTTTAAACGCGTTTTTCTCGGAACCATGTTTTCAAACCTCTTGTCGCGCACAGGGCTCGTTCTATTGATCCGATTTCCTTCATTCAAAAAATGTTTAAAAGTACATACTTTTTTGTATGCCTTATACCTAAAATTGGCATAAAAAATTGTTTATTTATAATTTTTAAACGAGATCAAAGTAAAAAAAGGAGACAAAATGTCAATTTTTTTTTTAAACGTCCATGAAATTGGTTTATTTTTACCAAAATTAATTGTCGTTAGGTATAAGGCATAGGAAATTCCATCAATTTTAATAAATTATATACATTTCTAATTTAAGTTCACTACCAGCGGGCCCTACACTCGACAAAGCAGAAAAATAGAGGTCTACGAGATCCGCCATTTTAAATTTCCTGAATATTGAATATTTTTTTTAGTCGTTAATAAACAACGAATCAGAAGTTCAAAAGCAAAAGTTCGTATGTCTTTTCATTTTCCCGCAATCCATTCTCAAAGTTTTCTTAATTTTCGGAAAAATCCAAAAGAACCTCCCCTTAATCATTTATGGCGTTAAATATTTTCTGTGTTCCCAGTTTAATTTGGGCATGAAAGTGCTTAAAGTCTTATTATGGTAGCTTTTGCACCCAATTAACTTTACATTCCCGTTACCCTACCCTTCTTGGTAATGCCTAGCCCAGCTTTAACGGTCTCGCTGTTACTTATCTACGTAGACAATGTTAAGCTTTGTCTGCAATACAAATCTTCCTATGGCCAAAAAGACTAGAAAACATGGCTCCAACACATTAGATCAGTTTTGGGCAAAACTAACACTTGTTTAAAATTTGAGTGTGTGCGTAGCTGAGAAAAACAATGAGAGCAGAAAATTCACTGAGCGAAAAAAACGTATTTTTTTATTTCATTTATTGTTAATTCAAAAGTTGGAATGGGCACTAAAATTATTTTATTTTAAAAAAAGCTTTGCTAGCAACATTTCTAAAAAAAATGAAAAACTACGCTTCCCTATCTATATTCTCCATGAAGAAAACTTTTTCCAACCCAATTTCTGAGAACATTTTTCGAAGTGGAATGAATCAAAATGAGAGCAAATGAGAGAGCTTGTAAAAAAAATTTGAGAGTGCTTACACTGTCAGTGTGCCGGAAGCGCTGCGGCAGAATTTTCTACCCTATACTCGCGTGCTATATAAAATGAGAGTTTGCCCACCACTGCGTTAGATAGAACGGCCGCTTCTTTTCGCACTAAATTAATAACTTAAGAGTGGAACAATATTATTTAGTTCTGCTTCTTTTAATTGGGTTATTAAAAGGAAACATATTTTAAAATTTGTACTAAACAAAAACAATTATTAAAAAAAAAATTTTCTTTTAACAAACATTTGGTAAGCTTAAAAAATGTTTAAGATATTAGTAAGAAACTGAGCTTGAAAAAAAAATGTTTCGAAAAATAATTTAAAAAATGTATTTTGATATGTGAATGTGTATTTTATAAGTTTCCTTCCCTAGGCGGCTACGAAGTTGTCGAACTGATGTCTGCGTGCAATAGGGCTCTATGAACCACCGCTTTACAGATTCGGAGATATCGCATTCAGTTCATTACACACTTTTGACAAAAATACAACCACTGCAAGTACATATATATGTCGATGGTGCTCACACAAATACATTCACATGTTTGACTTTTATTTTGTTTCAAATAAGTATAATTCTTCCGTAAGCACACAACCGTTATAGTCGTTTTCACAGTTGAGTCCAGGCAGAGAAATTTCCAAACACATGTGAATGAGTTTTGGGCAACGCTGATATATGTAAGTACAAGTGTACATGAATGCATAAAATTAACAAAACAGTGAGTTTTAAAAATCAGAACATATATCACCCATGCCAGTTTATACAAATATCAATAGGATAGCTTTGTTTTATTGTTAAATTATCTTGTACATCAAGTAAACCTCTGCACATTTATATTCCAAGGATATATATCTAGTGATACAATTTTATTTGGAGCGTTTTTGCTTTTGAGTGTGCTCTGAAATGAGAACAAGAAAATTCATATATTTTGAGGTTTCAAAAATAGAAATATAAGTAAAAATTTGCTCAAACTCAGTACAAACTTTTAAGCATCACTTTTTTCAGTCGAAAGATGGTTAAGTTAATTCATCACATAATTTTTCGCTATCTGATATCGAAAGTTAATTATACACACCTTTAATAAAAAACATGGAACATTTTCAACGAAGCAGAACTGTTTTGCAAAATGTACACAATTTTAACGTTTTGCTTATTCGAAGAGAGCGAAACCCATGTCGTCGTCCTCAGATTCCGATTCCTCCTTCTTTTCATCTTTCTTTGATTCCTTTTTGTCAGAAGAACCTGCAGGAGCTGGAGCACCAGGAGCCGGTGTGGCAACTCCACCACTACCAACGGGCATGGTAGAAAGCTTTTCACGACCTTCCTTTACCAAATCTTCAATACTTTTTCCGCCAAGTTCTTTAATGACTTTCGTCAAACGATCTGAATCGACTTCAACACCAACAGAACTGAGGATTTTCTCGAGGTCAGCATTGGCAGGACTATCCTTTCCTCCAAGAACCGCCAACAAATATGCAGCCACGTAACGCATGCTATGGAAAAAAATTGTTTCTTTTAAGTATTTTAAAACAGCTAAGAATTTTGAAAGTTTATCCGACATACATACATACATATGTACGTATGTATATAAAAGTGGTTTTAATATATGTATAACAAAAATAAAAAAAAATATATATATAAAATCTAGATTATATTAAACAAATAAATAAACATAAACCTATGTATATCGTTTAATGATTTAACATCAAATACCGAACCATTTGTTTTACATGAAAATTGTATTTTACTTAAGCCATTAAAATGTTTCTTTTTAATCCATTATAATCAGAAGGAAGTAAACTAAGAAACGCACTTTATATTATAAAAACAAATGAAAAATGTTGAACTTAATTCATATTTCACTTACTTTAAGTCTTCAGTTTTCGACACGAAACGGGAAATACACAAAAGGAACAACTTTCTTGAACGAGCAGTTGAAAGAAAAGAACCTACACTTCGTCTGTCAATATATTGTCACTTCCTGTTGTCAAATTGACAGCTCAACAGCTGACTCAAATGCAACCCTATTCGATTTTAAAATAGGTGGCGCTTTTAGTTTCGATTAATTTTATATCTCGATTATTTTATGCCGTCTTATCACAGCGTGTGTACCTTCCCCATGTTTAGTCAAAAGAAAACTATTGGTAGGCAGTCAGTTTGCATACAAAGACTGAATTACATATTCCAGTCGTATCTACTCCCTGTTCTTGAATGTTTGTGAAGAAAATCAATGATTTCGATTTGAAGAATCGTTTCTAAACATGCAGTATTAATTTTTTTTTGTGGTCTGCTCCTCAGTATACTTACATATGTGCGGTTGCTTTTGTCACCTGACTGCATAAACTAACTAGTATATAATTGTCAATTATACAGAAAAAGCATTTGGAAAAAAAATACATCAAAATCCAGTCTAGAATCCTCTATATACCAAAAGGGTAGGCGGCGACATTTCCGTTGCGCAGTGCCACAGGAGCTAATTTGACATTTCCAGTGACGCGAGGCTCTCAAATCAATTTCGGTTTTCAAAGAATACATATTTATCATAATGGATAACTTAATAAACATTGTTAACAAGTTGCAAGATGCATTTACGTCGCTTGGCGTCCATATGCAATTGGATTTGCCACAGATTGCCGTTGTTGGAGGTCAATCGGCGGGGAAAAGTTCAGTTCTGGAAAACTTTGTTGGAAAGTGAGTAAACGCCATAATTCTTTTAAAACGGAAAAAATATGGCAAAATATTTTTTTTTTTAAACGATTGTTGTAAGGTGTAAAATTTAATTTGATTCCACTTATTGTGTATGTGTATGTATGCCAAGTATCGAAACTATTTAAACGATAAAATTACGTACAATTGTATTTATAATATCCGTATGAACATTTTTTAGTTAGTGAACATATTTCTTTGCAGTAAACAATAAAAAATTAGTAAAGTAAAGCCTTACAACTTTTTTAATGGAATGCCATTTACTAGTGGCCTTACTCTCATTTGTATGTACCAGCCTGCGCGTTCTCTCATTCTCTCTCCCATTACTTCCCTCTGTTTTTAAAATAACATAATCTTACGCCCAATAAAAATCAATATATTTTTGTATTTAAATCTTATTTCTTATTATATTTAAATTCTTTAATTCTTGAAAATAATAATTAGAGCAAAAATGCTGAAATCTGCTTTGACATCTATACATGTCATATCTATACATGCCTGCATTGTTAAATACGCAACAGCTACAGCCAAGTTTATTTTAAATATCGTATTATTTTAAAAATACAAGTCAAGGTGTTTGGCATAAAAGCAGGTTGCTTAAATAATGTGCTTATCCAGGCTAAAGCAAAATAGGTTACATAATCATCATTTCTTCTATAAAACATCGCTCAAATTCGCATGCGCCGGTATTTCCTTATTTACGTTCTAGTTGCACTAATAAAATATATTTTAATAATAGAGGGTATTATAATTTGGGTGAAAACTGGGCAACGGTGTCAAGGAGAAATCTCCGACCCTATAAAGTATATTCGTATTCTTAATTTTATTCAGGGACTGCAAATAAGACTTATGAGTTCAAAAAAATTGAACAACAACAACATACGCCCTTTCTTAACGGTTAATCCGGAAACTCAATAAACTTTTATTTCGATTTCTATTGTTAAAATTGAAATATAACTCTTATTTTCAATTTTTATAATAATAATTAGGAGTAAGAATTATTTTTATGAAAAAAATAAATTGTGATTGAAGGAAAATTGAAGGCGAATAACTTCTTAACCGAGTGGACTATTAAAAAGCGGTTAGCATATTTATGATCTGTGGCGCAGTACTTAAGGATGTAGTCTCATGTTCCGGGCTACTTTTTAGAGGTTATTTAAAAAAAATTTTTTTGTAATAAAAAATAATGCGATCGTTCCAATTTTCACATATGTTTTTATAGGCATCATAAACTATTTGAAAATATTCTGTTCAATTTATTCTTGTGTAGTTTAATACACTTTATAGCATGCCAAAGTATGCATATAAAAAAAAAGGTAGGTCCCTGGCGCAGGTGATTTCGACTGCTAGACTCATCCGAAACAAAAAATTAGAATAGATTATTGTTTTGTAAGCTTATGGCTCTGTCCCGTACTAGAATGAAATATTTTCATCAATAAACAACAAAATGGCGAATTCACAAAAAAAAATTTTAAAAAATTTATCTTAAATTAATAATAAAAAAAAACTAATCATTAAAAATAAATGATTCTAGTACGGGACAGAGGTGTTACTTTTTAGAACAACATATCCAAATTTCAGCTAGATCGGTACCATAGAATTTTGTGAATCACCTGCGCCGCACGCAAAAATGTCGTTCCGAGAAAAACGCGTTTAAAGTTTAGACGCTACCGAGAACCTCATACTTTTCGGTGTAGGCACACTCTCGATTATGGGCTGTATCTCTGTCATTATTTGATATTTTTATTTGAAACTTTAACAGTACATTCTTAATAAACAATACTATCGAAATATGTGAAAAAAAATTTTTTCAACCTCACACATGAGACTACATCCTTAAAGGACATATTTCAGGATTCCTTAATAATTCAATAAATAACCGTGTTCATTACAAAAGGAAGACTCTATTATGTGAATTATGTGAAGAAAAATGTTTTAAACAATGGCATCTGCAATGACAACAAACAGTAAACAAGTGCTAAAAATGTTTTTAAAAAATTTAACAGTCATAAATAAATTATCATTCTGTCACGTTTGAGAGATCACTGTAGTAGGAGAGATAAAAAATATGAATACTTTATGAGGTCTGGCGCTGTACCTTCTGCTGCTGCATGTTGTTTGCCAATAATACCGCAACATAATATTTGTAGCAGAAAGCAATAAATAAATTGAATCATTGAGGAATCCTGTAATATGTCCTTTAAGAACATTCGATACATCGAATAGGACTTTTTTTAAGATTTTTTATTTTAATTAATTAATTTTATTATGATGTAATCATAAGGACCGGCCAACTATATCCGATGTTTGCGATATATATCCGATTTTAACTGCAAGGGTATATCAACTTCGGCTTCGCCCGAAGTTAGCGTTCCTTTCTTGTTACGTATCAACCTGCACATACAGTTTCGATCACAAGTAGATACCCTTTCAAAAAGTAAATGTTATGGTACTCAGAAAATCTAAACACGTCATGTAAATTCGTTTTTGGATAGAAAAAAAAAACCAGCAGCCATTTACATAAACTCAGTTTAAAGGTCAACACCACAGTGAAATTTTCGAAAAAAAAAACAAGAAAGGGCGGCTTCAGTCGAGTTTCCTGACTATATTATACCCGGTACTCATCTCTTATCATAAATTTTACTAACCTTTTAATTTTAAACTTAAACGGTTTGGATTCTCAGCAACAAATTTGTATTGCATACTTTTGCGGTTTTGGCCAAAACAACAAAAACAATCCTACGACCAACAACCGATTCAGTTGGGATGTAGAAAAAGAAGTGTACAGCTGCGGTTAAAATTATAGTAGTGCCCATTAGTGACTTAGGAAAATTATTTAAAATTTTGTTGTAACCTTAATAATAGCTGTTTGTAATACCTTAAAGTTTGGGATAACACAAGAAACTTTTCAAACAAAAATAAAAATAATGAATTGGACAAAAAATCAATCGGTCAAAATAATGGTAGTGAAAATTTGCAAAACATACTACAGCCTAAATATATTTTCTACAAATGTTTAAACGACTAATTAATTGATTATTATAAAGCAGTGGGGGGGGGGGGGGGCAAATTCTCATTTTCCATAGCACTCGTGCATAGGGTCAAAAATTCTGCCGCATCGCTAACGTCACACTGACAGTGTGAGCCCTCCTAAATTTCTTTAGAAGCTCTCTCATTTGCTACCATTTTTCCTAATTTGAAAGACCAAACATAAAAAAATGTTTCCACTGAAAAAAATTGTCTCAAAAATTGGGCTGGCACAATTTTTTTCATAAAAAAAATAGATAGGGAAGTGTAGTTTTTCATTGGTCTAACAACTTTTTCTAGCAAAGCTTTCTTTATAATAAAATACACTATTATAGTTACCATTCAAACTTTTGAATTAACGAAAAATGAAATAAAAAACTACGTTTTTTGCTCAGTGACTGCGCTGCTCTCATTGTTTTTTGCTGCTACGCATACACTCAAATTTTAAACATGTGTGCGTTTTTCCCCCCACTGGTTTATTCTGTGTATGTACCTCAGAGTTCGGGCAAGAGAGCTAAGTATTTCCTACACCCCTGCAGGCGTATATCAATTACAATACCCTTTAAAAACAAAAAAGAACATAGCAGTTGAGTTTCCCGAATACGTGATAACCAGATTCTCATATTTTTCACATACCTTTCACGCAGTATATAAGTCGGGACAGTCAGGATCAGCCGACTATATCCTTCAGCTGCCATATATCAGATTGATAGGAAATGCCATAACACAAAGGTAGTTTAGGTAGAAGGTAGAGTTTTTAAAGGTAGAAGCTTGAGACTTGAAGGGTCTCACTCGGACATAAATTTTTTTTTCAAATTTGATCAGATGATTTACTGTTTGTTGGAGATTTTTAAAAACAAAAATCTTTTAGATATTTATCAATTTAATTTTTCTCTCCCATTTTTTGTGTTTATCATCATATTTTTCCTCTGTTTTGTTGCAAAGCTTTTGAAATTTTATAACAAGCTTCTTACTTAAATTCGATCGCACAAGTTGTGCTAGCGGTACTACCTTCCAAGGTTTTCATCTACAGTTTAAACGAAATTCTGCACTTAATGCAGAAACATTAAAATCCCTATTATTTGTTAAGCTCAATAATAAATAGAATGTGTTGTTATTGTTCCATTTTTTATATCTTTAAACACAACTAAATAGAATTTAAAATAAAAAAAATTGTTTATTTCAAATTCAGTTGGATTTCCAGCTGTCGTATTAAGAATTTTGAAATTCGTGAACATGAAATCAGAGCACTTTACTTTCTAGGGGGCTATAAAATATCTAGATAATAAATATTTAATATTAAAAAGCGCGCAATGAGGAAATTTATGAGCGAAAAAAAATTAAAATTAAAATTAATGATTTTTGATAAGATTATTTCTAAAAATGATTGTTTAAAATGATTATTTCACTCATAGAAAAATAATTATTTTGTGTTTTTTAAAATAAATCTTGATTAGGGTCCCTGGGTACCAGTTATTTTAAAGCTCTGAATTCAACTCATCAAAATTTATAAAGATCGGCCGACTATATCCTTTATCTTCCATTGAAATGAACCATCGAAAATGAACCAATCAAAAATCAATAACTAGTTAGTATGGGAATTGGTATATATGTAGATGTCTATATCTCCTCCAAAAAACGCCCGATTAGACTGAATTCCAGTTTTTGATACATAAATTAACTATAGAAAGAGTTTTTCATAAATTATTTTTCAAAAACTTGTATTGGCGCTACAGAAATACGCAATTTTTCGTGGCAAAACTTGACTTTCGCTTCGATCATAGGAGTCTCTATGCCAAGTCCTAAAGCTCTATCTCTTATAGTCTTTGAGTTCCACGCGCTCATGCAGAGAAACGGAAATGCCTATACCGACTCGGCTGTCGATGCTGATCCAGAATATATAATCTGTAAGGGGTCGGAATACATACTCTACGAATACCGGGGAAAAAAATCATGAAATGCGCATACATCGTATGGCCGTTTTGATAAACATTATAGCACGCTCTAGTTTTGTAACGTTAGATGAATGGTCCAAACCTTTTTTTCTATCTACCACAAAAAACCTATACACGATCAAGAACCACTTGATTATGATTCAGAAATGATACTTAAAGTGGTGAGCAAAATTGAGTATGTATATGTTCACGACTCATACTTTCGTCATCCATAAAATCATAATCACACAACAAAATCCGACAAATTTTTTTTTTTTCTATCAATTATTTAATTTTTAATAAATTCTAAGCAAAAACTATGATGATGCAGATGAATTCGAGGAGACATAAGGTTGCCCAGGTTTAATGGAGCTGTTTCGTACAGCCCGAGCCGTGTTTTCATGATTAAAATTTTCAATCCATTCCTTAAAAATTTTCGAAGTGTGCTTCGGATCCCTATCTTGTTAAAAAAAACCATTTCTTTTTCGGAATAAGCACATTTTTTAATATAAATTGTCTGAAATGAGGAGGAACAAGCTCCTAACACTTAAGCATGCTTCTTTGGCTATCAACTAGAATGTTAGTGAATGGACCGCTAGAAAAGCGCTGCGAGACATGCAGCGAGCGCTGCAAGTGTACAAAAAAAAACAAACCTGCATTATCCGATAAAAATGTTACAGCGCGATTGAAATTTGAAGGGCACACAAAAAGGGGACTGTTTACGATTGGAATCGTGTTATCTGGTCTGACGAGTCCAAATTTAACCCTTTTCAGTCTGACGGAAAGCAATATTGCTGGTGTAGACCTCGAGATCGAATCCAATGACACCTCGTAAAACAAACTGTAATTATTTATTTAATAAAGTGAATGCGCTAAAAGTACCGCCAAAATTACCAGTGTTGATAAAACCGCATGAAACTTTCACAGTAATCAGCTGATAACAATACAAAACATAGTTTGTATCAATACAAACTGATACAAAACACTAATCGAATAAAATAATATAAAATATTTATTTTTAAAAAATTTGTTTCTTTTTAAGGTCGACTTTTTACCAGCCTACCCTCGTATATTTATATTTAGTTATTTAAGCCGCAATATCAATCTCTGAAGTATCAGGGGCAAGCCCATAAACAAATATATGTTTCGATGGAGAAATCACCTGTAATGGTTTTGATGTCGCAAGTAAGAAAAATGCAGCATCAGTCTGCCCGGTGGTCCGGGCTGTGGTATACCCAGTTGGGTGACGTTAACGGAATTTCGATCACTTGGATCCATTAGATCTCTTGAAGGGATGCCACGGAGGACATATCGGACAATTTCTCATTTGCACTAAGAAATTCGGACGGCGAATTGTTCATAGTTTTAGCTCTTGCGGTGGCCAGATTTATGTGTGAAGGGATATGTTAGTGAAGAGAGATATGTTAGTGCAACGGGTCACTAACAGCGGATTTCTTAGACTTATGTGCAAGAACTCATTTAGCAGCTGAAGGTGGCTTAAGGGGTTATATACAGTTGTACCGCGCAAAAAAATGAAATTTCATCGATTTTTTTTTTGGCACCATAGAAGAGTGGTCGGCACCCCAATACATAAATATGATTTTAACGCATTAGTGTTAGTTCCGAATAGCAGAAAGTAGGCTGTGAGCATGACGTTTCAAACATTTACACTGTGTGTGTGGGGCAGAGCTCGGGCAGAGAAATTGCCTATGCCCTCGGGATAGGGCCGTGCCGACCTATGCCATAGAATATATTTATTAAAAATGTTTTACCGACGTTGTTTAGTACATTTTTCTGGGTACTTATTTAAATTTCTTCACAAAACAAGAAAGGAAAGCTAACTTCGGGCGGAGCCGAAGTTTATATACCCTTGTAGTTAAAACCGGATATATGTCGCAAACATCGGATATAGTTAGCCGATCCTTATGAGAATATGAACATATAACCCAATTTATTATAATACAAAATCTAAAAAAAGTCCCAAAAGTCCCTATCTTCAAACATACCAAAGTTGGTATTTCTACCAAAAACCATTTCCCATCGTTCAGTTATTGGGTAGGTCGGATTAACTGACCAAAAATATAATCTGTACCAAGTTCCATCTTTCTATCTTCAAAAACACGAAAGTTGGGTCATTTACGATCGTTCAGTTGTATGGCAGCTATAGGATATAGTCGGCCGATCCTAATAAAATTTGTCGTGTCGTATTATTCTGCCAAAAATAGCTCTGTCAAAATAGTAAGCACCAAAGGTATACCATTTCCGATCAATCAGTCGGCAGCTATAGGATATAGTCGGCCGATCCCGGCCGTTCCGACTTATATTCTGCGTGCAAAGGAAAGAAGGGTGTGTGCAAAGTCGATAGCTTAAAAACTGAGAGACTAGTTTGCGTAGAAACAGACAGACGGACAGACGAACATGCTCATATAAACTCAGGAGGTGATCCTGATCAAGAATATATATACTTTATAGGGTCGGAGATGTCTCCTTCACTGCGTTGCACACTTTTGACCAAAATTATAATACCCTCTGCCTAATACCTAACATTTTTAATACCCAGGGTATAAAAATATTAAATAATAAAAATGTTGTAGCCGAATTCCAAGATCGTCTATTTTTCGATGGTGTCTTGCTGTGGACATCATATCCCGGTTCATCCGAAATCAAAAATTCCAAAAATTTTCGTTAGTATATTGTATTGCCTAGTCCGTGAACGAAGGATTTGTAACAATTTTGTTTAAAAAATAAGTGGCGACGGTTTTAACAAAAAAAGGAGTTTTCAAAAAAATTGAAAAACCTTTGTTAGCTATTATCATAATAAATAAGTGGTCAAAATTGATCGGATTAAGGGGAACCCCCCCCCCCCATTCTCGTTTTTAGATTTTGTCGATTTTCAATGAGCTGGCAAATGAACATAAATTATTTTTAGGGTTGTAACTGTGCATACATATATTAACACATAAAAAGGTAGAAAACCATTTTACATTTTTTTTTTATTTTGTTGTTGTTGTTTTTTGCAATCAAAGAAAAGTCCTTCTTTTTGGCGGCGCATGTGATTTCCGCTCACTGGAACATCTAAAACCAACGGGATTAGAAAGAGTACATGTTTGGCTCTCGTATGAACTAGGATTATTAACTTTGCTCAAAAATTAACAAAATGGCGGACCTTTGAAAATTATTTTTAAAAAATTGAGTTTTTTTCAAGCTGAAAAGTAAAGAAGATCTTCACCGATTTGATTTATCCTAGTTCATACCAGAGCTATATATGTATAGAATAACGTGTTAAAAGGGTCCCCTTAATAGTTTTTAGTAATCGTGTCCACCGCCAAGGTAATTTCGAAAAAACAAGATTCTGAGATAATCGCGATAAAGTTTCAAGTTTGTTAAAGTTTGATGTGCAGGTAGTGCGCTATAAATAGCTACGATCGGTTTTTAATGCTCCGATCGTTATGAATTTTTGTGAGAGTATAACAGTATATACTTAAAGAATATGCAATAAAAAAAAATCGATTTTTTCATCTATCACAACTGTATATAAGCCCTTAACTGAGTGTCAAGCGCGCACCATCTCATGACCATCTCATTGATTTTAAAAAAACCAGTGATGCTCTTTAAATCACCACAATTTTTTAATTGGTATTTTTTAGATATTATACATTAGATTATTATATTTAATATTAAATTACAATTAGATAATAAATTCACTTCTCTCTTCTTCTTAAACGAACCGTCGTGTTTTTATAACACACACTGCGTTTATGATAAATATTGGTAAACCGGTGTTTACTTCCTTGAGAATCGAATTTTTTGAGAAACTTCAGTTTTAACCTAAACCGTATCGCTTCGCGTGTGCTGCGGTATATTTGGAGGCGAATTAATAATTAATTTAAATTCAATTCTAAGCATTGCTCAGCTCTGCTTCTTCTCCGTCTTTTATTTATTTTCTATCGTTCGCAATATATGTAGGTCTTATCTCTATTTCTGCAACTTTCCTTTGCTCTCTCCAAAACATTCGCTTCGGCTCCTATTTGGCACAGTGGTTCACGGTATAGTGTTTCTTAACTTTTTATGTATATTTTTATACCCTTGCATAGGGTATTATAATTTTGTCCAAAATTGTGCAACGCAGTGAAGGAGACATCTCCGACCCTATAAAGTATATATATTCTTGATCAGGATCACCTCCTGAGTTGATATGAGCATGTCCGTCTGTCTGTCTGTCTGTTTCTACGCGAACTAGTCTCTCAGTTTTAAAGCTATCGTCTTGAAACTTTGCACACACCCTTCTTTCCTTTGCACGCAGTATATAAGTCGGAACGACCGGGATCGGCCGACTATATCCTATAGCTGCCATATAACTGATTGATCGGAAATGGTATAACTTCATTGTTTTTAGAGTTAGAGACACTTTTGACATGAAATTTGACATGAGTGCTATTTTTGGCAAAACATTACGACATGCCAAATTTCATAAGGATCGGCCGACTATATCCTATAGCTGCCATATAACTGAACGATCGGAAATGACCCAACTTTCGTGTTTTTGAAGATAGAAAGCTGGAACTTGGTACAGATTCTATTCTATATTCTGGTTTTAATTGCAAGGGTATATCAACTTCGGCTCCGCCCAAAGTTAGCTTTCCTTTCTTGTTTTTTATATTCTTAATTTTTAGAATGGAATTTAAGCTCGTCTGTTCAGTGAAGTCTTGTAAAAAAGAAAAAAAAGAATGAGTCCCCTAAGCGTAAGAAATCCGCTTTTTGGGAACCGCCTCAGCCTTCTCAGCCGATACTAACGCTGTCGGGCATATCTCTGGCCACCCCTAGGACTAAAACTGAGAACAATTTGCAAGTCCAATTTGCAAATGAAACCTCCGTTAGAGTCACCCGTTAGGACTACCGACACCGACTGATGCTGCAGTTCTCGTACCTGCGACAACAAAACCCTTACAGGTGATTCTTCCATTGAAACATATATTTGTTTCTCGGCTTGCCCATGATACTTCGGAGATTGATATGTCGGCCTATATCGAAGCCAAAACAAAAGACGATTTAAAGGTGGAGGACATTGCTTAATTAAAATATAATTAAAAAAGGCGGACGTCTTTTTTCAAGATTTGTGTGTCTGCGCTAATGTTCAAGACGATATGTACACCCAGTTTTTGGCCAGAAAAAGTTTTAAAACCAGCGGGAGTTCCGTGGAAAAAAATGTTTTAAAACCAGAGCTTCTACCTCTTCTTCGTCCACTAACCCAAAAAACTAGTATCGTCACTAACACTTATCTATCGGAATACTAGGGGGCTAAGTAGCAAACTCCCTAAACTATATTCTGATAGTTCTTCCTTTGCATCCCACAATATAGCCTTTACAGAATCTTGGTTAAAGCCGGAGATCTTTAGCTCCGAAGTTGTTCCAAGTAAGTACACCAATTTTAGACGTGATCGACCTCTGCGAAGGGGGCTGTGAAGTCCTCATTTCGGTAGACTCCACATTTGCTTCTGAAGAGGTGAAATCACAAGAGTTTGGTGACAAACAATTTATTTGCATTAAAGTCATTTTGTCCGCTAAATCTTTATACATTACATGTTCATATATACCGCATTCGTCCGCTCAATAATGTGCCAGGGGTCTGGCACAGTCAAAAAAAACTCGAAAAAAATTAATTTTGTTCTTCTCATTTAATATTATAAAACGTAATTTACAAATTTTCGGTAGGCTTTTTCATTTCGGCACAAAAAATTCCAGAAAATCCGCTCTTTTTCCCCTTGTTACTCAGATGTCGCCCCTTAAGGGGTTATATACCTTCTTTTTCGAAGAAAAAGAGGAAAGTTTGAATTTTTTTTATGTATGTAGCAATTATTTAATTACACGGA
Organism: Drosophila parabipectinata; assembly: GCA_018153455.1. Classification (NCBI taxonomy): domain Eukaryota; kingdom Metazoa; phylum Arthropoda; class Insecta; order Diptera; family Drosophilidae; genus Drosophila; species Drosophila parabipectinata. The sequence goes on along the minus strand of JAECYA010000404.1, from coordinate 212,231 downwards.
TGTTTTAATATTTTAATAGTACACTTTATTAAGAATGTTTTTACAAAATTTGGTGAAAAAATATTGAATAGTTTTTAAGGGGTGGCTGTTTTCCTTAGAGGCCTTTTTTTTTTTAGAGCCTTGCGGTGACAGTTCCCCAGGTCAAACAGGTCAACTTAAATCATAAAAGTAAAAAAATTTCATTAGTTTAGAGTAATCTCTTGTGCTTGAACGATCGATTTTAAAATTTTTTGTTTTTGTTTGGATATGGCAGCGTTTTATGCTAAAAATGAACATTTTGGTCTCTAGAAATTTCACTAAAAAATTTATTTCGCCGAAAAAAAGTTTGCGCGTGAAAAGTCGATCGTTCAAGCACAAGAGAATTTCATTACGAACATTTAAAAAAAATTTGAAGTAAATCGGTTCAGTAGTTTTCCGTCAATCATTGTCACCGCAAAGTCATTTTTCAAGAAACACCATTTCGAGATATTCGCGTTTAAAGTTTCAAGTTCAGTTCAAGGCCGCAATAAGGCGCGCGGTTAGGAGCGCTGTAACTTTTTTTCTACTGCTCCAATCTTTATGAAAATTTGGGAAAATGTTCTCAAGGAATTGTTCTTTAAGATAAAGCAAAAAAAAATATTCGATTTTTTGAAAATAAAAAAGGTATATAACCCCTTAAAAGGAAGGAATCTTTCATAATTCCCTTACATAAACAAGGGTCTCTATTTCCTTTTCTCTCCGTTTCTTTCTCTATAAAAAGGGACTCAATTGTCGTTAATACCAAAGTTATTTGAAAAATTTATTACTCCTCATTTGCAACACCTTTGCTCTTCAATCATTTCTTTACGTCGGCATGGCTTCATTAAGCGTCGCTCCACCGCTCCATAGATGATTTTCGAAAGGGATTTCAAACCGATGGTTTTCAAACCGAACCAATGCAGTCTTTGAAAACTCTGATCTTGAAAACGTTCAAAAATGGTGTTTATATAATGATTTAATACTTAATGGATCAAAATGCAAGCTTATGTCTTTTTATCGTTCTTGCTCTCTGCAGGATACGTATACTCTCTATGGGATTGCCGTAGAGAAATTAACTCAGGTTAATGATCTCGGCGTCGTATTAGACACTAAAATTAAATTTGCCGACCATATTTCCTCAATAGTTAATACGGCTAAAGGATACTGGAGTTCATGTGTCTGGAGTCCCCAATATGGAGTGCATCAGGACCGTATAGAATCCGTACAAAAGAATTTCTTAACATTTTCTTTTAGAGGTCTGAACTGGGAAGACAAGATGCAAATCTTCACCTTCCATCTTATAATAGTAGACTCTTACTAATAAACTTACCTAGCTTCACAAATCGTGGGAAAATGCTCGGTGTAGTTATTCTACATAACCTAATTAATGGGGATGTAGATAACCAGCATTTACTAACACGCTTAAATTTTAACATTCTTAATAGAAGGACTAGAAACTTGAATTCTCAATTCCTTAGCTATTTGAGTTCGACATATGCACATCACAACCCTTTTAGAGCCTTATGTTCGAACTACAATGGTCTCTATAACATCACTTAACATCCCTGTCCTTCAAATTTTAAATATAGAATTTTAAATTTCCTTACTAAATCCTCTTAGCTTAATAAATTACACATAGCTTAATAAATAGTCGGTAAATACTCGAAGCGCGCCTCGTTCGTCTGGGCCTCTAAGCTTTATGATGAATGCAGGAATGCTGCTGATGCTCTAATTGATGCACAGGCCATTTCCAAAATTCTGAAAGGCCGCGAAAAAAAAATTGCCATTTTAAGAAATATTCAAAGATTCCGTCCAAATCTTTCTGTATCTGTTAATTGATTTCTGTATCTGTTAATTTTCATTTTAATCATATAGAATTATGTGTTTATCTTCGCAGAGATTTCTTGCCTCGTGGTTCTGGTATTGTCACCCGTAGACCACTCATTTTGCAACTGATTAATGGAGTGACTGGTAAGTAAGCTATAAATTGTGTTTCTTATGATTTTAATTACAATTTTTTTTATGATTAGAATACGGAGAATTTTTGCATTGCAAGGGTAAAAAGTTTTCCAGCTTTGATGAAATTCGAAAGGAAATAGAGGATGAAACAGATCGCGTGACTGGTAGTAATAAAGGCATATCTAACATTCCGATAAATTTGCGCGTTTACTCCCCTCATGTTCTTAATTTAACATTGATAGATTTACCAGGCCTCACTAAAGTGGCCATTGGTGATCAACCTGCAGATATTGAGCAACAAATAAAGCAAATGATATTCCAGTTTATTCGAAAAGAAACATGTTTAATACTTGCCGTTACACCTGCAAATACGGATTTAGCTAATTCGGATGCGCTTAAACTAGCAAAGGAGGTGGATCCTCAAGGAGTGCGTACCATCGGAGTCATTACAAAACTAGATCTCATGGACGAAGGAACTGATGCTCGAGATATCCTAGAGAACAAGTTACTGCCTTTACGGCGCGGATACATTGGTGTAGTAAATCGGTCACAAAAGGATATAGAGGGACGCAAAGACATTCATCAGGCCTTGGCCGCTGAACGCAAATTTTTTTTAAGTCACCCATCATACCGTCACATGGCCGACCGCCTTGGTACTCCTTACTTGCAAAGAGTCCTGAACCAGCAATTGACTAATCATATACGCGATACATTACCTGGATTGCGCGATAAACTGCAGAAGCAAATGTTGACCCTGGAAAAGGAGGTAGAAGAGTTTAAACACTTCCAGCCAGGGGATGCCAGTATTAAGACAAAGGCTATGCTTCAGTAAGTATAGGAATACAAGTTAAATAATTAAAACCCACAGAAAAAATGATTTTTATTTTTTTAAGAATAAATATTCAAGTTTTATACTCGGTACTTGTAGAGCTCGTTATAGCCATGTCCCTCTGACTGTCTGTTCGTATGAATGCGTGGATCTTAGAGAATATAAGAGTTAGATAAGATTTTTTCTATGATAGACTTCTATGATGGAAGCGCTGGTCAAGTTTATTTTTATAATTGAAATAATAAGATTATAATAAGGATAATCTCGCCCCAAACGTCGCATATTTCTGCAGCGTCAGTGCAGAAAGGTATTTTGAAAAATGTTTGTTGCCAAAGTATTTTTATAGTTAATTTATAACTGGAATCGGCCGATTATTGCAGGAGATCTAGAAATGTACAGCTGTGAATATAGCACCATAAAATATATAAAATAGCACCAGTAGCACAGTGATATTTATTACTGTAGAGCAGTGGGGGTTTGTGAGAGAGAGTTTTCTCTCATTTTACATAGCACGCGTGCATAGTGTCGGAAATTCTGCCGAAAATTCTATTACTGTAGAGCAGTGGGGGTTTGTAAGAGAGAGTTTGCTCTCATTTTACATAGCACGCGTGCTATGTTCTGCCGCAGCGGTGCCGTCCCACTGACAGCACTGACAATTTTTTTTAGAAGCTCTCTCATTTGCTTCAATTTTGAATCACTTAAAAGCCCATTTAAAAAACAATTTTTCACTGAAAAATTGGGAAATTTTGTTGAAATTTCTCAAAAATTGCGTTGGTAAAAAATTTTCTCCATAGAAAATTTAGATAGGGAAGCGTAGTTTTTCATTGTTTAAGAACTGGTAACTGGAAAAGCTTACTTTAATATAAAATGCACTATTTGAATGCCCATTAAACCTTTTGAATTAATGAAAAATGAAATAAAAAACTTCGTTTTTTCGCTTAGTGAATGCTCTCATTGTTTTTTTTGCTATGCATACAAATTTTAAACATTTGTGCGTTTTGCCCCCCACTGTTTTAGAGTAAGAGAGTTGCATTTTCTTTGAATTTTTCGCTTGGCCAATTGATTCGACAATATCCTATACCTTGCATATAAATAAACTACACAGTGCGACAAAAAAAAAATTGGAGGAACTTTTGAAGAGACCTTGTATACCTGGTCGAAATAAATATTGGGACACTCTATTTTTATACCCTTGCAGAGGGTATTATAATTTTGGTCAAAAGTGTGCAACGCAGTGAAGGAGACATCTCCGACCCTATAAAGTATATATATTCTTGATCAGGATCACCTCCTGAGTTGATATGAGCATGACCGTCTGTCTGTCCATCTGTCTGTCTGTTTCTACGCGAACTAGTCTCTCAGTTTTGAAGCTATCGTCTTGAAACTTTGCACACACCCTTCTTTCCTTTGCACGCAGTATATAAGTCGGAACGGCCCGGATCGGCCGACTATATCCTATAGCTGCCATATAACTGATTGATCGGAAATGGTATAACTTTAGTGTTTTTAGAGTTAGAGAGTTCAAATTTGACACAAGAGCTATTTTTGGCAAAATATTAGGACATGCCAAATTTTATAAGGATGGGTCGAATATATCCTATAGCTGCCATATAACTGAACGATCGGAATTGGTTTTTGGTAGAAATACCAACTTTGGTATTCTTAAAGATAGAAGTTTGGGACTTGTTTTAAAATTTGTATTATAATAAATTGGGTTATATTATCATATTCTCATAAGGATCGGCCAACTATATCCGATGTTTGCGATATATATCCGGTTTTAACTGCAAGGGTATATAAACTTCGGCTCCGCCCGAAGTTAGCTTTCCTTGTTTTTTAATAAATTCGTAAATTATTTTTAATTTTTTTTGTTTTTATTTTGTTTGTAAATATAGAGAAGAAATGGATTAAAAAAGGATAACTTTTTTATTTTACTGATTCTTTCCACGAAAATTGATATTGTTATGTTAGCTCCCTTAGAAATAATTATTGGGACACTGTATACAAAATAATTTTTAAAAAATTGATAATTGTAGAAAACAAAATGTATTTTCTCACCTAATAGTGGGTATTGCCTGCGTGCTTTGAAATGACTTCAGCCAAGCGTTTAGACATTAAATTAGCCAAATCCTGCAATGTTTTTCGTCGATTTTGGCCTATTCTTCAACAAAACCCTTCTTGAGCTGTGCCAAATTTTCAAACTGTCGTCCATTGTAAAAGTGTGTGAAAGAAAGGAATAGGCGAAATGGAATGGCACACTATTGCTCCGGAACGCTATGAAGATTGGAGTGACTTGTTTTGGGAAAAGCGTTATAACTTCAACAATATCTTCAATAATTTCCTAATAAAGTTGGTCTCGTTTTATTCAGAATTAAAGAGACAATATTGATATGTGTCAAAAATGATACCATTTCTTCGTCAAAGTTTTGCGTCAAAGTTCGAAAAACACGACAAAAAATCAAAAATGTCAGTTTCTTGCGTAAAAGTTTTAGCCTTTTTGTTAAAATAAATTAAAGATCTATGTTTTTTTCAAAAGCTCCAACATTTAACTATTGAAAAACGTAAAAATATTGGAAATCGGCCTAAAATTACGCGTTCTGGAATTTTTAAGAGCAAAACACTTTCGAAAAACCGTTTTTTCCAAATAAATCAAGATTTTAAGGGGGTGTATAAAAAATTTCAAACATGGTTTTATACTATACTCGACCTATTGAACAATTCCTACTAGGTCTCTTCAAAGTACCAAATCACTGTCGCACTGTGCTATTAGTTGAAGAAGGTTGGGACTTCCTTAAGATTCTGTTATTGGCCAACTGATCTGTAGAATCGACCAATTTCATAAGAATCGGCCAACTTTACAGATATTGGCGATAAATCCGAAGGTTTATCAATTTCGGCCTCTTCAAAATAAAACTTCCCTTTCTTGTTATACCCTTGCAGAGGGTATTATAATTTTGGTCAAAAGTATGAAACGCAGTGAAAACTACGTTCTTTTCGCTCTTAATTCGGAAAAAATCTCGGCAAAAGGATCGTCAAAAAGATGCTCGATCGGGTTCAGGTCGGGACTCAATGCTGATCCTTTTAAAACAGGAATTTTTCTGTCGGTTCGTGACCGACATCTAGCAGTGGATTATTCGGTGAAGCGCATTTGGGAAATTCATCGTTAAGATAAATTCATCAAGTACAAATATATAGTACATAAAGTGACCGAAGGGTATTAGACGAAAAAGATTAGATTATTTAGACGACGTGAGCTGCAAAAAATATTGGCGAGACTTTCGCCAGGAATGAAGGTCCAGCTACAAGCCCTCGATGGTATGGGCCGGATTTTGCTACAACGTCTTTTGATCCTTACCTATGATCAAAGTTTTGTATATTTGTTAAAGACACCTATGTATATGTATATGATTCGTATCGATTCGCATGAATGCCACTATGTATGTTAAAGTATTGGACTCTGAACTTATTGAGTTTTCCAGTAACATTTATTGACATAGCTTATCAAGAAGATAACGACTCCATCCACACGAGGCGGGTAGTTACTCTGCTCGAGTATTTATAAACGGAGGAAAATTTGGGACAAAGCGGCATCTCAAATTGGCTTCACAGAAATATAATTACATATTTACTTAAAATTAAATAATAGTATGCCGGCCAAGTAAAAACATGGTATCTCTCCTATGAGATACGTCTGAGATTGATATCGCGGCTTATATCAAAGCCAAAACCAGGTCGTTATAAGAGTAGAAGACATTAGGAATTGTAAATATTCCTACTCGAGGCGCATGTCATCCGTCACGATGCGTGTGCCTGTGCCGATGTTTTCGATGCTATGTTCGCCTGGTTTCTGGCCAGAGGAAATATTCGTACCACACATTCCCCAGCCGAGTGTGGTGAAGAAAAGAACTCTAAGCCTCTTGGAGTCAAAATCTGATTCTAAATCCAATCGATTTTATCAGACTCTGTTTTGATAGTCTTTCTTTTGGATCCCAAAGTCATAGTCTTTACCGAAATCTGGTTAAAGCCGAAGGTCCTTAGCTCCGAAGTTTTTCCATGAAGAAACACCACTTTTAGACGTAACCGACCTCTGATAACAGGAGCAGGAGTCCTAATATCTTCCGACTTAAATTTCGCTTCTGAAGACGTAAAGTTACCAGAGTTTGGTGATTACAAATTTATCCGCGTTAAAGTAATATTGTGGGCTGAATTGTTTTTCATTACTTGTTCTTACAAATCACCGTTTCCCGAACCGGCCAAGTACTGGCATCACTTGTTTGCTTTTCAGTCGGTTTCTAATCTTATGTCCGATAGTGATAATTAACCCGAACTCACATAATCAAATATTGAAAACTCATGTCAGAAAACTCAATATTGAGGATCCATATTGCCCCACGCTTGTAATTTTAATTGAAACCATTTCTTGTATCGATCGCAAATTTCCCTGTGTGGCAAATAAGATTCCCTACTTCCGTAAGGCTGATGTTCAGTAACTTAATAGCCTAATTAATATATTTAATTGACCGATATAAATGTGACCTTAGGAATATTGTGCCATACTTTAAATAAAAGTTATGTCTGATTTAATATTATTTAATACAATATCCGTCCGCTTAAAAAAATCCTCCTGGGTTTACAAGGTAAATACTAAAAATACTAAACACCGCCTTTCAATTAAATATGAAAAAAACATGGAATGGTATAGATTTTTTAAGATAATTGGTAGCTCGGTCAAATTTCACAGTGCATAACGCTAATTGTTAGAAAACTTATATTTTCCGCTGCCGGATTCAGTTTGCTCTTAAAACTTTGTAAACACTAAATGTAAACTGTAACTTTTCCTTCTCTGCTTACGTTTGAAAACTGAACGATCAGGCAATTGCCGATTTTTTTTGTTTTGTTTGTTTAAACTACGTTTTCACCTTTCCCCATTCCGGCGTAGCCTTACACTTATAATATCCAAGCAGCCAACCTTATTTTTTGTCCATCTTTTCCTTTTTTTTTTTTAATTTTTTTTTTTTTACGTTGCTTTTGTTTTTAGAATCTTCTCTTTGCGAGACTAACAAGAGGTGTATCAAATCTTATATTTTGAACTTAACTAACAGTCATATTGACTGATACGGAGTAAGACGGCCCTAAAAATCGATTGCTGGGTTGGGAGGTCGTTGCGTCTAAGGCGGGATACGCTAGAAACCCGAGTCAATCCCCGAGCGAGAAAATTTGGGTGCGAAGACAGTTTTTCTTTGTATGACTCTTTTTGCTTCTGGATTTCGTCTTTCACTGCGAGGATGCCCAGATCCCGGTGGATGTTTTCGTTGCGAACATACCAAGGTGCCCCTGTGATAGTTCTCAAGATTTTTGATTGTGCGCGCTGTATGATGTCTACAGTAGTAACTTGTAGTCCAGGCACAGTGGCGATCGTGAGTTTATGATCCAGTGGAGGCGGCTGGCTTTAAGTTTTAGGTGCATCTTTTTGCATTCGATGTGCTTACGTCAGGTAAGTTGCCTATCAAGGTGAACGCCAAGGTACGTTACGTCGTTAGCTTGAGGGATCTGCATACCGTTTAGTAAAAGCGGAGTTTGCATGTTTGTCTATTAAGAGTAAACTTTATATGTTTACACTTTTGTTCGTTTATTTTAATGCGAGAGTCGGACAGCCGCCTTTCCACTATTGTGAGATGATTAGCCAGTTGGGTTGTTGCCTGCGTTGGGCATCTGGAGCGACTAAGGATAGCGGTATCGTCGGCAAACGTTGAGGTTGTTAGTTGTGCGCTCGTAGGAATATCCGCAGTATACAAAACATATAGACACGGGCCGAGTGCGCTTCCTTGTGGAACTCCAGCTTCGATGGTTTTGTCGCCCGAAGTAGCTGCGTTGCATCTCACTGAGAATACGCTATTGTAGAGGTATGATTCCAGTAGCTTGTGGGTGTATGTTGGCAAATACGTTTTAATTTTGTGCATGAGTCCGATGAGCCAAACTAGGTCGAAAGCTTGAGATACGTCGAGGAAAATAGCGCTGCAGTATTCTCGCTGTTCGAAGGCTGAGCGTATTTCGGATGTTAATCTGTTCACTTGTTCGATGGTTCCATGGTTTCTTCGAAAGCCAAATTGGTGTGCAGGGATAATATTGCAAGCTTCCAGATGTGGTATTATGCGAGTTAACAAGCATTTTTCAAACAATTTAGACAAACAAGATAGAAGGCTTATTGGTCTGTATGATGACGGAATTGTGTGGTCTTTTCCTGGCTTCGGTATCATTATAATGATGGATTTCTTCCACTTTTTTGGGAAATAGCCAAGATTAATGATTCCATTAAATAGTTTGCAGACGACCTCTATAGCGCATTTTGGAAGTTCGATCAGCATCTTTGGGGTCAATAGGTCACCACCGGGAGCCTTTTTTGGTTTTAGCCCTCTTATGACTTTTTCGATTCCGTTCGGATGGAATGAAGGTGCGGGTGGCTGAGGGGAGGACTCTGGCTGAATTTCTGGCAGGAGGAATGAATTTGAGGCTGGGTTTGGCTGGAAGACACTTTGGAGATGTGTGGCGAATGTTTCAGCTCGGTCTTCGTCGCTGCGAGCCCAGCATCCCGAAGAGTTTCTTATCGGGGTGGTCGTTTCAATTGGGGCGCTAAGATTTGGGTGGGCCCTCCACACGGGGTACTTTGTGCTTGTTGGCGAGAGATTCTGGATGTACCTCAGCTGTGCATTTTCTTCCTGTTGGTGAAGAGCCTGGTCGAGTGATCGGGTTGCATCCTTAAGGCGTTGTTTTGAAGCTGGTGATCTGCTGTTTTGCCAATCACGACGCGTGCGCCTCTTTTCTCGCACGAGCTGTTCGATTTCCTGATTAGATTTGAAGTGTTTGTTTCGGTCTACATCTTTCCTATGAGGAGTAGAGGTTTAAGCTTCCGCAACGAGTACTTCTTCCAGGGCGCTCGTAGTGTAGTCGATGTCCGATTCCATGTTAAATTCCGGGCAGAGTTCTATGTGGGCACTCACGTATTTTTTGTATTTTAGCCAGTTCGTTTTTGGCGACGTCAGGCTGAAGGGGTGTTCAGTTATTGCTGGGCTTTGAAGAAGCGTTAGAAGCACAGGCGAGTGGTCTGATGATAAGTCCGAGACTGCTTTGGCACTTATTAGATTGCGAGGTATGTTTTTTGTTACTGCAAAATCAATAAGGTCTGGTAGCTTTCGTGAGTCTGTTGGCCAGTATGTGGGGCTTCCAGGGGAAACGTAGTCCAGTTCATTTTTCACATTTATAATTGCATTGTACAATTGTCTTCCTTTGGGAGTCACTAGACGTGATCCCCAGTGCGTATGTTTGGCGTTGTAGTCTCCTGCGGCTATAAATCGGTCCCCAAGTGAATTTTAGAAGTCCATAAATTTTCCTTCCGAGATTGAGAAACGAGGAGGGCAGTAAACGGCAGCGATTGAAAGGATTCCGTTGCTTGACTGAATTTGTATGGATGTGGCCTGCAAGAAGTTTGTTGCAAACCTTTTGTGAAAGTGGTGTTTAATGCGTTCTCTGATTAGAACTCCAGTTCCGCCGTGGGCTTTCCCATCTGGATGATCTGTGCGGTAGATTGTGTAGCCTCTTATATGAAAGTTGTATTTGCTTGTAAGATGCGTTTCCACCAGTAGCATAACGTCAATATGGTTTTTGGTTAAGAATATTGATCATTCTAGTTTATGCCGTGAGACACCATTGGCGTTCCACATTGATATTCGTAGCGCCTGCATAGATTATTTAGACTGTTGTGCTACGAGCAGCTGTATCACCATGTTCTGGTTTTGAACAAGCGTTTGCATGGTCGTTTTCATGAATGACATAAGCTCCATCATACTTTGTTGGAGGGTAAGCATCATAGTTTCCATTTTGCTGTGTGGCTGTTCTGGGGCCTGTTGAGCGCTTTGAGAGTTAGGCTGAATTGGAATTTCCCTTCCAGATCGTAGGGCATCGGCATAGGAGAAGCCGTTGGTGGTGTTTAGTGGACCGAATGAGGATCTCGCAGCTTTGGCGAAGAAGACGTCTGGCGTAGTTTCGACGCAATGTACGCATTCTGTGGATTTTGGTTGCGCGTTGCGGTCGCTTGACGCATGCGACTCTTTAACTCCTTATACACCATACATCCTCTATAGTTTGCTGTATGGCTGCCTCCGCAGTTTCCACATTTCTTCACGGTTCTGTCCTTGTTTGTAGTGCAGCAAGCGGACTTGTGGGCGTCCCCGCAGACTACACAGACAGCCCGAAGTGTGCAGCAAGACCTTGTGTGTCCATACTCTTGACAGTTAGTGCATTGCACTGGACCGTTGCGTTTATGTGGCTCTTCAACAGTGATTTTCCGATGCAAAAGATATTGCAGGTTGTAGATTGGGTGGACTTCGTTCTTCTTCAGCGACCTGCTTTCTGGCTCGAGCTCGACCTTCTTGGCGGCGAAGCCCTTTTCTTTAAGGGCGGTTTTTATTTCCTCGGCGGTAACATCAGGTTCTATTCCATTTACTACCACTTGTAGGCCCTAACTGCTTTTCAGCTGGTACGTGTAATAGTTTTTCTGTACAGTGTCCAGATATTTGGACACGATTCGGAAGTGCTCTTCAGACTTGGTTTGCACCTTTGTTTAATGGATGTTCCCTTTGATAAGCGGAACAACATGAAAGTTGTCACCGTTCCCGATCAACGACGCAATTTTGTTGACCAGGGCACTCGAGCTTTTTTCCCTAATATAGATTGGAGGGGGCTTGGGTTTTTTTGCGGTGTCTTGGGCTGGTTGGTTTTCCTCAGCCTCCGCCAGTAGGGCAAATCTGTTAGTAGTGGATCAGTCTGGTTCTTTATCGATATTCAGGACACGGTTAATTTTTGTTTTGTTGCCTGCCGGATTACTCTGCGGGCTAAGCTTGCGCTTAATTTGGATGTAGCGATCCATTCCAGTCTGTGTGGCCGTTACCGCTTTGGCACTTTCCGAGGTTGTTGTTATTGTACCACGCTCATTGCGTGGCTCTTATTTTTTTTTTTTTTAACAATGCACTAGTTTTGGTTTAGCACATCACAACTGTTATAAAAAGCTTGTCTGTCGCTTTTAATAAATTGTAGTTCAGCATCTTTTCGCTTATATTGGGTTACCCCAGTTTTTTGATTAGCTGTATTATGGTGCAGTTTTCCCGGAGCTCGGACAAAGCACGTCCGCTCAGTTCGGTAGTTAAACTTAAACTCCATCTTTTCGAAAGTGGATTGTTATCAGATCTTTTTCAGGTTAAACCCATTGATTCGCCTAACCCCGATGGAGTACCAGGCCGAGGCCTTATGAGAACCTGTCCTTAAACTCTTTAACTTATCTCTGGAAACTTCAATATTTCCCCTCAAGTGAAAGGAATCTTACATTATTTCTCTGCTAAAAAAAAAAAAATCAGACGCTGCCAAAGAAACATTTCTAAGCTTTCAGGCATTCCAAAGCTTTTTGAAATACATATTAAATAATAACATACGTACGTAACGTATGAAAGTAATTGCCCAGGTAATGATACCTGGGGAATATTTTAAAAAAGATTGTGTGAACATTTCTGATCACCGGTTTTAGAAACCCGGGTTCGGGAAAAACGCAGTCAAAGAAATCCGGCTTTTTTCCGGATCCGGCTTAATCATCTGACGGAGAACCACATCATTTTCCCTTTCGGAGAAAATATAGCTGTTATGTTTTGAAGATCACAAGTCCTTGATATTAGAGGACTGGAAAAGTGTTATTAGGTAAGACTAGACCAATGGTGCTAAATACCCTATCACATGTGGTTAGAAATTTCTCTGCCCGGCCTCTTCCTGCACACCGACACTGTAAACAGTGGTCGGCAATGCCCTATTTCAGGGGCATGAAAATTTCTCTGCAAGAGCTTTCCCACAAACACAAAGTAACAAACGAAGCGTCACGCTCGCACCCTATTTGCTGCTATTTCGTTGCCAATACTTATGCATTAAAATCATATCAATGTGTTGTGTGACGACCACTGCTGTAAAACGATTGTCGAACCAGTGGTCGGCGCTCAATACATTCATACAATTTTAATGAATAATTAAAATGAATAATTTGTCAAAGACGAAATCATTTTTCAAAATAGTTAATCCGGGCAAAAAAAATCTGGGAAAGTACTATGATGCCCTATGATGAAAGAAATGGTCACGAAAAATATTTCAAAATAAATAATACACGATTTAGTGAATATTTTGCCTAGCAACATAGAAAGTAAAATAATATATAAATATCTTGGAACAATTAAAACTTACCTTACCAAAACACAAACGTGTAAAAGTGGATACTTTCGTACTGTTATCAACAAGAAAAACAAGAAAGGAAAGCTAACTTCGGGCGGAGCCGAAGTTTATATACCCTTGCAGTTTAAACCAGTTATATATCGCAAACATCGGATATAGTTGGCCGATCCTTATGGGAATATGAATATATAATCCAATTTATTACAATACAAAATCTAAAAAAAAAGTCTCAAGCTTCTATCTTTAAAAATACCAAAGTTGGCATTTCTACCAAAAACCATTTCCGATCGTGCAGTTATATGGCAGCTACAAGATATAGTCGACCGATCATTATGAAATTTGGTAGGTCGGATAAACTGACCAAAAATCTGTACTAAGTTCCAGCCCTCTATCTTCAAAAACACGAAAGTTGGGTAAAATCCGATCGTTCAGTTATATGGCAGCTATAGGATATAGTCGGCCGATCCTAATGAAATTTGGCATGACGTAATGTTTTGCCAAAAATAGCGCTCGTGTAAAATTAACAATGAAAAATTAAAATGAACTCTCTAACTCTAAAAACACCGAAGTTATACCATTTCCGATCAATCAGTTATATGGCAGCTATAGGATATAGTCGGCCGATCCGGGCCGTTCCGACTTATATACTGCGTGCAAAGGAAAGAAGGGTGTGTGCAAAGTTTCAAGTCGATAGCTTTAAAACTGAGAGACTAGTTCGCGTAGAAACACAGACAGCCGGACAGACGGACATGCTCATATCAACTCAGGAGGTGATCCTGATCAAGAATATATATACTTTATAGGGTCGGAGATGTCTCCTTCACTGCGTTGCACACTTTTGACCAAAATTATAATACCCTCTGCAAGGGTATAATAATCGTGGTCAAGGAAAAATCTTAGAAGCACAAACATAAATAGATAAAATCAAAGATTTAAACTTTGGATGAGTAATCAAAAGATATGGTAACTTCTAGATGCCATTTTTATACTCTGCAGAGGGAATTATAATTTAGGTTAAAAGTGTGCAACGCAGTGAAGGAGACATTTTCCACCTTATAAAGTATATGTATTGTTGATCAGGATCACCTCCTGAGTTGATATGAGCATGTCCGTCTGTCCGTCTGTCTATGCGTCTGTCTGTCCGTCTGTCTGTTTCTACGCGAACTAGTCTCTCAGTTTTAAAGCTATCGTCTTCAAACTTTATACACACCCTTCTTTCCTTTTCACGCAGTATATAAATCGGAACGGGCGGGATAAGCCGACTGTATCCTATTGCTGCCGTACAACTAATTGATCAGAAATGGTATAATTTGCGTGTTTTTAGAACTAGGTAGTCCAAAGTTCTAGTTTCAAAATAATACGACATACAAAGTTTTATAAGGATCGGTCGACTATATCTTATAGCTGCCATATAACTGAACGATTGGTAATTACCCAAATTTCGTGTTTTTGAAGATAAAAAGTTGGAACTTCCAACCGATTCTATTTTTGGTCAATTAATCCGAGCTACAAAATTTCATAGTGATCGGCCGTCTATATCTTATGGCTGATATAACGATCAGAACGATCGGAAATGGTATTTGGTGTTTAGTATAAATACGAACTTTAGTTATTTTGAAGGTAGAAGCTTGGGACTTTTTTTTTACATTTTGTATTGTAATAAATCTGTTTTATTTTGATATTCTCATACGCATTGGCCTATATCCGATGTTTGTTACATATGTATGTCTGGTTTTAATTGCAAGGGTAAATCAACTTCGGCTCCGCCCAAAATTAGCCTTCCTTTCTTGTTTAATTTGAGTTGGTATACATTAGAGGTCTGCATGAATAGCTAAAAACGACCGTCAATTTAGAGGTCTGCAGGAAAACAATGTTTTTGACTAAGCCATAGTATACATTCGAACGGAATAGAATGAATAAGTGCCAGTGACACAACGAATTGAGTGAGTGGGAGTGAGGTGTACAAGAGGAATTCAACTCATGGGAATTCTCTTGCTTTGAAACCGAGTTGAGGTGGGAAGCAAATAGAGTGCTATTAGAATGAGGAATGCAGCCGAATGTCTCGAATGGTTTTTAACACACTTTATGCAAACGTTTATTTTCTTCTGTTTATCAAAACGATTCTTTTGATACTTCTTTAATAATGAATGAGTTGACCGAAAGACAAGATATAGTGTTGGTTTTTTCTTCGCGAATGTATGAATTATTCTTTTAATGTTATGGTATTTTACTCTTATTATTATTTTCTTAGTGGATTTTGTTTAGTTTTCTTGTGATTTTTTTTAAGATTTCTTAAACTAAATTATTTTACAAAATTCGTTAGCGGCAGATTTTGTTGATACGTATTAAATAATAGTATCAAATACGCATTATACGTGTAAAAAAAGTAGCATGTATACATATCTTACATATAAATGTAAAATAAATTATCCAAAATAATAAAAAATATTTCAGAAAAAAATAATGATTAATGAGTATATCAACTTTTAAATTATTTTTATATCAGCGTCTAAAAATACAGGTAAATTTGCATAATTGTACCGTATATTCTATAATGCATTCGAAACAACTCGAATGCGATCTTTAACTCAAACCAAAGATTATAAAGTACGTAGATGGGACATCAGGGCCCAAAACGGTCAACTTTTTCGTCGAGCTTGTTGGTGAGGGGGGAACGCACATGCATACTATTCTGTTTTAAGAACTCTTTACATGTCAACAAAAATGTGAGCCTTTGTATGTATTTTTTACTGCTGCTCGCACGATGGCGTAAAAATGTTGTGGCTTCCAAATTTCAATTTTTCGTTTCTTTTTTCAATGCGCCGATATGGTAGTTGGTAGAACAAATAGTATTTTTAATCGCCAAAGATCGAGACAGGATGGAAGCGTAATGCATAGAGTAGTTACTCTATGTATAATTTTTCTGTGTTCAAATCCTCGTAAGGACTTTGAACTTTTTCTTTCTTTAATAATTATTATTTTTTTATTTTTCTTTACTTGTAATATTTTTCTTTAGAATGTTTCTTCTTAGAATTTTTCTGTAGAATTTGGAATTTTTTAGAATCTTTAGAATTTTTCTTTAGGCAACAAGAATGTATCCATGCAGACCTCTAGTATACATAAATTTAAAAAGAAATACTAAAACAATGATGGTCAACGCAATTACACGGCCTACATAACTAAATATATGGTAAAATTTGATCAATTTCGTCTCTTAGGTGTATTGCGGAAGCTGTGGGTGATGAAACCTGGGTTTGTTTTTGAATTTGGTTCAGGGGAACCTAAAGGTTATTGAGAATATGAAATTATGCATGAAGGAAAAAATTCGAAATTGACGGCCTGTGTTATTAAAACATATATGTCATGGTAAAATTATAAACCATGGAGTTATTGAGTAAGAATATCAGGCGATATTCCTGCCCTGCGCTTTTAGAGACAAAAGCTGTAGCTGAAAACTAGACGACGTCAGATGGAAAGAGAAAGACAAGATACGCGAACAGAAAGAAAGAAAGAAGTAACGTTCGAAAAATGGAATTAAATGCTTCTCTCTTTCATTCTCGCATCTATCGGACTTTCAGTCATGGAACCTTTCTTTAGGGATCTTATAGGGATTTTTACAACCTGATCCAACGCGCTATTTAAGTAAATTTCTGCTATTGAGATATTTTTAAATTTTTATAGGTTTATTGGGAATATTAAATTTTAAAAATACTAAAAAGAACACAGGCCAGCAGCTTACAATATCCACTCATACATATACACATAGGTTCAGATCAGCTTCAGTTTTCAGTGATATGAGCATGTCCGTCTGTCTGTCCTATATAACTGCCATATAACTGATTGATCGGATATGCTGTAACTTTGTTTTTTTTTTTAGTTAGAGAGTTCGGATTTTGCATGAGTGCTATGTTTGGCAAAATAATACGACCTACCAAATTTCATAACTGAACAATCGGAAATGACCCAACTTTCGTGTTTTTTAAGATAGAAAGCTGGAACTTGGTAAAGATTATATTTTTCGTCAGATAACCCGACAATATACTATAATATATATATATATATATAATATACAATATACTATAATATATATATATATAATATACAATATACTATACAATACTGAACTAACAACAATATAACTGAACGATCGGAAATGGTTTTTGTTAGAAATCAGGGACCGTAATCATTATAAGTAATATTTTAAAAATTACTTTGTAATGATTACTTTTCGATTTTTAATTTTTTAAATCAAGACTAATAATTATTTTTGATCGAAAAAAATAAAAATCACAAATAATCATTAAGCTTGAACAAAAAAAATAAAACTCAAAATAATGATTATTTGTGATTTTTATTTTTTTTGTTCAAAAATAAAACTCACCAAGCAATAACTTCTGATCCTTTGAGGATATTGCCAATATTGTCCTAAGTCTTTATAATGGGACCCTAGAGCAATAATTGACAACAATATTTAAAAAATTTTATTTTTTTTTTTTACAACAGGTAAAAAAATGCATTTTACCTGTGTTTGTTGCAATTATTTAATATAAGGTCAACTGTTACATACAGAGCAGCAGCAGCAGATATACACAATTACCAAAACAATGATAATGATAATCATCATAATGATCAACCAGTAAAACAATTAGGTACATTAATTTTCAATTTATTATGCATTTATGACAATATGAATTTTAGGTATTTTTGGAGCAGAGATTCTTTCAATTCTTCCAATTGTTGCTGGTAGCGTTTGCTATCAACGGCAATATTGGCAATATCCTCAAAGGATCAAAAGTTATTGCTTGGTGAGTTTTATTTTTGATCAAAAAAAATAAAAATCACAAATAATCATTATTTTTGAGTTTTATTTTTTTGTTCAAGCTTAATGATTATTTGTGATTTTTAGTTTTTTCGATCAAAAATAATGTTTAACCATAGAAGAATAAATATAACAATTAAAAATTAAAAATCATCAAGGATATTCATAGTGTATCCTTAAAGGATAAAAACGTGCTAGTCAAGCTTGTTCTATGTTGATTGGAAGTGATTGATTTATTCATTTAAAAATAGCGACAATAATCATTATTTACGGTCCCTGTTAGAAATACCAACTATGGTATTTTTGAAGATAGAAGCTTGGGATTTTTTTTCGATTTTTGATTGTAATTAATTGGTTATATTATGATATTCTCACGAGGATCGACGAACTATATCCGATGTTTCCGGTTTTAACTGAAAGGGTAAATCAACTTCGGCTCCGTCCGAAGTTAGCTTTCCTTTCTTGTTTAAAATAAAATTAAATGAGAAAGAAAAGCTAAGGCGGAGTTGATGTTGATGTATTAACATCACTCCTCTTTTTAAACGGTTTTTTTTTTCAAACCTTGCGGAGGTATTATTATTTTGACCAAAAAGGTGCACCGCAGTGAATGAGATATCTCCGACCCTATAAAGTAACTGTATTCCTGATCAGGATCACTTCTTGAATCAATATAACTTAATGATCGGAAATTACCCAAACTTGGTATTTTTGAAGATACAAGCTTCGGACTTTTTTTAAAATTTTTTTTCTGCTAATAAGTTAAAACCGGCTATATATCACAAACATCGAATATAGTTGGCCGATCCTTATGAGAATATAATAATATAACCCAATTTATTATAATACAAAATCTAAGAAAAGTCCAAAACATCTTTCTTCAAAAAAACCAAAGTTGGTATTTCTACCAAAAACCATTTCCGATCGTTCAGTTATATGGTAGCTATACGATGTAGTTGGCCGGTCGGCTTGAAATTTGGTAGGTCGTATTAACTGACAAAAAATATAATCCGTACCAAGTTCCAAGCTTTCTATCTTCAAAAACACGAAAGTTGGGTAATTTCTGATCGTTCAGTTATATGTCAGCTATAGGATCGGAATTTGGTAGGTCGGATCAACTGACGAAAGATTGAATCTGCACTAAGTTTCAGCTTTCTATCTTCAAAAACACAAAAGTTTGGTCACTTCCGATCGTTCAGTTATATGGCAGCTATAGGTTATAGTCGGCTGATTCCTATGAAATTTGGCATGTCGCATTATTTTGCCCTCTCGTATAAAAATAGCTCAGGTGTAAAATTTGAACTCTCTAACTCTAAAAACCCCAACGTTAAAGCATTTTCCAACGTTAAAGCATTTAGGATATAGTCGGTCGATCCCGTTCCGACTTATATACTGCGTGCAAAGGAAAGAAGGGTGTGTGCGAAGTTTCAAGTCGATAGCTTTAAAACTGAGAGACTAGTTCGCGTAGAAACAGACAGACGGACATGCTTATGGAGTGCTTATGGACAGACGGACATGCATGCAGCTCAGCAGTTGATCCTGATCAAGAATATGTATATATACTTTATAGGGTCGAAGATGTCTCCTTCACTGCGTTGCACACTTTTGGACAAAATTATAATACCCTCTGCATAGGTATAATAAATAACTGCTTATATTTTGTAACTTTCACAATTAAATTAGTATAGTTCTCGTGTTTTTCACTTTCGTATTGTCAAAAATGATAGCTCTCGTTCGATTGAAATAAAAACACGGCTTTTTATCCAAAATCAACTCCTATTTGAAATAGAGTTAGAGAGTTGGAATTTTCTGTGGATTATATTTTTAGGAAAATAATACGACGTACAAAATTTCATGATTTTAGTAGGATATAGTAATATGGACAGATATAATCTATTTTGAAATATACTACGATATTTTAAATTATATAATACTCAAAAACTATTTAAGTTGAAAATAAAATCCGGTGGGGCCTTTTAATGCTGTATTGCATAATCACCTGATATTCAAATTGTAATTTTGTAGAATGATTCAGCAGTTGCAGTCGGACTTTGAAAGAACTATTGAAGGAAGCGGTTCTGCATTAGTCAATACCAATGAGCTGTCAGGTGGTGCCAAGATTAATCGGATCTTTCATGAACGGTAAGTTGTGTTAAGTAATAATAACTAAAATACATTTTGATTAACATTTTCAGTCTCCGCTTTGAAATAGTAAAAATGGCGTGCGATGAGAAAGAATTGCGTAGAGAGATCTCGTTTGCAATTCGCAATATTCATGGTATTCGTGTCGGTCTTTTTACACCCGATATGGCTTTTGAAGCAATTGTTAAACGACAGATAGCTCTATTGAAGGAACCAGTTATCAAATGCGTTGACCTTGTCGTTCAAGAACTTTCTGTTGTTGTTCGTATGTGCACGGCTAAGGTAAGATATAAATTTATATAAAAAGTTTCCGATAAATTTTATTTATTCTTGTTTAATAAAACAGATGAGCCGATATCCCCGTTTGCGTGAAGAAACAGAAAGAATAATTACGACTCATGTGCGCCAAAGGGAACACAGTTGCAAAGAACAAATTCTTTTGCTGATAGATTTTGAGTTGGCTTACATGAATACTAATCATGAGGATTTTATTGGATTTGCAAAGTATGTATAAATAGAGTTGGTTATTTTTTACCGACTAAATTTTTTTTAGTTGGTTACCCAATTTATTGTAAAAATCAGAGTTTTCAAGTAACTTTTTTTTTATTCTGTCTATTTGTGACATACATATTTATGTACATACTAGACATCTGCATGATTACATTCATAACATAAGTCTCAAAGAATACTTTCGAAATGAATAGAATGAAGTGAAAGAAATGTTAGAATGAAATGTCATTAAATGAGTACAAGTTTGTGTTCCTCTCATAATTTGACAGGTCAAACTAAATGAAAGAGAATGAACGAAACTAAAAGTAATATTAAAGATTTGACAGATGCCTTGTATACTTGAATAATTCGAGTTGTTCGATAGGATTTCAATACATTCCCTTTTTGACAAATCCGGAACAAAGACGAAATTATGGAAAACCAAATAGAAAAAGAAGCCGACGAATCTGTATGTATTTGTAGACCTCGTAAATTAGTTTATTATTAAATGCAAGGCGGCTTTTGCTTATTCCGCCTCTGCAAGAATCCTTCACAAGTTGTTAAGGGACTGTCACAGATCGCAGCTGGTTGAAAAGACAGTTTACCAGCGCCGGTGGGTCACTCGTTAGCTGCCGTTGTTTGGTTAGCTATTAAGTGACTACTGCTAAGAGACTGTGTTTTCGGCAAGATGCTCCGTCCCCGTTTTCTTGAATATGTATTGTTCTTTAATACATATTTTTCTTTATTTATTTTAATTTGTCAATTTAATTTGTTTGAAACATTTAGGTTGTGCAAGGCGCGATAGGTATCAAAGAGAAGCTGCAAAGTGGCATGTACACCTTAATTCAAAAGAGAGGCAGAAGCGAAGTATGGGAATTTTTCTCTAAAATTAAAAACGAAAATGGAGAAATAATTGTCGACTTTGTAGCCTGTAAGATGTGCTATACAGTTTTAAAGTTTACAGGAAGCACATCAAACCTGGTCAAACATAAATGCTACAAGACAAGGTGGATCAAGAAATTTCAGGATATTGCAATATTAATGTAGCATACACCATTGATTTTAATGCTTTAGCTTGGTGGCATATGAATAAGCAATTTTTTCCGCTATTGCACAAAACAAGCTGCAAAATATTTTGCATTCCAGGGGGCGTCAGAACGTACATTTTCAAACGCAAGAAATTTAATTACAGAAAAGCGGTGTCAAATAGCCACTAATTCAGAAAACATAAACAAAATAATGTTTTTGCATTCAAATTTAAATGACTTGTAAATTATTGTTAATATAGAAATAAATTAAATTAAAACTTAAACATTAGCAACTCGAATCATTCGAATGAAACGTCTCTGATTTTAACATTCTCAATTCATTCAATTCATTTCCTTTTTCCTATTAGTTGTGCAAATGAGTAAGAGTAAGAGAACCGAATCTCTCATACCGGGTTGGCTTTGCTTTCAAATTCACTTAACTCATTTTGAGCATTGTACATTTGAATGTGTGTTTTTTGACACTCATGCAGATGTCTAGTACATACACACTCTGTTTAAAGCACTGGGGCAAACTCTTATTTCGCATCGCTGCCGGCACACTGACACTGAAAACAATTTAAAATTTTTTTAGAAGCCCTCATACCCTTGCAGAGGGTATTATAATTTTTTCCAAAAGTGTGCAACGCAGTGAAGGAGACATCTCCGACCCTATAAAGTATATATATTCTTGATCAGGATCACCTCCTGAGTTGATATGAGCATATGAGCATCTGTTTCTACGCAAACTAGTCTCTCAGTTTTAAAGCTGTCGACTTGAAACTTCGCACACACCCTTCTTTCCTTTGCACTCAGTATATAAGTCAAAACTGCCGGGACTATATCCTATATACCATATCCTATATAACTGCCATATAACTGAACGATCGGATTTTACCCAACTTTCGTGTTTTTGAAGATAGAGGGCTGGAACTTAGTACAGATTTTTGGTCAGTTTATCCGACCTACCAAATTTCATAATGATCGGTCGACTATATCTTGTAGCTGCCATATAACTGCACGATCGGAAATGGTTTTTTGGTAGAAATACCAACTTTGGTATTTTGAAAGTTAGAAATTTTGGGTTTTTTTTAAATATTTTTTATTGTAATTAATTAGTTTTATTGTGATATTCTTATATGGATCGGCCAACTATAACCGATGTTTGCGATACATATCCGGTTTGAACTGCAAGGGTATATCAACTTCGGCTCCGCCCGAAGTTAGCTTTCCTTTCTTTTCTAAACTAAAAAATTAAAATGTTTCCACTATGAAAAATTTCTCACGAATTGGGTTGGAAAAAGTTTTCTCATAGAAAACATAGATAGGGAAGTGCGATTGTTAATTTGTTTAAGAACTGTTGCTAGCAAACCTTTTTTTTTTTAATAAAATACACTATTCTAGTGCCCACTCCAACTTTTGAATTAACGAAAAATGAAATAAAAAACTACGTCTCTTTCGCTCAGTGAATGCTCTGCTCTTATTGTTTTTCTCTGCTACACGTACACTTAAATTTTAAACATGTGTTTTGCCCCCCACTGTTTTCAACTTTAAAGAGACACTTTTAACAAAAAAAACCGAATAAGACCGTGTCTTTGACAGACCAAATCGAACAGTAAACAAAATTATAGTGTTTTGCTATGAGCAGAACACTTTTAGAGCAAAAAACCCTTTAAAGTGTTTTGTTCAGACCCGATTCAGGGTTCCGAAATGATCGATTTTTTTCGGACAATTTGAAATAATAAACATTATTTTGCAATATGTATGTATATGTATATCAGGGTCACCTCCTCACCTTGATCAGGATCACCTCCTGAGTTGATATGGGCGTATCAGTCTGACCACCTATTTATACATCCTTCATCCTTTGATCGGAAACGCTATAACTTTGGTGTTTTAAGAGTTTATGAGTACTGAACGATCGGAAATGACCCAACTTTCGTGTTTTTGAAGATAGAAAGCTGGAACTTAGTACAGATTATATTTTTGGTTGATCCGACCTACCAAATTTTATAAGGATCGACTATATCTAATAGCTGCCATATAACTGAACGATCGGAAAGTACCAAACTGTCTTTGCGTTTTTGAAGACAGAAAGTTGGAACTTCGTACATACTCTATATTTAGACAGTTGAGTTATATTATGATATTCTCATAAGGGTCAACCAACTATATTCGATGTTTTTAATGTATATTCGGTTTAACCTGCGAGGGTATATAAACTTCGGCTTAAAGTTAGCTTTCCTTTCTTGTTTTTCTTATGAAATACTTATTAGGTCGACCATATGTGATATTTGCGATATATATCCGATCTTAACTGCAAGGGTATTTCAACTTCGGCTCCGCACGAAGCTAGCGTTTCTTTTTTGTTTTTTATTTTATGTTTTCTTTGTTTTTTTTCAATAATTTTTTGTCAAAAACAAATTACATGGTTTTCTGGGAGAACATCAATTATTTTAATTCTAAGTGCTATACAAAATAAAAACAGTAGAATTATCCAGCAAGATTGTCTACATAAACTGGTTTGTCATCAATGCGTTTAAATTTTGTTTTTTCTATCCTGTGATCCTGCGGAGAGTTCAGCTCCTAAAGACTGCCTGTAATTTGCAAAATTTTTAATATTTCCCATTATTATGAAAAGGAGCTTAAAAAATTAAAGTTTCACCATCAGAATTTAAAAAAAGTATTAAAAGGTGGTAATTGCCCCAAATTAAGTTTACCGTCCCCTCTTAATTAAAACTTTCGAATATAAATACTTAAACTTTACTTTGTAAACTATATGCTTATAAAAAATTACTCTTTTTAGCGCCCAAAATAAATCTGAAAATGCAAATAAAACTGGAACTCGTCAGCTTGGCAACCAAGTTATACGAAAGGGTCACATGGTCATTCAAAACCTAGGAATTATGAAAGGTATGAAAAATCCAGATAAAAATAATTCTGCATTACAATTTATATAATATCTCGTAAGAGTGTTAAAAATAATAATCTTAATAATTTTATCTATAATTTAGAAAAAAAACAGTAACTTTCCAAAAAGGAAACAAAAAATAAAATAAATCAAAAAAGAACGTCTATAGTCGAGTTTCCCGGGTATATTATACCCAGTACTTGTATCATCCATCCACATTTTATCTAACATTTAAGAGTTTCTCGGGGAAAAGAAATACTGAATCAACGCAGCAGGGAAGTAGATAAAAATTCTGTACCTCCGATAACGATTGTGATTGTTTCAAAAACATGTTTGAACTTGCGCTAAAACGAGATTTACGTTTTAAGGGCGAAATAGGCGATAGAAAAATTTTGGCTCAAACTTGATCTACCCGGTTACCGTACGACTCCAAGTTCCAAATCGGTTAGATCTGTTCTGAAATAATTCTATCATTTATGGGATGACGAGATTGTCTTATTACAAGACTTTATTAAGTCGAAACGTTTTTTTTCCATTATGATATCAAAAATATAAAAGAAACCAATGTACCTTAAACCATGTATCACAGAGACAAAGCTTTAGAGTAGCCAAAAGAGTCGCAACACAAAAAAGATGAAGAAGCAGAGCCGAACTATACTTAGGTTACACTCATGATACAATTATATAAGGTAGTCCATTCCACTGACATATCGTTCGGGTTTGGTCCCTTAATTCCGAACTGTCAAACTGAAAGGTGATTTTGTTTTCATACCTTTAACCCTTAAGTGGCCAAGCAAAAAATGACTTTTTGCTATTATTGTCGCAAGTACGTGCTAGGCGTAAAGTTTGTGAATGTCCCAAAGTGCATTGAAAAAAGAGCTTTGTGGGAACAAAACAACTTGAACTCATATTTTTACATATTGTTAAGGACACATTTCAAATAACTACAAATTTAAAACACACATTGTTAAACGCATTAAACACATTGTTAAAAATTTTATTTTAAGATACGCATACACTTTAGAATTAAGAAATTAAACAAAAGATTGGCTGTCCAAAAACAAAAACAAAGAATAATGTCAAACTCTAAACTTATTAAAATAAAATTATAAACACTACAACTCTTGTCATAACTAAGAAAAACTTTTAGCCCCATGCTCCGTGTAAGGGTTAATCAAAGTACTGTATAGCCGTTTCACTCGCACTATTCAACGCTTACTATGTTAAAACAAAAATAAGGGACTTATGTCAACGAATGGACTACCTTATATAATTGTATCATGGTTACACTGAGGCGGCCTAATCCACTTGGACCGCTGGGGCTCCTTGTGATACCGCACCGGCAAGAGATCCCGCAAGGGGACCGCACCTTATCATATATACTAGAGTGCCCAAGCAATTCTACCCATCCTTAGGCGACTCGCGGTGCCATCCAGCTTTCTGGATGAAGGCAACGAGTCCACGTGGAGCTATCTCCGTAAGGTCTGTTAGGTCCGTGAGTGTTGCTGCACCCAGGAGTTTGAATGTGAAGGCTGATAAGTCTCTCCATGAGACAACCTTCGTCGCAACCACGTCTCGGACACGATGCCTCTTTTAAAGATTGCTGTGAAGATTCTCCTAATCCATAACCACAGATTGGATCCGGCTTTGGTTAGTTGTGCCGTGAAGATGCCATCTGGTCATGGAGATGTGATGGGCTCGAAACCATAGCTTGCAAATAACTTTTAACCGATTCGTGCGGTCTCAAAATAAGTGTTCGTCACTGAGACTTTGAGCAAAAAGTCTGAGAGCAACCGATTGAATTGCTCGTACAAAAATTTGGCTCGGGATCAGCCGAAGAGCAGTTTTTTCGGTTTTCGTTTGCTCTGCTCATTCTCGGACCGTTTCGGACCGAGTCTCGCACCGACTCGCGATCGAAGGTTCAAAAAGTCTTTTGTGCATGTATATGTGTATGTGAAGTTTCGTGGGTTCAACGCGTCAATTGGCTTTGTGAATCTCGCGTGTAAACATTGACCTTTCAAATTTATTAAAAATGGGAAGACAAATTTATAAAAAAGTGCATCAATTTTTTTTATTACATTTTATTTTAAGCGAACCTAGTTCACTAGGTTCCAAAAACTTAAATTTTTTATTAGTTGTTAAGCTTAACTCTAAATAAATGAATTAAAAAGAAAACTATTCATTTTTTAAATAAAATAATCAATATATTAGTTTAAAATTTGAAAAATGCACGTTTAAAATTTTAAGAAGTTTATTCGTGCAAATGAATTGGCATAGGACACAACGTACCACTCTGCAACGAAACGAAGAAAAATTATTGAAAAGATTTTTTTCGCTGACTTTTTCAGTCAATCGGTCTTTTAATGAGTCTCTCTGCGCGAGCGTCACTCGAATCTCTCATTGAGCGATGTTCGGTAAACGAGAGTTTCATGATCCGCTCATCGTAATGCGTTCAACAGAAAATCGAAACAAAAAGAAACAACGACTACATTGTAAAAAAAAGTTAAAGCTGCCAGTTTACGCCGATCTTCCAACGTGCAGACATTGAAAAGAAGGCAGCGGCTCTGGTATGAAGGTAGAGGCATCTGAAACCTTAGAGGCAAAAGAGCAAATCTTAAAAATTTTTTCTGGCGTCGCTCAATTCTGTTGGAACCAACTTTACAATCCGGATTCCAAATGATTGAGGTATATTTCAGCCTTGAACGAATAAATGCAGCGTAGACGCTGAGGCTCAATTGTGAACTTTTGAAATGGTTCACGTGCCTCTTAACAAAGCCCAACATAGTATACGCTTTAGGCAGAATATAGTCTAAGTTACAAGAAAATTTAAATTTGCTGTCGAATAAGACACCAAGGCCTAACACCTCTTCTTTAGCTGCCAAATTATAATTACTGGTGGAATAACCCGTGCAGATTTCAAGAGACCGCTTACTGTAACGGGTAAACAAACATTTAGATAAGTTCAATGGAAAAATATTACACGAGCACCATGAGTAAACTCTGGATATATCCTCCTGTAACAAGTAACTGTCACTAATGAAGCTAATTGCTTTATAGATTTTAAGGTCATTTGCATATATTAAGAAGTAGGAATGACTAAAGCAAGACGATTTGTCATTAATGAAAAAAATAAATAGAAGAGGTCCAAGAGAGCTGCCTTGAGGAAGATCAGTGGAGGTGACAATTGGACTTGAGATAGCGTCTTCAATAGAAACGTGGCAAGGTCGGTCTGCCAGATGAGACTCGAACCAACTTAATATGCAGGAATGAATACCTAATTTATATAATTTGGCCAGAAGGGCAGCATGACACACTTTGTCGAAGGCTTTGGAGAAGTCAGTGTAAATGGCATCAACCTGAAATCGGTTTTCAAAAGCTTCAAATCAGTGCTTAGAGAAGACCGCTAAATTAGTTGTAGTGGACCTCGAAGGCAAAAAACTATGCTGGTTGGGGGATATAAAAATACAAGCCAGAAAAGTCAATTTTTTAGTTACTATCCGCTCCAGTATCTTAGCGACGTTGCAAATTTAAGCTATAGGTCGATAGTTGGTAACATCAGACCTACTGCCACCTTTGTGAATAGGCGTTATAGAAGTAATCTTCCACCGAAAGGGGAATCTACCAGAAGAGAGCGGCAGGGAGAACAGCAGTTGGAGGGGAGTAGAAGGGGAAGCGATATTTTTCTTAAAAAGAATGGGGAGATACCATCCACGTCAGGTGTGAGCGACTCGGTAAAATGTCCTGTGCCTTCAACTAGGTCACATTCCAATACGTCCATGTTACTCACATTGAGAAAAGGCTCAATGCTTTCAATGCTCAATGAGTTTCATTATTACTCCAAGGAACCTTCGGCTCCAAGTTAGAGGCAAAGTATTGTGCAAAAAGTTCAGAAACGCCCTGATCCGAGTCGGCTGCTAAATTACCATCACATTTGGATGAATGTATGTCCGATTTTGACTTTTATCTGTTAACAAACCGCCAAAAAGCTTTAAGATTGGATCAAAGGCTAGCTTCGACATCGGATATATACCGATTGTAGAGGAACTTATTAAGGAAATCAAATTTCCGCCTAAATTTCCTATAGGATCTTCGTACCGTCACAGGGGCATAAGTATTAATAATATTAAAAAGGGCAGCCAAGAACTTAGTACAAGGTGTGTGTCAAAAGTTTCCGAACTTTTCAAAAAGGGCATTTTCTGGTGCCGCCATCTTTGTGTGAGTATATGCGTTTGAAAGATACATTATTCACCGATTTTCCCTCCAAATTTCAAGACATTTGGAGCAGTGGAATTGGAAATATTGCGTTTTAAGTGACAGTACCTTGTGTTAGTTGGTCGACGAAAAATCATGGAGCAAAGAGCGGTTATTAAGTTTTGTTTTAAACTCGGTAAAACTTTCACCGAGACTCATAAATTGAAGAAACAAGTTTATGGTGATGATTGTCTATCCCGTACCTCAACTTACGAGTGGTTTAATCGTTTTAAAAATGGTCGGGAAAGCCTGGAAGACGACGAACGTTCGGGCCGTCCGAAAAGTCCTGTTATTGATGAAAACATTCAAATTGTTCTTGATTTTGTCAAAAAAGAACCAAAATCTTCGTTGAGATACATGGAAATGGAGTTGGAGATATCCTATAAGTCTATTCATCGCATTTTGATTGAGCATTATGGGTATTGAGCATTGAGGGTATGCGGAAGGTTTGTGCACGGTTTGTTCCACACACACTCAAAGAGCACGAAAAGGCGCTTCGCATGCAGCATTCGAATCACATTCAAATCACATTCTTACCGTCAACCACTCGCCATATTCACCTAATTTAGCTCCGTGTGACTTTTTCCTATTCGGAAAATTAAAAATGGCAATGAAAGGAAGATATTTTGATGACATAAAGTCCATTGAAAAGGCGACGACCGACATACTTAAGGCCATCCTGGTTGACGAGCTAAAACACTCATTCGAATCACTTTTAAATCGTGCAAATCGTTGTATTGAGTCGGAGGGAGACTATTTTAAATAAATGCAAAGTTTCATTCCAAACTATTTTGTAGTTTTTTTTCTTTTTGAAAAGTTCGGAAACTTTTGACACACACCTTGTATAACAATCATGGATTGAGCCATCCGAAAAAAGGGAAACCCAATCAAAGGCTGAAATAGAGGCATTAATAAGTGACAAGTTAGTATCATTCAGATGATAATATGGAGTGGGTGAAGCAGAAGGCAAAAAACTATAAAACTCAATATGAATTACTATCGGCTTGTGGTCCATATCACATGGACTTAATGGTACATTGCATAAGTCTACTTTACTATTAACCAAATTATTTAAAAATATAAGATCAAGAATTTTGGATAAATCATTAAAAATATTATTTACTTGGGAGAGACCCAGACTAAAAATATCATCTAAAACTACAATTTCATGACTCTGGTGAACGTTGCTAGGTAGCACGCAGGGAGATTCCGGGTCCCAAGACCAGATAATGGAGCTCAGGTTGAAATCGTCAGCTACCATCAAAGCGGTAGGGTCCGGAGTTCTAGCACAGACACTAGTGATGTTTCCCATATGCCCATGATATATAGTAAATGCGCTGTACGGAGGGATGTATGATGCAATGATGACAAACGGGCCATGGACGCCCTGGATTGAAACCGCAAGCTGATCCAGTAAAGAGTCGGCCACCGGAAGGCGCAGTGGTGTAGCCTGAAGAGATCGACGGATAGCGATGATCACACCTCCACCTCGCTCACACTGGATACTGAATGCATCTCGGTCCTTTCGAAATACATGGTACAAATTAGGCTCGAAGAACTCAGAGGAGCTGAATTTGTCATTGAGCCACGTTTCAAGGATGATTACATCAAAATCGCCGGCAGAAGAATTAAGGAATACCATCCGGATCTTGGTTCTCATTCCCGATATATTTTGGAATAGAACTTTTAGGCTTTTATTAGGGTCCGAGGACGACGAGTAGCTACAGTCCAAACTGGGAATTGGACGGCAAGGCGGTGATGATGAAAGTGCACTCCTGGTACTGGTGCATGTGGAGGCATATCCAATACGCAAAGGTTGCAAAATAGCCGACGAGGACACATAGAAATTTCCATTAGACTCATCAGTAGACCTGCGAGAGTCCAGTAGCAAGGCAGATTCCGTGCCAGGTGAAAACATTGAGCGTTCATAATCAGGCACATCCAAACGCAGCAAAGATCCACCCACACGTCCAAAATGTAAATAAACATCTTCCATCGGCGAAAAGAAAGCACCAGCGAGTGGCCCAGCGAAAAGAGATAAGATAAGCGATGCGCTGCCAACGTCTCGATTACCATCATCTTGTTGTTGCTGGGCATCCACAAGTGAAGATGTTGAAGAATATCGATCAGCAAACGAAGCCAATTATTGGAGGAATTGAAGACAGCGTCAACCGTTACCATGAACGCCCACGCCGATTGTTGTTGGTAACGCAGCAGAGACGGGGTGACGAGCTGCAGCTTGAGAAGAATAAGAGGTAACAGCGCCAGCGGCGCCGCTTACTGGGGGTTTTTTGAAGATTGCGAATGCGGTAAAGGTAGAATCGCCGGGAGGTCAATAACCTTAGCCTAGCCGGCTCTCTATGAACAAACCGGCTGACTTTTACCGACATAGGCCAAAAATCGTCATTGAAGACTGTTGGGAAATTTTGCTCCGGAACTCCCAATTTAAAATTGACGAACTTGAGGGCGTTGATGTCAGCATCCTTTTTGATCAGCCTAGCACAGACTAAATCATTGGGCTCCACGTTCAGCTTATCTGCGACAAATTTGCACAGTGCATCCGGTTGAGTAGACGTCGCAAATTTACCCACATGAAGGTATTTTAAGGTGGGAAGCACTTGAAGTTGAGCGCAACTGGGTGTTTGTCCCACAATGCGCCTTTTAGGGTTGATCCGCTTCTTCTTCGGGACAGCCCCCTTAGATGCTCCCAGTGCTGGTAGGCATAGAAGGGGGAACCACAGCATGCACCCCAGCCGAAAAGGCGGGCACAGCCGCTCCATTTACCAGGGCAAGGTCAACTTTGGCATTAAGGCTTTCGAAGCGGGACTCCAGATCTAGAACTTAATGATTTAGCTCATCATTTTTGGAATGCGAATCATTTCCAATGACGCAGCTATCACATTTCCACATTAAGTTCGGAATGTTAATAAGTAGTTTTATAGCCTCCGAGGGCAAATCAACACTAGCGGTGTGATAGGCACGCCGGTAGATCGACGCGCACCGAACGGCCTCACACACACAAAGTTGGGTAGCAAAAACTTCTGCACTGCACTCGGTGCAAACGAGAGGCGACATGAGCGAAAAGGCGCAGTGGTGTAGCCTGAAGAGATGGACGGATAGCGATGATGAATGCATCTCGGTCTTATCGAAATACATGGTACAAGTTAGGCTCGAAGAACTCAGAGGAGCTGAATTTGTCATTGAGCCACGTTTTCACAAGGATGATTTCATCAAAATCGCAGGCAGAAGAATTGAGGAATACCATCCGGGTCTTGGTTCTCATTCCCGATATATTTTGGAATAGAACTTTTAGGTTTTTATTAGGGTCCGAGGACGACGAGTAGCTACAGTCCAAACTGGAAATTGGACGGCAAGGCGGTAATATTAAAAGTGCACTCCTGGTACTGGGGCAAGATAGCCGACGAGAAAACATAGAAATTTCCATTAGACTCGTCGGTAGACCTGCGAAAGTCCAGTTGCAGGACAAATCCAGTGCCAGGTAAAAACATAGAGCGTTCATAGTCAGGCACATCCGAATGCAGCAAAGATCCACCCACACGTCCAAAATGTAAATAAACATCTTCCATCGGCAAAAAGAAGGCACCAGCGAGTGGCCCAGCGAAAAGAGATAAGATGAGCAGCGATGCGCTGCCAACGTCTTGATTTTCATCGTCTTGTTGTTGCTGGACATCCACAAGTGAAGATAAGAAGTAAACAACCCGCCTTGAAAAAGTTGTTGTTGAAGAATATCGATCAGAAAGCGTAGCAAATTATTAGAGGAATTGAAGACAGCGTCAACCGTTACCATTAGCGCTCACGCCGTTTGTTGTTGGTAGCACAGCAGAGAGCAACCGGGGTGACAAACTAAAGCTTGAGAAGAATAAGAAGTAACGGCGCCAGCGGCGCCGCTTACTAGAGGTTTTTTTGGAGATTGCGATTGTGGTAAAGGTGAATCGCCAGGAGGTCAATAACCTTAGCAGACTCTCTATGAAAAACCCGGCTGACTTTTACTGACGGCTGACGGAAATGTTGCTCCGGAACTCCCAATTTAAAATTGACGAACTTGAGGGCGTTGATGTCAGCATCCTTTTTGATTAGCCTAGCACAGGCTAAATCACTTCGCGAATTTACCAACATTAAGGTATTTCAAGGTGGGAAGCACTTAAATCTGAGCGCATCTGGGTGCTTGTCCCACAATGCTCCTGTTAGGGTTGATCCGCTTCTTCCTCGGGACAGCCCCCTTAGATGCCGTTGGGGCCTGGCCCAGTGTAGCCTTTTTGCTCCCAGTGCTGGTAGGCATAGAAGTTGGAGCAACAACATGCACCCCAGCCGAGGAGGCGCGTCCAGCGGGCACAGCCGCTCCATTTACCAGGGCAAGGTCAACTTTGGCATTAAGGCTTTCGAAGCGGGACTCCAGATCTAGAACTTTATGATTTAGCTCATCAATTTTGGAATGCGAATCATTTCCAATGACGCAGCTATCACATTGCCACATTAAGTTCGGAATGTTAATAAGTAGTTTTATAGCCTCCGAGGGCAAATCAAGACAAGCGGTGTGATAGGCTCGCCGGCAGATCGACGCGCACCGAACGGCCTCACACCCACGAAGTTGGGTAGCAGTAACTTCTGCACTGCACTCGGTGCAAACGAGAGGCGACATGAGCGAAAAAGTAGACGTCCAAACTCAAAGAAAGCTAGATGAAGACTGAGAATATTGGAGAGATTTGCGCCAAGAACGACGGTCCAGTTACAAACGAGGCTTTGGAGGTGGTAGTATAATGGTAGTGGCCGCAGTCTGTCATAAAGGAAAGACACCTACCTGGTCGAAATAAAAATTGGGACACTTTATTTTTTTTTAATAAAATCGTAAGTGATTTTTATTTTTTTTTGTTTTTATTATATTTGTAAATATAGAGAAGTGCATTGAAAACAGATACAACTTTTTTATTTTACTGATCCTTTCCACGAAAATTGATATTGTTACGTTAGCTCCCTTCGAAATAATTATTGGGACACTGTAAAGAAAATAATTTAAAAAAAAATTATATTTGTAGAAAAAAAACCTATTTTGTTACCTAATAGTGGGTTTCGCCTCCGTGCTTTGAAATTTTTTTTTTTTTTTTTTTTTAGCTTAGTTTGTTTTTATTGGATCACTCTTTATGAGTCTAACAATAAGGTTGCAAATCTTAAAATAATACAATATCTAACAGTTTGTTTTGAACTGAATAGAGACTACGTGGTCCTAATAATTAGCGCTGGATTGGGAGGTCGTTGCGGCGAAGACGAGAACTGCTGGAAACTCGCGTGAAGGCTCTCGCGAGATGATTTGGATGTACTGATAGCCTGTTGTAGTACTTTGTTTTGATTTGTGCTATCTCTTCTCTGACGAGTGGTATGTGAAGGTCCCTGTGAATGTTTTCATTCCGAACGTACCACGGGGCCCCGGTGATGGTTCTGAGAATTTTTGATTGAGTTCGTTGCATTATATCCACACTGCTGTTGCTGG
Source organism: Drosophila parabipectinata (assembly GCA_018153455.1). Lineage (NCBI taxonomy): Eukaryota > Metazoa > Arthropoda > Insecta > Diptera > Drosophilidae > Drosophila > Drosophila parabipectinata. Next base: position 178,046 of record JAECYA010000404.1, on the reverse strand, counting down.
CATTCCCCCACAACTGGGAGCCGTACATCCAGATTGGTTTCAAGACGGTGTTATGTAGGAGTACCTTGTAGTCCAAGCTAAGGGGCGAACGGCTATTGATAAGCCAGTGGAGGCTGTTGGCTTTGAGCTTTAAATGCGTTCTTTTGGCTTCAATGTGGCTGCGCCAGGTAAGCCGTCGATCGAGGTGTACGCCAAGATATGCTACTACATTTGCTATCGGAACCACTGTGTTGTTAAGAGTAAGTGGAGGGCAGTCTTGCCTGTTAAGAGTGAACGTTACGTGTTTGCATTTTTGTTCGTTAACTTTGATTCGCCAGTCGGATAGCCATTTCTCCACTGCCACCAGATGTATAGCAAGTTGCGCCGTTGCTTGCTTGGGGCATCTCGCGCGGCTTAGGATCGCTGTGTCATCTGCAAAAGTGGATGTGGTTACATTCCTGCTCGTTGGGATGTCCGCAGTGTAGATAAGGTAGAGTGTTGGTCCAAGCACGCTGCCTTGAGGAACTCCGGCTCTAATTGTGTAGTCATCGGACATGGCTGAATTAAATCTTACTGAGAATTTCCTGTTGTATAGGTATGACTTTAGAAGTTTGTGTGTGTTGGTTGGGAACATTTCTATAATTTTGTGCATTAGACCTTCTAACCATACCCTGTCGAAAGCTTGTGATACGTTCAGAAATATCGCAGTGCAGTACTCCCTTTGCTCGAATGTATTTCGGATTTCTGAGGTTATGCGGTTGACTTGCTCAATGGTTCGAACTCAAAGAAAGCTAGATGCAGACTGATGCTTCTGCAGACTGAATGACTTCTCCATTCAAATATGATTTCAGGATTCGATATTTCTTAAATTACTGCTTATGTATTCGATAAATGTATCCGAAAAATGCGTCCAATCCTCATTATTTCCAGAAAACGTTGGAACCTTAATGCGCTCCAACTGGGATCGGCTCCCCTTTTCTGTGTATGATGGACTGGAGCAATATTGCTGGCAGCAGCTTCCAATTTCAGCTCCGTAATTGCGCTGCTAAATAAGGCGTGTCTGCCATAATAATTCTTCCCATAGATGACGAGGTCATCGTCAAGGTTCTTCCAATCTGGTTTATCTTGGAACCTGTAAGGTTCCTCCGAAAGCTGAAAAAAGCGTAGGTAATTGTCCTGAAGTTGGGCTTCCACAAACTTTGACACCGATGCTTTGTAGAATCAGAGTCCGCATGGTACATAAGGTTGTTTGTTTTAATCCAAATGTAAATAATGTTTTAAAACATCCGAAATCCAAATGTGTTTGCGGCGATCCGGTTCGAATGACCAGTTAACTTGTATGATTATAAAAAATCGAAAACAAAATGGCGGCTATGCAGCCTTTATTCGTAGGCCCTATTTTTTTAAAGGGGGTCCATGGCCGAACACCTAACGTCCCTAATTTTTGATCTAGAACAAAAAATCAAGTTTGGTTAGTTTCTGTATCTCAACGGCTATCGACACTGGTAGGATTTTTTCGATATATTGATTTTTTGCAAAATAGTGAGTGATTGAAAAAAATTTTCAATTTTCACAAGCAAAAAACGTCACAAAATGGTTGATAAAAAAAAGAGTAGGCAGTATAAAAAAAATCCTACGTGTGTCGATAGACATAGGTATTCTGAGTATACTGTCAAAATTTTAGATCGATAGGTTAAGAGTTGTTCGAGTTATGTGTTCGACCAACTCAAAAAAAGTGGTTTCGAGAAAAACGCGTTTAAAGTTTTAACTACTGTGGGATATACCTGTGAGGCATCGCCGCAGAATGAAAAATTTCGACACTTAGATACTTTTGCCGGACTCTTTCTTTTGATATGTTATTTTTATGACGCTAACAAATTTTTTAAGCGAAAAAAAAAATTTCGATTTTTTCTAATACTCTCAGATGTCCCCCCTTAAGTTATTAGATTATAATAACATTGATAAGAATTGAGCTATATGCTATAGTGCTAGCAAGTGATAGCCATGTTTTGACTTTTGTACAGACAATACCCGAACGGCTGATATGATAAAGAAATCGGCGAGAAATGAGAAATAACATTCTCTTCGGTAAGCCAGTGCACTGAAAATATCGTTTGAACCAAAATGTTTTTTTCTAGTGTAGTAAATGAAGTACAAGGTTATATTAAACAAGCGGATCTTAGGGACTTAAAGAGATAGAGTTTACCCAATGTCTCACCTTTACTCCTGTGCACAGTGGGGAATTCGCCCTGTTTTTGTGGCATTAATTAATAACTTAAAATAAAAGCAACATTTTTAAATTCTGTTTTTATACCCTTGCAGAGGGCATTATAATTTTGGTCAAAAGTGTGCAACGCAGTGAAGGAGACATCTCCGGCCCCTTAAAGTATACATATATATTCTTGATCAGGATCACCTCCTTACTTGATATGATCATGTCCGTCTGTCCTTCTTCTGTTTTAAAGCTATCGACTTGAAACTTTGCACAAAGTCTTCTTTTCTTTGCACGCAGTATATAATTCAGAACGGCCGGGATCGGCCGACTATATCCTATAGCTGCCATATAACTGATTGATCGGAAATGGTATAACTTTAGTGTTTTTAAAGTTGGAAGGTTTTCATTTTACATGAAAGCTATTTTTGACAAAATAATACGACATGCTAAATTTACTGCAAGGGTATATCAACATCGCCTCCGCCCAAAGTTAGGTTTCTTTTCTTGTTTTTTTTTTCTTTCTATCCAGTTTTGTCAAATCAACAAATCTCTTATCTGTCCCTATAGCTATTAAGGTCTGCGAAATAATTCACCTTATCAATTCATCTTTAGAGATGAATTTTTAAAATTTTTTTTTTTCCATTATTTTGTTCAACAAATTTTTTTTCCATTAATTGAAGGGTAAAACACAAAATTTGACTAGCTACCGTTAGTTTTTTTTAAAGCTCTGTGGCAACTTGGTGTACACAACGAAATAATTGAGCTGATCATATTAGTTTTCGTCGTTATTTCTAACCAGTCAAGTCTGTAGCTAACTAAAAGTTACTTTTTTATTGAAAAATAAATAAAACAAGTAAGATCTGATGACAAATTAGTTTCTGTAATCTATGTTTTCATTTATTTTAGTAACAATGCCTAAACAAAGATACCTTTCGGATGAATATTGGCATATCGCGAAACTGGGATGTCTTTGCGTAACATAGCATCGAAAATGGATAGAAGCTTTTTCACAATTCAAAAGATTCTATCAATATTATTATCGCGATATCAGGACCCCCAAGCAAGTTAAAGTGTCGCGCAATTTTCAAGGTGGTTCTCTTATGGTATGGGGAGCTTTTGGATTTGCAGGAAAGAGTCCGATCTGCTTCGTATCCCACAAAATGAACTCCGAAAAATATGTGGAGCTCCTTGACGATGCTCTTATTAATTTTGGTGAAAAATTTTACGGCGATTTTTGGACATTTCAGCAGGATAATGCTGCCATCCATGTTTCCAAATACACAAAAAAGTTTTTTGAAGAATGAAATATACCAGTTTTAGGCTGGCCTTCTAGAAGTCTTGATCTAAACCCGATCGAAAACCTTTGGGGAATCCTGTCCAGCAAGGTTTATGCACATGGGCGGCAATTTGGCTCTTTAAAGGAAGCTATTGTAGCTGAATGGAAAAAAATTAATGGATTACTTCTTCAAAATTTGGTGAATTCAATGCCAGACCGCATATTAAAGGTTATTAATAATAATGGAGGACATACATATTTAGCTTATAAAGATAATAAAACAAAAAAAACCTACTTCTATTAACATAATTCTAATTCGATCAGTTCATTTATTTTGTTTTAAAATAAATTACATTATTTTTAAGAAAATGTTCTTATAATTTTTTTAAGTTGAAAACAGCTGGATCTGATTTGGTTATTTTGTAACTTTAAATTAATATTAAAATTAATTTAAAATTATAGAGAATTTGGTTTTAATAACAACTTTATACGGTGATAAGGTGAATTATTTCACCTTAGGTGAAGCATTAACACATGCTTTTGTAATTTTTTTTTACACACTACAATTTGAAATCTTTGTCCTTATCAGCGGTGGTAAAGCATTTATTTTAGATCCGTTAAGTATTTTGTTGAAAAATAACGAAAAAATATATATGTAAAAATATATAACATATATAACACACCTTAAAATTTTTTTTATTTTTTCATTACCAATTGTTTAAATTTAATAAATTTTTGCAGGTGGATCTCGTCCATATTGGTTTGTTTTAACATCGGAAAGTATATCGTGGTACAAGGACGAAGATGAAAAAGAAAAAAAATTTATGCTGCCCTTGGATGGTTTAAAACTACGGGACATCGAACAGGGTTTTATGTCAATGTCTAGGCGAGTAACATTTGCTCTATTTAGCCCCGATGGACGTAACGTTTACAAGGTTAGTTAATAATTTTAGAAGGTTTATCTAACTATTATAGAGTTGTATTTTAACCAGAGCTTTAAAAAGGTTTAACCGGGTGGTTTTGTTAGGAAAGATGAAACAAAAAATCCAAAATTTTTGTTTTATTTATTTATTTATTTTTTTTTTAACATTTTTGGGTTTTGGGTCTCGCATCTCGGGTTGATCATAACACACAGGTACGCCTCTAACTGCCGGATTAAATGAGTAAAACCTGTCATTGGTCAGCGACTGAGACTCAGTAAGTCAACAAAATCAAGTAAATATGTATCAAAATGGGTCTTTGTTTTGTTTGACAACAACTTGTTGCTTAAAATATTTTGTTAAAGGCAAAGCTTTAAGTATTAGCACCGCCGCTTGATCCTGCTTAACCCGCATCCCAGTTCTTTCCCAAAAATACCACTTTGCGGCCTAGTTGCCTGAAACTCTGCATTTTTAGACTCGGCCGTACTGATTATCAACAAAACCACGAAAACAATGATCTTTTGAAGCTCTGCAGCCACCAGCAGTGGACAAACGATAATTTCCCGCGCACCTTGAAAAGCACTGTAACATACGATAAAATTGAAACTTTATTATACGGTTTTCTATACGGTTTTCAGTTATATTTCACAGAGTAGTGAGACATTAGGTGCCTAACAATTTTGCATTAAAATCTCAATTTCGAAAAAAAGCGACTTACGATACTTTCGCGGAAATGCGTCGATATGTATAAAAAAATAAGAAAGGAAAGCTAACTTTGGGCGGAGCCGAAGTTGATATACCCTTGCAGTTAAAACCGGATATATATCGCAAACATCCGATATAGTTGGCCGATCCTTATGATTAAATCGTAATAAAACCAATAAACTACAATAAAAAATCTAAAAAAAAAGTCCCAAGCTCCTATCTTCAAAAATACGAATGTTGATATTTCTACCAAATACCATTTCCGATCGTTCAGTTATATGGCAGCTATAAGATATAGTCGGCCGATCGTTATGAAATTGGGTAGGTCGGATTAACTGACCAAAAATGTAATCTGTACCAAGTTCCAGCTTTCTATCTTCAAAAACACAAAAGTTGGGTTATTTCCGATCGTTCAGTTATATGGCAGCTATAGGATATAGTCGGCCGATCCTTATGAAATTTGTCGTGTCGTATTATATTGTGCCGTGCCGTTCCTACTTATACCCTTCTAAGGATAGAAGGGTGTGTGCAAAGTTTCAAGACGATAGCTGGTCCTACTGAAATACTACTGAAACTAGTAGTAACAGTAGTACTGGTAAGTACTAGTAGTACTGAGTAGTAACAGTGTGTAACCAATAAGGAAAATAAAGATTATACATTTTTATTGGACAAAAATAGATGCAACAAAAAAATCAGAAGCAGAGCTGTGCTTTGAACGAAATAAACAAATTTTTGAATTTATCACCAAATACACTACTTTACGCGGAACGATACGGGTTATGCAATATATGAAAATTAATTTAAATGTAGATAAAAAAAACACAGTGCGCATAAAAGAACTCGACAATTCGCTCTAAGAAAAAGTGAACCATTATGGAAATATGGTCATTAAATTTAAGTTTCAAAGCTAATGGGACACAATCAGCCTGTCAGTTTTTCTGAAGAAAGAAACCTGGAGAGGGCTGGTGCGAAAATTACATAAATTTAAATCTTTACATGTCATTCATTATCTGAACACCATTTTTAAAAATAATGCATATGCGACCGAAGCTCACACTAAACTAAAGAGTTTAACTAAATCTTGACCCTTTTCTTAAAAGAAAATAATAACCGTACCCAGAAAAAAACCGTTTTTTCTTAACCGTACTCAACTGAATTCGAACTTCTTGTACGAATATGTTTACACGTGCTAAGGTATACGTGACTAGAAGAATGACGGCAGCATAAAGTATTTTTATTTAAATTTCGAATTATTTTCTACTTTTAGAAAATAATGACTTTTACAGGTAGAATCTTTTTTAACAGTCTTAAAGCAACGAATGAAAACATAGTTAAGCAACATTTGAATTTTGGTTAGGGTCAGTATTATGCAATTTAAAATTAATTGGCCTACAAACATACCACAGCACACGCGAAGCGATACGGTTTTAGTCAAAAGTGAAGCTTCTCCAAATTCAATTCTCAAATGACTAAACCGGTTCGCTTGAAAAGAAGGAATAGAGGTTCATAAGCCATATGCCACACAGTTATTGTAGTGCTGCGCAGAAGGTTCCACCTCAGAATGCCACTGCACGCAGCCAAGTTTGGATTCCAAGGCAATTCCGCAAGATTTGTACCGTCAGTTGGCCGCATGGGTATTACCTTGAATATCAATACCAATAAAGTGGGTTAAAACAGCAACAGCACCGGACCTAATTCTGGTGCAATAGGCAATCACATTTCACCTTTTGCCAACAATTAGTTCGTAAATGCAGGGTCATGTTCTATCATGTTGACGCAGGCACAAATGTGGATTCAGCAACGCAGTAAATTTTTTAAGACTTCAGAAGGGCCTTAGAAGAGCTGCTTTAGAAACTGTACGAGGCAAACTTATGGTTCCAGCCATTGAACCATAGCCCACCAAGTAACGTATCTAATACAGTGGGGTGCAAAACGCAAACAAATGGAAAATTTGAGTGTATGCGTAGCAGCAAAAAACAATACGAGCAGAGCATTCACTGAGCGAGTTTTTTATTTAATTTTTCGTTAATTCAAAAGTTGGAATTTGCACTAATATATAGTATTTTATTTTACTAAACGTTTTTTTAACAATAGTTCTTCAACAAATGAACAACTACGCTTCCCTATCTGAAAGAGGCAAAATGAGAGAGCTTCTAAAAAAATTTAGAGTGATCCCACAGCGTTGCGGCAGAATTTCCGACCCTATAAACGCGTGCTAAGGGAGTCGATTATTTCGAACTATTTGGAGTTTCTGTTGGAGACAACATGAGAAAATATTGGAAACATTATTCAGATATTTGACAGTTCGTCTAGTCCGTTTGGCTTTGGCTCTAAGACTCTTTACTGCGCGTCGAGGCGTACCTATTAAGATGCTATCAGACAATGGATCGAACTTCGGATGTGGAATGCAAGTATCCGGTAATTGCATTTGCATTTAATCCACCTGTTAATCCAATATTGGGAACGCATATTGGATGCATAGCGCGTTTAATAAGGTCAATCCTGTTAATCCTGGTCGCGGATAAGACGAGCAAGGGGAACATTTGTCCATAGGGAGTGGCCGTAGATGTTCATCGTGCAAAGGATGGCCAAGTACGGAGTGCTGACTAGAAGAATGACGGCAGCATAAAGTATTTTTATTTAAATTTCGAATTATTTTCTACTTTTAGAAAATAATGACTTTTACAGGTAGAATCTTTTTTAACAGTCTTAAAGCAACGAATGAAAACATAGTTAAGCAACATTTGAATTTTGGTTAGGGTCAGTATTATGCAATTTAAAATTAATTGGCCTACAAACATACCACAGCACACGCGAAGCGATACGGTTTTAGTCAAAAGTGAAGCTTCTCCAAATTCAATTCTCAAATGACTAAACCGGTTCGCTTGAAAAGAAGGAATAGAGGTTTATAAGCCATATGCCACACAGTTATTGTAGTGCTGCGCAGAAGGTTCCACCTCAGAATGCCACTGCACGCAGCCAAGTTTGGATTCCAAGGCAATTCCGCAAGATTTGTACCGTCAGTTGGCCGCATGGGTATTACCTTGAATATCAATACCAATAAAGTGGGTTAAAACAGCAACAGCACCGGACCTAATTCTGGTGCAATAGGCAATCACATTTCACCTTTTGCCAACAATTAGTTCGTAAATGCAGGGTCATGTTCTATCATGTTGACACAGGCACAAATGTGGATTCAGCAACGCAGTAAATTTTTTAAGACTTCAGAAGGGCCTTAGAAGAGCTGCTTTAGAAACTGTACGAGGCAAACTTATGGTTCCAGCCATTGAACCATAGCCCACCAAGTAACGTATCTAATACAGTGGGGTGCAAAACGCAAACAAATGGAAAATTTGAGTGTATGCGTAGCAGCAAAAAACAATACGAGCAGAGCATTCACTGAGCGAGTTTTTTATTTAATTTTTCGTTAATTCAAAAGTTGGAATTTGCACTAATATATAGTATTTTATTTTACTAAACGTTTTTTTAACAATAGTTCTTCAACAAATGAACAACTACGCTTCCCTATCTGAAAGAGGCAAAATGAGAGAGCTTCTAAAAAAATTTAGAGTGATCCCACAGCGTTGCGGCAGAATTTCCGACCCTATAAACGCGTGCTAAGGGAGTCGATTATTTCGAACTATTTGGAGTTTCTGTTGGAGACAACATGAGAAAATATTGGAAACATTATTCAGATATTTGACAGTTCGTCTAGTCCGTTTGGCTTTGGCTCTAAGACTCTTTACTGCGCGTCGAGGCGTACCTATTAAGATGCTATCAGACAATGGATCGAACTTCGGATGTGGAATGCAAGTATCCGGTAATTGCATTTGCATTTAATCCACCTGTTAATCCAATATTGGGAACGCATATTGGATGCATAGCGCGTTTAATAAGGTCAATCCTGTTAATCCTGGTCGCGGATAAGACGAGCAAGGGGAACATTTGTCCATAGGGAGTGGCCGTAGATGTTCATCGTGCAAAGGATGGCCAAGTACGGAGTGCTGTAATACGTACTCCTGATGGTTTTGTTAGTCGCTCTGCAATGATGATTCTCTGTAAAAAAAAAAAACAATCAGGCATGCTCCGGTTTTCACTTTCGGTTTTCGTTTTCGTTTCGGGACCAAAACCGAGATTTTCGTTTTTAGGTGCTCCGGTTTTCACAAGTTTTTATTTATCGTTTTGCTATCGAAACGTTTCTTTACTCATAACTTCTTGCTGCCGAAACAGGTGATTTGAGGTTTGGTCAGCAGCAAACAACGCGAAAAAATGCCTTTTTTATATTCAATTACATCTTTCGTAGCCAAAAGAATTAAGAGGAAAAGCCAGAAAAGCCAAGTTAAGGGGATGCCACCTTTTCAATGGGTTTCATTTTCATTTCATTCCGGTGTTTTCAACAATTTTTTTATACACTTTTAGAACATAACTAATTAAATTAAATTAATTAATTTTTAAAAACATAGTTTACCCAATTTGAACAAATTTATCGGCATCCATTTGATTATACAAGTATTTTTAACTTGCTTTTTTATTCTATCAAAAGTATGGCAGCTTAGGCGATAACTTATGGTGTCAAACTTATCGGTCGTTCACCATAACGAAAATTGTTGTTGCCGACGGAAAAATTTGATATCCAAATTTGAGGTGGGGTCAGAAATTACTCGTTTTAAAAATAATACCAAGCCTAATTGATCTCCTAGAGGTCTTAAAAGAACGACAATAAACCAATAAGTCAACTATTTTTTTTCTTTTGCAAATAAGATCCGATTTAATATAGAAAAAGGCATTTACTTTTCATTTGGGCAAGACAAATTTTTTCGTTTTATAATTCGAAAAAATCTTGTGAAAGTGAAAATGGGAGCACCAATTTTTTCGTTTTCGTTTTGTTTTATTGAAAAACATTTTCTCAGAAATTTGGTTGAAACAGGTTTTCGCCATAGAAAATATAGATAGTTTTTTATATGTTTAAGAACGGTTTCTAAAAAGACACTATTTCAGTGCTCAGGGAATGTCCTGCGCACATGGTCTTAAAAAAAACATGGGGTCAGCCAAAATTACTCTTCTTTGTTTTTACAAATTTTACAAATAAAATAAACTTTTGAACATACATTTATTATATTTAATATATTGAACCCAAAACGTATGCAATTATGTAGAAATACAATTTATCTCGCTTTCCTGATTCTTCTGATTTATATATTTTAGGACTACAAACAGTTGGAGCTTTCTTGCGAGACCGTCGAAGATGTTGAATCATGGAAAGCCTCATTCTTACGTGCAGGCGTTTACCCTGAAAAACAGGAGACCCAAGAAAATGGAGACGAGGTAAGCTTCATGAAAAAAATTTATTTATTAGAAACATCTTGAGCAAAATGTTTAAATTTATTATCACATTTATACTATAAATGGAGCTATCCATATACTTTAATTTTTAGTCATTGACTTTCTAATTACTAGTCAGGATGAAAATCCTGAAAGGTGGTGACCTTTTTATTCTATTTAGAAATCTAATATTACTATCTATTTAGAATATTAGAAAATATTCCATTCAAAAATAAATTAAACCTCTTTAAGCACGAGGTGTTAGCTTTGTAAAATTTGTTTTTATAGCCTTATAATATCCTCTTATAATATTGGTCAGAAATGTGCAACGCCTACTATATCCTTTAGCTTCCATTTAACTAAAATATCCGAAATTTTTTTTTTTTTTTATTTTAACGTTGCTTTTATTTCTTGAATCTTCTCTTTGCGAGACTAACAAGAGGTGTATCAAATCTTAAATTTTTAACTTAAATAACAGTCATATTGACTGATACGGAGTTAGACGGCCCTAAAAATCGATTGCTGGGTTGGGAGGTCGTTGCGTCTAAGGCGGGATACGCTAGAAACCCGAGTCAATCCCCGGGCGAGAAAATTTGGGTGCGTAGACAGTTTTTCTTTGTATGACTCTTTTTGCTTCTGGATTTCGTCTTTCACTGCGAGGATGCCCAGATCCCGGTGGATGTTTTCGTTGCGAACATACCAAGGTGCCCCTGTGATAGTTTTCAAGATTTTTGATTGTGCGCGCTGTATGATGTCTATGTTGCTGCTGCTCGCGTTCCCGCACAGCTGGGAGCCATACGTCCAGATTGGCTTTAGGACTGAATTGTACAGTAGTAGCTTTTAGTCCAGGCACAGTGGCGATCGTGAGTTTATGATCCAGTGGAGGCTGCTGGCTTTAAGTTTTAGGTGCATCTTTTTGCATTCGATGTGCTTACGTCAGGTAAGTTGTCTATCAAGGTGAACGCCAAGGTACGTTACGTCGTTAGCTTGAGGGATCTGCATACCGTTTAGTAAAAGCGGAGTTTGCATGTTTGTCTATTAAGAGTAAACTTTATATGTTTACACTTTTGTTCGTTTATTTTAATGCGAGAGTCGGACAGCCGCCTTTCCACTATTGTGAGATGATTAGCCAGTTGGGTTGTTGCCTGCGTTGGGCATCTGGAGCGACTAAGGATAGCGGTATCGTCGGCAAACGTTGAGGTTGTTAGTTGTGCGCTCGTAGGAATATCCGCAGTATACAAAACATATAGACACGGGCCGAGTGCGCTTCCTTGTGGAACTCCAGCTTCGATGGTTTTGTCGCCCGAAGTAGCTGCGTTGCATCTCACTGAGAATACGCTATTGTAGAGGTATGATTCCAGTAGCTTGTGGGTGTATGTTGGCAAATACGTTTTAATTTTGTGCATGAGTCCGATGAGCCAAACTAGGTCGAAAGCTTGAGATACGTCGAGGAAAATAGCGCTGCAGTATTCTCGCTGTTCGAAGGCTGAGCGTATTTCGGATGTTAATCTGTTCACTTGTTCGATGGTTCCATGGTTTCTTCGAAAGCCAAATTGGTGTGCAGGGATAATATTGCAAGCTTCCAGATGTGGTATTATGCGAGTTAACAAGCATTTTTCAAACAATTTAGACAAACAAGATAGAAGGCTTATTGGTCTGTATGATGACGGAATTGTGTGGTCTTTTCCTGGCTTCGGTATCATTATAATGATGGATTTCTTCCACTTTTTTGGGAAATAGCCAAGATTAATGATTCCATTAAATAGTTTGCAGACGACCTCTATAGCGCATTTTGGAAGTTCGATCAGCATCTTTGGGGTCAATAGGTCACCACCGGGAGCCTTTTTTGGTTTTATGACTTTTGCCTTTTTTTGATTTCGTTCAGCCGGAATGAAGGTGCTGCTGGCTGTGGGGAGGACGGACTCTGGCTGAATTACTGGCAGGAGAAATAAATTTTAAGGCTGGGTTTGGCTGGAAGACGCTTTGAAGATGTGTGGCGAATGTTTCAGCTCGGTCTTCGTCGCTGCGAGCCCAGCATCCCGAAGAGTTTCTTATCGGGGTGGTCGTTTCAATTGGGGCGCTAAAATTTGGGTGGGCCCTCCACAGGGGGTACTTTGTACTTGTTGGCGAGAGATTCTGGATGTACCTCAGCATTGCATTTTCTTCCTGTTGGTGAAGAGCCTGGTCGAGTGATCGGGATGCTTCCTTAAGGCGTTGTTTTGAAGCTGGTGATCTGCTGTTTTGCCAATCACGACGCGTGTGCCTCTTTTCTCGCACGAGCTGTTCGATTTGCTGATTAGATTTGAAGTGTTTGCTTCGGTCTACTCCTATGAGGAGTAGAGATTTTAGCTGCCGCAACGAGTACTTCTTTCAGGGCGCTCGTAGTGTAGTCGATGTCCTATTCCATGTTAAATTCCGGGGCGAGTTCTATGTGGGCACTGTCGTCAGGCTGAAGGGGTGTTCGGTTATTTCTGGGCTTTGAAGAAGCGTTAGAAGCACAGGTGAGTGGTCTGATGATAAGTCCGAGACTGCTTTGGCACTTATTAGATTGCGAGGTATGTTTTTTGTCACTGCAAAATCAATAAGGTCTGGTAGCTTTCGTGAGTCTGTTGGCCAGTATGTGGGGCCTCCAGGGGAAACGTAGTCCAGTTTATTTTTCACATTTATAATTGCATTGTACAATTGTCTTCCTTTGGGAGTCACTAAACGTGATCCCCAGTGCGTATGTTTGGCGTTGTAGTCTCCTGCGGCTATAAATCGGTCCCCAAGTGAATTGTAGAAGTCCATAATTTTTCCTTCCGAGATTGAGAAACGAGGAGGGCAGTAAACGGCAGCGATTGAAAGGATTCCGTTGCTTGACTGAATTTGTATGGATGTGGCCTGCAAGAAGTTTGTTGCAAACCTTTTGTGAAAGTGGTGTTTAATGCGTTCTCTGATTAGAACTCCAGTTCCGCCGTGGGCTTTCCCATCTGGATGATCTGTGCGGTAGATTGTGTAGCCTCTTATATGAAAGTTGTATTTGCTTGTAAGATGCGTTTCCACCAGTAGCATAACGTCAATATGGTTTTTGGTTAAGAATTGTGATAATTCTAGTTTATGCCGTGAGACACCATTGGCGTTCCACATTGATATTCGTAGCGCCTGCATAGATTATTTAGACTGTTGTGCTACGAGCAGCTGTATCACCATGTTCTGGTTTTGAACAAGCGTTTGCATGGTCGTTTTCATGAATGACATAAGCTCCATCATACTTTGTTGGAGGGTAAGCATCATAGTTTCCATTTTGCTGTGTGGCTGTTCTGGGGCCTGTTGAGCGCTTTGAGAGTTAGGCTGAATTGGAATTTCCCTTCCAGATCGTAGGGCATCGGCATAGGAGAAGCCGTTGGTGGTGTTTAGTGGACCGAATGAGGATCTCGCAGCTTTGGCGAAGAAGACGTCTGGCGTAGTTTCGACGCAATGTACGCATTCTGTGGATTTTGGTTGCGCGTTGCGGTCGCTTGACGCATGCGACTCTTTAACTCCTTATACACCATACATCCTCTATAGTTTGCTGTATGGCTGCCTCCGCAGTTTCCACATTTCTTCACGGTTCTGTCGTTGTTTGTAGTGCAGCAAGCGGACTTGTGGGCGTCCCCGCAGACTACACAGACAGCCCGAAGTGTGCAGCAAGACCTTGTGTGTCCATACTCTTGACAGTTAGTGCATTGCACTGGACCGTTGCGTTTATGTGGCTCTTCAACAGTGATTTTCCGATGCAAAAGATATTGCAGGCTGTAGATTGGGTGGACTTCGTTCTTCTTCAGCGACCTGCTTTCTGGCTCGAGCTCGACCTTCTTGGCGGCGAAGCCCTTTTCTTTAAGGGCGGTTTTTATTTCCTCGGCGGTAACATCAGGTTCTATTCCATTTACTACCACTTGTAGGCCCTAACTGCTTTTCAGCTGGTACGTGTAATAGTTTTTCTGTACAGTGTCCAGATATTTGGACACGATTCGGAAGTGCTCTTCAGACTTGGTTTGCACCTTTGTTTAATGGATGTTCCCTTTGATAAGCGGAACAACATGAAAGTTGTCACCGTTCCCGATCAACGACGTAATTTTGTTGACCAGGGCACTCGAGCTTTTTTCCCTAATATAGATTGGAGGGGGCTTGGGTTTTTTTGTGGTGTCTTGGGCTGGTTGGTTTTCCTCAGCCTCCGCCAGTAGGGCAAATCTGTTAGTAGTGGATCAGTCTGGTTCTTTATCGATATTCAGGACACGGTTAAATTTTGTTTTGTTGCCTGCCGGATTACTCTGCGGGCTAAGCTTGCGCTTAATTTGGATGTAGCGATCCATTCCAGTCTGTGTGGCCGTTACCGCTTTGACACTTTCCGAGGTTGTTGTTATTGTACTCGCTGTAGTCGTTGACGTCGCGGTACTTTGAGTTGCAGAGGTTTTCGCTGTTGTTTCAGAAGTTGTAGCGCTGCTAGTTGTTGGTGCGAAATTTGTTTCCGATATTGGAGGGGGGGTTTTACAATGCGAACTCCATGACGCGGGAGTCGGAGTGAGCAGAGCGGGTGAGCAAAACCGTGCCCTTTGGGTTTCAGCGGTCAGTAAAGCCGGGTTGCTTATAATCGCCGATTTTTCCACTTCGGTATCGCGGGTTGAAAAGTAAGAGTAGAAGCCGTTTCTTTGGTTCACTGAACTTCTGAACACTGAAGTTCTTTTGATCGTTGCTCAATGAGCTCATTGCGTGGCTCTTATTTTTTTTTTTTTTAACAATGCACTAGTTTTGGTTTAGCACATCACAACTGTTATAATAAGCTTGTCTGTCGCTTTTAATAAATTGTAGTTCAGCATCTTTTCGCTTATATTGGGTTACCCCAGTTTTTTGATTAGCTGTATTATGGTGCAGTTTTCCCGGAGCTCGGACAAAGCACGTCCGCTCAGTTCGGTAGTTAAACTTAAACTCCATCTTTTCGAAAGTGGATTGTTATCAGATCTTTTTCAGGTTAAACCCATTGATTCGCCTAACCCCGATGGAGTACCAGGCCGAGGCCTTATGAGAACCTGTCCTTAAACTCTTTAACTTATCTCTGGAAACTTCAATATTTCCCCTCAAGTGAAAGGAATCTTACATTATTTCTCTGCTAAAAAAAAAAAAATCAGACGCTGCCAAAGAAACATTTCTAAGCTTTCAGGCATTCCAAAGCTTTTTGAAATACATATTAAATAATAACATACGTACGTAACGTATGAAAGTAATTGCCCAGGTAATGATACCTGGGGAATATTTTAAAAAAGATTGTGTGAACATTTCTGATCACTGGTTTTAGAAACCCGGGTTCGGGAAAAACGCAGTCAAAGAAATCCGGTTTTTTTTCCGGATCCGGCTTAATCATCTGACGGAGAACCACATCATTTTCCCTTTCGGAGAAAATATAGCTGTTATGTTTTGAAGATTACAAGTCCTTGATATTAGAGGACTGGAAAAGTGTTATTAGGTAAGACTAGACCAATGGTGCTAAATACCCTATCACATGTGGTTAGAAATTTCTCTGCCCGGCCTCTTCCTGCACACCGACACTGTAAACAGTGGTCGGCAATGCCCTATTTCAGGGGCATGAAAATTTCTCTGCAAGAGCTTTCCCACAAACACAAAGTAACAAACGAAGCGTCACGCTCGCACCCTATTTGTTGCTATTTCGTTGCCAATACTTATGCATTAAAATCATATCAATGTGTTGTGTGACGACCACTGCTGTAAAACGATTGTCGAACCAGTGGTCGGCGCTCAATACATTCATACAATTTTAATGAATAATTAAAATGAATAATTTGTCAAAGACGAAATCATTTTTCAAAATAGTTAATCCGGGCAAAAAAAATCTGGGAAAGTACTATGATGCCCTATGATGAAAGAAATGGTAACGAAAAATATTTCAAAATAAATAATACACGATTTAGGGAATATTTTGCCTAGCAACATAGAAAGTAAAATAATATATAAATATCTTGGAACAATTAAAACTTACCTTACCAAAACACAAACGTGTAAAAGTGGATACTTTCGTACTGTTATCAACAAGAAAAACAAGAAAGGAAAGCTAACTTCGGGCGGAGCCGAAGTTTATATACCCTTGCAGTTTAAACCAGATATATATCGCAAACATCGGATATAGTTGGCCGATCCTTATGGGAATATGAATATATAATCCAATTTATTACAATACAAAATCTAAAAAAAAGTCTCAAGCTTCTATCTTTAAAAATACCAAAGTTGGCATTTCTACCAAAAACCATTTCCGATCGTTCAGTTATATGGCAGCTATAAGATATAGTTATGAAATTTGGTAGGTTGGATCAACTGACCCGGCCGGGTCCACGGCCCGGATCGGCCGACTATATCCTATAGCTGCCATATAACTGATTGATCGGAAATGGTATAACTTCGGTGTTTTTAGAGTTAGAGAGTTCATTTTAATTTTTCATTGTTAATTTTATACGAGCGCTATTTTTGGCAAAACATTACGTCATGCCAAATTTCATTAGGATCGGCCGACTATATCCTATAGCTGCCATATAACTGAACGATCGGAAATGACCCAACCTTCGTGTTTTTGAAGATACAAAGCTGGAATTTAATACAGATTCTATTTTTAGTCAGTTGATCCAACCTACAAAATTTCATTAGGATCGGCAGACTATATCCTATAGCTGCCATATAACTGAACGATCGGAAATGGTATTTTGTAGAAATATCAACTTTCGTATTTTTGAAGATAGAAGTTTGGGACTTTTTTAGATTTTGTATTGTAATAAATTGGATTATATATTCATATTCCCATAAGGATCGGCCAACTATATCCGATGTTTGCGATATATATCTGGTTTAAACTGCAAGGGTATATAAACTTCGGCTCCGCCCGAAGTTAGCTTTCCTTTCTTGTTTTTCTTGTTGATAACAGTACGAAAGTATCCACTTTTACACGTTTGTGTTTTGGTAAGGTAAGTTTTAATTGTTCCAAGATATTTATATATTATTTTACTTTCTATGTTGCTAGGCAAAATATTCACTAAATCGTGTATTATTTATTTTGAAATATTTTTCGTTACCATTTCTTTCATCATAGGGCATCATAGTACTTTCCCATATTTTTTTAGCCCGGATTAACTATTTTGAAAAATGATTTCGTCTTTGACAAATTATTCATTTTAATTATTCATTAAAATTGTATGAATGTATTGAGCGCCGACCACTGGTTCGACAATCGTTTTACAGCAGTGGTCGTCACACAACACATTGATATGATTTTAATGCATAAGTATTGGCAACGAAATAGCAGCAAATAGGGTGCGAGCGTGACGCTTCGTTTGTTACTTTGTGTTTGTGGGAAAGCTCTTGCAGAGAAATTTTCATGCCCCTGAAATAGGGCATTGCCGACCACTGTTTACAGTGTCGGTGTGCAGGAAGAGGCCGGGCAGAGAAATTTCTAACCACATGTGATAGGGTATTTAGCACCATTGGTCTAGTCTTACCTAATAACACTTTTCCAGTCCTCTAATATCAAGGACTTGTGATCTTCAAAACATAACAGCTATATTTTCTCCGAAAGGGAAAATGATGTGGTTCTCCGTCAGATGATTAAGCCGGATCCGGAAAAAAACCGGATTTCTTTGACTGCGTTTTTCCCGAACCCGGGTTTCTAAAACCGGTGATCAGAAATGTTCACACAATCTTTTTTAAAATATTCCCCAGGTATCATTACCTGGGCAATTACTTTCATACGTTACGTACGTATGTTATTATTTAATATGTATTTCAAAAAGCTTTGGAATGCCTGAAAGCTTAGAAATGTTTCTTTGGCAGCGTCTGATTTTTATACCCTTGCAGAGGGTATTATAATTTTGTCCAAAAGTGTGCAACGCAGTGAAGGAGACATCTCCGACCCTATAAAGTATATATATTCTTGATCAGGATCACCTCCTGAGTTGATATGAGCATGTCCGTCTGTCCGTCTGTCCGTCTGTCCGTCTGTCTGTCCGTCTGTCTGTCTGTCCGTTTCTACGCGAACTAGTCTCTCAGTTTTGAAGCTATCGTCTTGAAACTTTGCACACACCCTTCTTTCCTTTGCACGCAGTATATAAGTCGGAACGGCCGGGATCGGCCGACTATATCCTATAGCTGTCATATAACTGATTGATCGGAAATGGTATAACTTTGGTGTTTTTAGAGTTAGAGAATTCAAATTTGACATGAGAGCTATTTTTGGCAAAACAATACGACGTGCCAAATTTCATAAGGATCGGCCGACTATATCCTATAGCTGCCATATAACTGAAAGATCGGAATTGACCCAACTTTCGTGTTTTTGAAGATAGAAAGCTAGAACTTGGTACACATTCTATTTTTGGTCAGTTAATCCGACCTACAAAACTTCATTAGGATCGGCCGACTATATCCTATAGCTGCCGATATAACCGATATAGCTGCCGATATATAGCTGCTGCATATAACTGAACGATCGGAAATGGTATAACTTTGGTGTTTTTAGAGTTAGAAAGTTCTTATTTAACATGAGAGCTATTTTTGGAAAAACAATACGACGTGCCAAATTTTATAAGGATCGGCCGACTATATCCTATAGCTGCCATATAACTGAAAGATCGGAATTGACCCAACTTTTGTGTTTTTGAAGATAGAAAGCTGGAACTTGGTACAGATTCTATTTTTGGTCAGTTCATCCAACCTACCAAATTTCATAAGGATCGGCCAACTAAATCCGATGTTTGCGATATATATCCGGTTTTAACTGCAAGGGTATATCAACTTCGGCTCCGCCCGAAGTTAGCTTTCCTTTCTTGTTTTTTTTTTAGCAGAGAAATAATGTAAGATTCCTTTCACTTGAGGGGAAATATTGAAGTTTCCAGAGATAAGTTAAAGAGTTTAAGGACAGGTTCTCATAAGGCCTCGGCCTGGTACTCCATCGGGGTTAGGCGAATCAATGGGTTTAACCTGAAAAAGATCTGATAACAATCCACTTTCGAAAAGATGGAGTTTAAGTTTAACTACCGAACTGAGCGGACGTGCTTTGTCCGAGCTCCGGGAAAACTGCACCATAATACAGCTAATCAAAAAACTGGGGTAACCCAATATAAGCGAAAAGATACTGAACTACAATTTATTAAAAGCGACAGACAAGCTTATTATAACAGTTGTGATGTGCTAAACCAAAACTAGTGCATTGTTAAAAAAAAAAAAAATAAGAGCCACGCAATGAGCTCATTGAGCAACGATCAAAAGAACTTCAGTGTTCAGAAGTTCAGTGAACCAAAGAAACGGCTTCTACTCTTACTTTTCAACCCGCGATACCGAAGTGGAAAAATCGGCGATTATAAGCAACCCGGCTTTACTGACCGCTGAAACCCAAAGGGCACGGTTTTGCTCACCCGCTCTGCTCACTCCGACTCCCGCGTCATGGAGTTCGCATTGTAAAACCCCCCCTCCAATATCGGAAACAAATTTCGCACCAACAACTAGCAGCGCTACAACTTCTGCAACAACAGCGAAAACCTCTGCAACTCAAAGTACCGCGACGTCAACGACTACAGCGAGTACAATAACAACAACCTCGGAAAGTGTCAAAGCGGTAACGGCCACACAGACTGGAATGGATCGCTACATCCAAATTAAGCGCAAGCTTAGCCCGCAGAGTAATCCGGCAGGCAACAAAACAAAATTTAACCGTGTCCTGAATATCGATAAAGAACCAGACTGATCCACTACTAACAGATTTGCTCTACTGGCGGAGGCTGAGGAAAACCAACCAGCCCAAGACACCACAAAAAAACCCAAGCCCCCTCCAATCTATATTAGGGAAAAAAGCTCGAGTGCCCTGGTCAACAAAATTGCGTCGTTGATCGGGAACGGTGACAACTTTCATGTTGTTCCGCTTATCAAAGGGAACATCCATTAAACAAAGGTGCAAACCAAGTCTGAAGAGCACTTCCGAATCGTGTCCAAATATCTGGACACTGTACAGAAAAACTATTACACGTACCAGCTGAAAAGCAGTTAGGGCCTACAAGTGGTAGTAAATGGAATAGAACCTGATGTTACCGCCGAGGAAATAAAAACCGCCCTTAAAGAAAAGGGCTTCGCCGCCAAGAAGGTCGAGCTCGAGCCAGAAAGCAGGTCGCTGAAGAAGAACGAAGTCCACCCAATCTACAGCCTGCAATATCTTTTGCATCGGAAAATCACTGTTGAAGAGCCACATAAACGCAACGGTCCAGTGCAATGCACTAACTGTCAAGAGTATGGACACACAAGGTCTTGCTGCACACTTCGGGCTGTCTGTGTAGTCTGCGGGGACGCCCACAAGTCCGCTTGCTGCACTACAAACAAGGACAGAACCGTGAAGAAATGTGGAAACTGCGGAGGCAGCCATACAGCAAACTATAGAGGATGTATGGTGTATAAGGAGTTAAAGAGTCGCATGCGTCAAGCGACCGCAACGCGCAACCAAAATCCACAGAATGCGTACATTGCGTCGAAACTACGCCAGACGTCTTCTTCGCCAAAGCTGCGAGATCCTCATTCGGTCCACTAAACACCACCAACGGCTTCTCCTATGCCGATGCCCTACGATCTGGAAGGGAAATTCCAATTCAGCCTAACACTCAAAGCGCTCAACAGGCCCCAGAACAGCCACACAGCAAAATGGAAACTATGATGCTTACCCTCCAACAAAGTATGATGGAGCTTATGTCATTCATGAAAACGACCATGCAAACGCTTGTTCAAAACCAGAACATGGTGATACAGCTGCTCGTAGCACAACAGTCTAAATAATCTATGCAGGCGCTACGAATATCAATGTGGAACGCCAATGGTGTCTCACGGCATAAACTAGAATTATCACAATTCTTAACCAAAAACCATATTGACGTTATGCTACTGGTGGAAACGCATCTTACAAGCAAATACAACTTTCATATAAGAGGCTACACAATCTACCGCACAGATCATCCAGATGGGAAAGCCCACGGCGGAACTGGAGTTCTAATCAGAGAACGCGGTGAAAGTGGTGTTTAATACTTTCACAAAAGGTTTGCAACAAACTTCTTGCAGGCCACATCCATACAAATTCAGTCAAGCAACGGAATCCTTTCAATCGCTGCCGTTTACTGCCCTCCTCGTTTCTCAATCTCGGAAGGAAAATTTATGGACTTCTACAATTCTCTTGGGGACCGATTTATAGCCGCAGGAGACTACAACGCCAAACATACGCACTGGGGATCACGTTTAGTGACTCCCAAAGGAAGACAATTGTACAATGCAATTATAAATGTGAAAAATAAACTGGACTACGTTTCCCCTGGAGGCCCCACATACTGGCCAACAGACTCACGAAAGCTACCAGACCTTATTGATTTTGCAGTGACAAAAAACATACCTCGCAATCTAATAAGTGCCAAAGCAGTCTCGGACTTATCATCAGACCACTCACCTGTGCTTCTAACGCTTCTTCAAAGCCCAGAAATAACCGAACACCCCTTCAGCCTGACGACAGTGCCCACATAGAACTCGCCCCGGAATTTAACATGGAATAGGACATCGACTACACTACGAGCGCCCTGAAAGAAGTACTCGTTGCGGCAGCTAAAATCTCTACTCCTCATAGGAGTAGACCGAAGCAAACACTTCAAATCTAATCAGCAAATCGAACAGCTCGTGCGAGAAAAGAGGCACACGCGTCGTGATTGGCAAAACAGCAGATCACCAGATTCAAAACAACGCCTTAAGGATGCAACCCGATCACTCGACCAGGCTCTTCACCAACAGGAAGAAAATGCACAGCTGAGGTACATCCAGAAACTCTCGCCAACAAGCACAAAGTACCCCCTGTGGAGGGCCCACCCAAATCTTAGCGCCCCAATTGAAACGACCACCCCGATAAGAAACTCTTCGGGATGCTGGGCTCGCAGCGACGAAGACCGAGCTGAAACATTCGCCACACATCTCCAAAGCGTCTTCCAGCCAAACCCAGCCTCAAATTCATTCCTCCTGCCAGAAATTCAGCCAGAGTCCTCCCCTCAGCCAGCCGCACCTTCATTCCGGCCGAACGAAATCGAAAAAGTCATAAGAGGACTAAAACCAAAAAAGGCTCCCGGTGGTGACCTATTGACCCCAAAGATGCTGATCGAACTTCCAAAATGCGCTATAGAGGTCGTCTGCAAACTATTTAATGGAATCATTAATCTTGGCTATTTCCCAAAAAAGTGGAAGAAATCCATCATTATAATGATACCGAAGCCAGGAAAAGACCACACAATTCCGTCATCATACAGACCAATAAGCCTTCTATCTTGTTTGTCTAAATTGTTTGAAAAATGCTTGTTAACTCGCATAATACCACATCTGGAAGCTTGCAATATTATCCCTGCACACCAATTGGCTTTCGAAGAAACCATGGAACCATCGAACAAGTGAACAGATTAACATCCGAAATACGCTCAGCCTTCGAACAGCGAGAATACTGCAGCGGTATTTTCCTCGACGTATCTCAAGCTTTCGACCTAGTTTGGCTCATCGGACTCATGCACAAAATTAAAACGTATTTGCCAACATACACCCACAAGCTACTGGAATCATACCTCTACAATAGCGTATTCTCAGTGAGATGCAACGCAGCTACTTCGGGCGACAAAACCATCGAAGCTGGAGTTCCACAAGGAAGCGCACTCGGCCCGTGTCTATATGTTTTGTATACTGCGGATATTCCTACGAGCGCACAACTAACAACCTCAACGTTTGCCGACGATACCGCTATCCTTAGTCGCTCCAGATGCCCAACGCAGGCAACAACCCAACTGGCTAATCATCTCACAATAGTGGAAAGGCGGCTGTCCGACTCTCGCATTAAAATAAACGAACAAAAGTGTAAACATATAAAGTTTACTCTTAATAGACAAACATGCAAACTCCGCTTTTACTAAACGGTATGCAGATCCCTCAAGCTAACGACGTAACGTACCTTGGCGTTCACCTTGATAGACAACTTACCTGACGACCTGACAACTTACCTGGCACATCGAATGCAAAAAGATGCACCTAAAACTGAAAGCCAGCAGCCTCCACTGGATCATAAACTCACGATCGCCACTGTGCCTGGACTACAAGTTACTACTGTACAATTCAGTCCTAAAGCCAATCTGGCTCCCAGCTGTGGGGGAACGCGAGCAGCAGCAACATAGACATCATACAGCGCGCACAATCAAAAATCTTGAAAACTATCACAGGGGCACCTTGGTATGTTCGCAACGAAAACATCCACCGGGATCTGGGCATCCTCGCAGTGAAAGACGAAATCCAGAAGCAAAAAGAGTCATACAAAGAAAAACTGTCTTCGCACCCAAATTTTCTCGCTCGGGGATTGACTCGGGTTTCTAGCGTATCCCGCCTTAGACGCAACGACCTCCCAACCCAGCAATCGATTTTTAGGGCCGTCTAACTCCGTATCAGTCAATATGACTGTTAGTTAAGTTAAAAATATAAGATTTGATACACCTCTTGTTAGTCTCGCAAAGAGAAGATTCAAGAAATAAAAGCAACGTTAAAAAAAAAAAAAAAAAAAAATTATATGACAGAACGATATTTGATTTTATTCATGTTGACGACGATGCAAAAGTGAATGCTCAAAAAGTCCCGCCAAAATTACCAGTGTTAATAAAACCGCATGAAACTTTCACAGTAATAAGCTGATAGAAAACACTAATCGAATACAATATTTTCGAATTTTTCAAAAATGTTATTCTTTGTAAGGTGGACTTTTTATCAGCCTACTCTCGTACTCTCCGGCGATGTTCTAGTAAAACAAAGACAACTAATATGAATGCTTACATTCTAAAATTATAAAAAAAAAAATTTTCATTAAATAAATGGTATTAAATATCAAAAATGCCACGGCCAATTAAATTATCAAAGGAAGAGCAAATCCATATAAGAATTATGGCTGATCGTCGCGTCAAAGTGGGTGCTATTGTCAAAACAATAAATAGACATCGAAACACAGACGTGTCTCGGATCTATCCGAACTTGTTTAAAGTGGCGTGTTCCACACTGAAGGGATTAAAACCACACAAACCACAACCCCATAAAGTTCAAGTTTGAACTGCGCATGTCAAATTTTTTCCACGCCCCTTCCCGCACCCACAAATTGCCAAATTCTGTAGCGCAAGTACTGGAATATTTTTTTAAAAAACTTTTGATGCCAAACTATATCTATAGGTAATGTATATCTGAAAAGCCAATTTCATTTAAATCGACCGATTTTTAGAGAAGATACAAAATACAATACAAAATACAAACGCCCATCAAAAATTTCCCATCCCATAAAAGTTTGAGCGCGTGAATCTCGAAGACTGTAAGAGATAAAACTATCAGATTTGGAACTAAGACTTGTGTGGTATCCGGGGTAATCAACTTTGTGTTTGTGTGTTTTTCCACGCCCCCTCCCTCCCCCAAAACAGAAACATGGTGCTAACGCCATTTCGTTAAAATTTTTGGAAAAGGTTTTGATGCCAAACTATTCAAATTGCTTATCTTCACAAAACAAAAAACAGCCAAATCATATAATTTTTAGAAGACGTTTTAGTCTACTTCCCTACTAAATCGGCAGTATGGTCGTAGGGGGTCTGAAGTTGTTGATTTTCCCAAAAAGTATGTATTATGTATGTATGTGTGTATTATGTTATGTATGGTATGTATGTATGTATGTTATGTATTATGTATTTCCGATCAATCAGTTATATGGCAGCTATAGGATATAGGCTTTATCCTATATACCCTATACATACTTCATAGGGTCGGAGATGTCTCCTTCACTGCGTTGCACACTTTTGACCAAAATTATAATACCCTCTGCAAGGGTATAAAATCATAACGATCGGCCGACTATATCTTATAGCTTATAACTGAACGATCGGAAATGGTACTTGGTAGAAATATCAACTTTCGTATTTTTGAAGATAGAAGTATGGGACTTTTTTAAGACTTTGTATTGTAATAAATTGGATTATATATTTATATTCCCATAAGGATCGGCCAACTATATCCGATGTTTGCGATATATATCCGGTTTTAACTGCAAGGGTATATAAACTTCGGCTCCGCCCGTTAGCTTTTTTTTTTATATTTATTTATTTATTATTAACAATAATCTGTTATTTCTATATTATTATAACTAAGAGTAAGGATAAATTAAGTTAAAAGATATTCCATAATTTTGGATTTAATTACATCTAGGGATAGTTCAGGGGATAATAAATGGGACAATGAGTCATAATTTTTACAAATAACGCGAAATGGATCGTGTTCCGCAAAATTAGACCTAGAAATCGGTAACCAAAGGGGTCGGAAGGATCTAGTTACTCTATTAGGAGAGATTATTATTATTATTAATTAATTAATTTAATTTTTTCTATTAACTTCTTGAAACTATTAATTTTTCAAGAAGTACTTTTGAGTCAACCTGTCCAAGAATAATCAAATGAAGTAGCATAACCCCAGCACAAGTACGGCGCTCTTTTAAAGGAGGTAGGCTTAGTAGTTTTAACCGTCAATTATACGACGGGAGGGAAGTGGCAGTATCCCAGTTTAAGCTTTTTAACGCAAATAGCAGAAACTGCTTTTGGACTGATTCAATCCTCCTTTGGTGAACAAAGTATTGCGGACTCCAAACGCTAGAACAGTATTCCAAGATAGGACGAACCAACGATACGTATAGAGTTTTAATTGTGAAAGGATCATCAAATTCTTTAGACCAACGTTTGATAAACGCTAGCACACCTCTGGCTTTATTAACTGTTAGTGATATGTGGTCGTTGAAGGACAACTTATTGTCAAAAATTACTCCAAGATCGTTAATTAGGAAAACACGATCTAAGACGTTATTCCCAAGAGAGTATGAAACGATGTGAGGCACACTGCGATTGAACGTCATAACCTTACACTTAGAGCAGTAAAGCAAAAGGAGATTGTTTGAGCACCACAAGAAGACTTCGTTAAGGTCTAGTTGCAGGTGTCTATGAAGGAAATGGTCTGGGAAAGAAAGACATAACTTGACATCATCAGCATACATAAATGTAGTAGCAAAGTTTACAACACTAGGTAAATCCTTGACAAAAAGAACAAACAGAAAAGGTCCTAAGTGACTACCTTGTGGGACACCAGATGAAACATTTATAATCTGTGATGAACTGTTTTTAAACAAAACACGCTGCGTGCGGTTCGATAGATAAGAGGTCAACCACTGTACTATATGAGGAGAAAACCCCAAAAGACACAGCTTATGAAGGAGGAGATGGTGGTTCACAGAGTCAAACGCTTTACTAAAGTCAGTGTATACCACATCAGTGTGCATGCGGCTCAGAAAACCTCTGTGGATAAACGAAGTGAATTCAAGAAGGTTAGTTGTGGTGGAGCGATGCTTGACAAAACCATGCTGTGAAGTGGAAATAATGCTTTTACAAAAATGTTGCAGTTGGAAAGTAACCAGTTTCTCAAGCAGTTTGGGAATCGCAGATAAACTTAGCAATCCCCCGGTAGTTCTCAATGGGTGCTTTAGAGCCTTTCTTATGAAGCGGAATAATAAAAGATTCATTCCATCTCTTGGGAAGACATGCCAGCTCCAAGGATAGGTTGAATAAGATAGTGAGAGGGTAGCAAAGGATATCAGGACAGTTCCTTAGAACACAGCTAGGAACATTTTCAGGACCAGCAGAAAATGATATATCTATTGTTGAAAGAGCTTCGAACTGATCTTGAATTCGAAATTTTGAAAAGTAAACGTTGTTTATATGTGGTAATTTATGAGGATAAGAAGAATTGTGGTTATATGAATCGGACGAATAGGTGGTTTGAAAAAATGACGCAAAGAGATAAGCAATACCTTGCTCAGAAGAATGTGAAATATTTTTATATGATAGGGAAGGAGGAAAAAGATTTGATTTACGTTTCTTATTGACAAAAGAGTAGAAGGAGCTTGGATCATTTCCAAAGTTTACCCTACAATTCCTGATATACTGCTTATAGAGTTGATCGTTGAGAATAATAAACTGGTTGCGAACATAAAGAAAGTTTGACTGGTGGCACATCGATCCTGACTTAAGAAACTTTTTGTAAGCTCTGGATTTCCTGTTCTTAAGACGAGAAAGGTGTTTATTATACCAAGGTGGTTTTGTAGTCAATGATACTGGGACTTCCGGAACAAATTTGTTCAAGGCATTATAAATTATTTCGTAAAACAAATTCGTAGCTGCTTCAATTGTGTTTATAAATGAAAGAAAATTCCAATCGATTTCAGCTAAATGATTCCGGGCCATAAAATCAGTCTTTCTAAAGCATTTGAAACGAGGTTTAGCATTAAAGCAAGCATCAATGTGAGGCACATCAATTAACACCGATGCTAATAGTGTAGGGTGGTGAAAGTCTTCAGGAAGCGATAGCGGCGGGGACCGAATGACTGTCACAGAGGATGACACATTAGAAAAAATAAGGTCCAGAAATCTGCCATGAGTGTTATGAATTGGATTAATTTGGAGCAGGGCAAGATCGGTTAGGACATCGATAAAGTCATTATGACAACTGGAAAGCAAGGAATTGTCTACCTCAGACGGGATCCAGGAAATGATGGGAAGGTTGAAATCTCCCATGATTAGGATTAAATCACGGTCCTTGACCAACGAAAAAACAGACCTAATGGCATCAAGATGGTGAAAGTACACAATATCTTCAGCCATGGGAGGAATGTAGGAACAGGTCAGGAAAATATGAGACGAGCCAGTTAAAATTTTCACCGCAATGAACTCAATTCCGAACTCGTTCGGGAAAGGAATAATTTCAGAAGGGTACTCATTACTAACAGCAATGAGGACACCACCTGCAAAAGTTGGACGATCCAATCGAAACACTATGAATTTGGAAACAAGAATTTCATAATCAGAGACAGAGGAGTTAAGCCAAGCACGGTAGCATCAAAATCAAAAGAAGCACTCTTTGTAAAAAATTGTCTCAGCTTACCCAGAATACTTCTAACGTTTTGATAGCAGCAGGAAAATACTATGTTATTCAGTTTTTTGAAGCAGTTTCTGCAGGGCTAGGATTCTGAGCGTCTTTTGCTAGGAATTCATGAATGATACTGTGCTCAGGCCAAGCTACAGGATCAAGTGCTTTTTCAAGGTAGGAATCTGGTAGAACTATTTTAAAAGAAGATATAGAACGCTTATGCTTAAAGTTAAACTTAAAAACAGCTATTTCATTAGGAGCTACCTTAAGATGGTTTAACAGGTGACTCCTGACATCATCAACAGTAGCATCCGGCATAAGCCGATAGACAAAAATGGCCTTACGAGGAGCAACCGCCCTCAGCGTAAGTCCAGAAGATCTAACTTGAGGTGCCACACCAACCAGAGGCCTTGGAGACTTCACAGCTAGAGCAGAGGGTAGGTTGTCCAACGATGGGGGTTGTCCAACGATGTCCAACGATGGAGGCTCCAAGATGAGAGGTGGCTCGAGATTTGTACTTGGTACGCTGATCGCTTCTTGCAAAGGATAAATATTAGAGTGCCCTGAAGGAAGGCTCATCAAGTCCCTTGGTACTGGAGCAGCATAAGTAGGTAGACTAGTAGGCGACGGTAAAATGTTTGGTGTTGAAAATTCATCGACTTGTACAGCATGGGATGTAGGGGTATTCAGTAATTTAGCAGTCAGCAGGTTGTTGTTCGGAATTTTTCGTCTGGGGGATTCGCTTAACAACTTTAGCCCAAGGAATTGAGTTTCAAGAGCGAGGAATTGCTCATTAAGGGCCGAGAATTGCTTGCGGACATCTAGGAAACCATTTCTCGTCTGTTTCATAAAAGTCCGCATCTCTGACTCAATTTCTCTACAAGCGATGCAAGACCATGTCAGGTCAATTTTCTTGTTGATAAGGTCACTTATCCGTCCATTGTGTCCTCCTCCAGCACATTTAATATGTGAGCAGTTATTGTCACCCGTGATGGTTCCACCAAATTCACATTTTTTTGCTGTGCAAGTAAGACTCATTTTTGGCTTCTTTTTGACGGAATGCAGACCACTGTAATAGCGTGTAAGGAATTTAGGCTCTCTGAAGCACTCTGTAGCCGAGAGTGGACGATCAGATCGTATGTAAGAGATGACGTTACAAAAGAGATGTGCAACGAAGGTTCGGCGTCGTGAAGAACAACAAACTCCACAGTAACTATGAATGTAACGGGTTACGTCCAGAGAGTAAAGCTCGGAGAGACTTATGTTGGAGAATATAGTTAAAGCGCAACAGAGATAACTTTAACCGATTAAATGTATAAATTGGAAATAAATAGTTCAATGAACTTATTAAGTCGAATTTATTTATAGGGATTATTTGTTATATTTCAACTTGTCGCAGAAGGAGAAAGCTTAAGTTCAAGATCAAAAATAATTGCAAACTGGCAAGAGCGATCGAAGAAACACGTCCGGGTACGGCAAGTGATTATACAGAACTTTCCTTTCTTGTTTGCTATAGATATCCGATTTAAACTACAAGGGTATATCAACTTTGGCTCCGCCCGAGTTTAGCTTTTTTTTGTTTTTATACCCTTGCAGAGGGTATTATAATTTTGTCCAAAAGTGTGCAACGCAGTGAAGGAGACATCTCCGACCCTATAAAGTATCAGGATCTTGATCAGGATCACCTCCTGAGTTGATATGAGCATGTCCGTCTGTCCGTCTGTCTGTCCGTCTGTCTGTTTCTACGCAAACTAGTTTCTTAGTTGTTCATCCAACCTACCAAATTTCGTTAGCCGACTATATCCTATAGCTGCCATATAACTGAACGATCGGAAATGGTATTTGGTAGAAATATCAACTTTTGTATTTTTGAAGATAGAAGCTTGGGACTTTTTTTTTTTAGATTTTTTATTTTAATTTATTGGTTTTATTTTGATGTAATCATAAGGATCGGCTAACTATATCCGATGTTTGCGATATATATCCAGTTTTAACTGCAAGGGTATATCAACTTCGGCTCCGCCCGAAGTTAGCTTTCCTTTCTTGTTTTTACCAATTTTTTCCAATTAAAATAGGCGTGGGTGGCACCCTAAAGATATATTGAAGTGAAATTTGAGTGGATGTGTTTTGTGTGGCAGTTCTAATAGTTAAAATTGGATATACATATGAGTTGTGTATAGTCAATTCATAAGACTTCAATAAAGACCGCGTAACAACAGACTGAATTAGAAGGTGGTGCTGATCAAGAATATAGACTTTCTAAGATATCTCCTTCACAGCGTTGCACACGTTTGACTGAAAATATAATACCATCTGCAATGGTATTCCAAAAGCAATTTTATGCCAAAAGTTTATTATTGCAGAGTAAGTTATAATTAAAATAATTGTTTTCATTCGGATATGTGACGGTCTAGGGCTATGCTGAGCTGTTACCGCTTGCAGGCTGCTTTTCAGTTGGTACGTGAATAATTTTCTTTCTGTTATAAAGTGTTCTTGAGCAGGACAATATTCATACCCATACTCATAAATTGGCCCGGTTGATGTGGTGCCAGTTGTTGCTGAGGTATGTCTTGGCAAAGGGTTCGAATATATTTTCTCTAATGAATATAAAATTTACAAAAGCTAACATGCAATACATTTAAAAATTTTTATGTTTATATGTATTTAAAAAAAAACATATATTTAAAAAAATGTTTTTAAATTCAAAATTTATTTTTTAATGAACATTATTTCTTCCAGGAAGGACCAGAGGTTTGTTATTCAATCCTTTTAACTTAACATCTCTTTTTTCTATAACTTATTCGTAAGATTTTTAATTGCAGTATTATTTGTTGTTTACACCCCTGTATATACCACTAAATATATTATTTGATATATATTTTATATACATATTTCATTATCGTCAAAAGTGTGCCACGCAGTGAACGGGACATTTTTAACACTATACATACCTGTATACCTCCGATTTACATTTTGCGCACTATTCTTCCATTTTACACATCGTATTTTTGCGGATCAACCTGCACATACAGTGTCGATCACAAGTAGATACAATTTCAAAAATTAAATGTTATGGTATTTTCCACTAAGCCATTTACATAAACTCAGTTTAAAGGTCAACACCACAGTGAAATTTTCGAAAAAAAAAGTGAGATTTCAGTCGAGTTTCCTGACTATATTATACCCGGTACTCATCTCTTCCATCAACGATTTAACTAACCTTTCAATTTTAAACTTAAGGGGGGACTTCTGAGTAACACGCGGAAAAAAGGGGATTATTTTGGAATTTTTGTTGGCCAAATGAAAAAGCCAAATCCTCAATTTGTAAATGAGATTTTATTATATTATATTTAAAGTACAAAAGATATTTTTTTTAATAAATCGAAAACAAAATGGCGGCTTTGCAGCCGCCAATAGGGCTATTCGTAGGCCCTATTTTGTTCATGGGGGTCCATGGCCGGACAGCTAACGTCCTAAATGTTTGATCTAGAACAAAAAATCAAGTTTGGTTAAGTTCTATATATCAACAGCTATCGACACACGTAAGATTTTTTCGATATATTGATTTTTTGCAAAATGGTGAGTGATTAAAAAAAAAAGTTAACATTTTCACGAAAAAAAAAACATCACAAAATTGTTGATAAACAAGAAAGGAAAGCTAACTTCGGACGGAGCCGAAGTTGATATACCCTTGCTCTTAAAACCGGAATAAAGAATAGAATCTGTATCAAGTTCCAGCTTTCTATCTTCAAAAACACGAAAGTTGGGTCATTTCCGATCGTTCAGTTATATGGCAGCTATAGGATATAGTCGGCCGATCCTTATGAAATTTGGTAGGTTGGATCAACTGACCAAAAATAGAATCTGTATTAAATTTCAGCTTTCTATTTTCAAAAACACGAAAGTTGGGTCATTTCCGATCGTTCAGTTATATGGCAGCTATAGGATATAGTCGGCCGATCCTTATGAAATTTGGCATGTCGTAATGTTTTGCCAAAAATAGCTTTCCTGCAAAATTTTTTTGCTATTTTTGCAAAAAATAGCGTGCAAGGGAAAGAAGGGTGTGTGCAAAGTTTCAAGACGATAGCTTTAAAACTGAGAGACTAGTTCGCGTAGAAACAGACAGACGGACAGACGGACATGCTCATATCAACTCAGGAGGTGATCCTGATCAAGAATATATATACTTTATAGGGTCGGAGATGTCTCCTTCACTGCGTTAGACACTTCTGGACAAAATTATAATACCCTCTGAAAGGGTATAAAAAAGGAAACTATTTACAAAAAATCCTACGTGTGTCGATAGACAAAGGTATTTTGAATATACTGTTAAAATCTCAGATCGATAGGTTAAGAGTTGTTGGAGTTATGTTTCCTGCCTTCTCAAAAAAAACGGTTTCGAAACTCATTTAAAGTTTTAAGTACTGTGGGATATACCTGTGAGGCATCGCCGCAGAATGAAAAATTTCGACACTTAAACACATTTGCCGGACTCTATCTTTGATATGTTATTTTTAAGACCCTAAAGAATTTTTTAAGCGAAAAATAAATTTTTAGATTTTTTCAAAATTCTACTCAGATGAAGACTTTTGGGCAATGAGCTGTTTATAACACCCTTACGTTTGCGATAAAACAAGAAACTTTTCAAACAAAAATAAAAATAATGAATTTGACAAAAAACCAATTGGCCAAAATAATGGTAGTGAACATTTGGAAAACCTACTACAGCTTAAATAAATTTTCTACAAATGTTTAAACGACTAATTATTATAAAGCAGTGGGGGCAAGATCTCATTTTCCATAGCACGCGTGCATTAGGTAGGAAATTCTGCTGCAGCGCGGCCAGCACACACTGACACTGTGAGCACTCTCTCAATTTTTTAGAAGCTCTCCCATTTTCTCCCATTTTGCCTCATTTAATAGCCCAAACTTAAAAAATGTTTTCACTGAGAAAAATATTCTCAGAAATTGGGTTGGAAAAAGTTTTCTCCATAGGAAATAAAGACATCGAAGCGTAGTTTTTCATTTGTTTAAGAACTGTTGTTAGATGAAAAAGTTTTAAAATGTATGTGTTGGGAAAAATTATACTAGGTATGTTTGAAACATACTGCTAGGACCCACAGCCGAAAAAAAAAAACAATTTTGGACTCATACTATCACAGGATGTTCCTTCAAACTTTCAAGGGCTACTTGAAATGCCCGTCGCCGAATGTGAAGCGCTTGACAAAGTGTTTTATTTTTAAAAATAGTAAACAGTAAAATTGTTATATATGCAAGTTTTTTTTTTTTTTATATTGCTCCCATTATAATAGCTTTAGATGTGTTTCTTTACACGATTTTTCTTCTATGACTCAATTATACATCATGTATTGGTTTTTTATCTGTCCCCATCTTATTGCACTGCTAAAAAAAATCGAAAGTAAATATATACGAGGGTAGGCTGATAAAAAGACGGCGTTACAAAGAAAATATGTTTTTTGTTTTGCTTTTTTAGTTCTCAACATAATCTCCTTTTAGACGTATGCACTTAGACCACCAGTTTCCCAATACCTTCCATAAAATAGGATTTGTCCTGGTCCTCAAAATAGGCGTTTGTTCTACAGATTACCTGTTCATTTGACTGAAATTTCTTAACCCCAAGCAATTTTTTTAAGTTTGGAAATAAATAATAGTCACACGGTGCTAAATCTGGAGAAGGTGGATGGGGTAGACATGGCGGCAACGCTCTTGTGAACGGGATCATTGTCCTGGTGAAAAAAAACTTTTTTCTTCGCCATGTGCGGCCTTTTTTCCTTCAGCTCCGAATCAAATCGTCCCAAGAGATTGGAATAGTATTCCCCCGTAATTGTTCTGCCTTTTTCCAGATAGTCCACATGAATTACACCTCGGGCTTCTCAGAAAACCGTTGCTATCACCTTGTTGGCCGACAAACCGATCTTTGCCTTTTTCGGTGCCGTTTCTCCAGTTGAAATCCATTGCTTTGACTGTTCCTTACTCTCTGGTGTACGGCGATGAACTCAGGTTTCGTCAACAGTCACAAAAGGACGAAAAAATTCGTTTTTGTTTGCGTTAAGCAATGCCAAACTCTCCTTCGCAATATGCAAGCGGTTGCGTTTATTTTCCATTGTGAGCAATCGCTGCACCCATCTTGACAAAAGCTTACTCATGTGTAAAAATTCGTGTAAAATGTTTCCAATGCGTTTCCGAGAAATGTCCAGAGCATTTGCAATCTCTCGCAGCTTGATTCGTCGATCAATCCAATATCATTCCATGGACTTTATCCACAATTTCTGGTGTTGTCACCTCTCTGGAACGACCCGGGCGATCATCGTCAAAAATGCTTGTACGCTCGCGTTTAAATTCAGCGGTCCAATATTATTGAAAACGATGAAGCTGAACCTTAATATCGTCGTTGGATTTTTTTTTTTTTAACAGAAATCTTATGACAGAACGATATTTGATTTTATTAACGTTGACGACAATGCAAAAGTGAATGCGTAAAAAGTCCCGCCAAAATTACCAGTGTTAATAAAGCCGCATGAAACTTTCACAGTAATAAGCTGATAGAAAACACTAATCGAATACAATATTTTCGAATTTTTCAAAAATGTTATTCTTTGTAAGGTGGACTTTTTATCAGCCTACTCTCGTACTCTTCGGCGATGTTCTAGTAAAACAAAGACAACTAATATGAATGCTTACATTCTAAAATTATAAAAAAAAAAAATTTTCATTAAATAAATGGTATTAAATATCAAAAATGCCACGGCCAATTAAATTATCAAAAGAAGAGCAAATCCATATAAGAATTATGGCTGATCGTCGCGTCAAAGTGGGTGCTATTGGCAAAACAATAAATAGACATCGAAACACAGACGTGTCTCGGATCTATCCGAACTTGTTTAAAGTGGCGTGTTCCACACTAAAGGGATTAAAACCACAACCCCATAAAGCAGAGGTCGGCACGGCCCTATCTCGGGGGGATAGGAAATTTCTCTGCCCGAGCTCTGCCACACACACACAGTATAAATGTGTGAAACTTCATGCTCAAAGCCTACTTTCTGCTATTCGTTACTAACACTAATGCGGTAAAATCATATCAATGTATTGGGGTGCCGACCACTGCCATAAAGTATTGTTATTGTTGATCAGCCTTAACAGCCGACTCGATATAGCCATGTCCGTCTGTCCGTATGAATGCGTACATCTCAGAGACTATAAGAGATAAATCTGTAGGATTTGACATGGAGACTCCTACAATGCCCACGCAGTTCAAGTTTGAACTTATTATTATATAATAATAATAATAATATAATAATAAGGGCATAATTCCGCCTTTTTTTAATTGATTGTTTTTTAAATATTTTATGGTAAAAAGTAAAAAAAAAATGTTGGGTATTTTTTTAATACAATAATGGTAGATTTATGCATTTTGTAAAAAAATGGGCGTGGTCGTACTTTTTATTTGCGGGAAATCGGAGGGAATTCGCTCTGTTGCAAACGAGGCAAGATATTTGTATGTGTTTTTTTTCTAGTGTTATACATTCCATGAAAAGTTTTTGAAGCAAAGTAGGCATGTCACACCCCCGCCCAAATTTTTTTGGCCTCACACTTCCAGTAGCACCGCATTTCTTATTGTAGCCTTCCTTCCTGAATTTCGGAAAATGGCGCTAGATGTTTTGAATTAAGGGGAGGTTCTTTTGGATTTTTCCGAAAACTAAGCAAACTTTGAGAATGGATTGCGGGAAAATGAAAAGACATACGAACTTTTGCTTTTGAACTTTTGATTCGTTGTTAATTAACGAGTAAAAAAAATATTCAATATTCAGGAAATTTAAAATGGCGGCTTCAAAATGGCGGATCCCGTAGACCTCTATTTTTCTGCTTTGTCGAGTGTAGGGCCGCTGGTAGTGAACTTAAATTAGAAATGTATATAATTTATTAAAATTGATGGAATTTCCTATGCCTTATACCTAACGACAATTAATTTTGGTAAAAATAAACCAATTTCATGGACTTTTAAAAACAAAATTGACATTTTGTCTCTTTTTTGTTACTTTGATCTCGTTTAAAAATTATAAATAAACAATTTTTTATGCCAGTACTTTTAAACATTTTTTTAATGAAAGAAATCGGATCAATAGAACGAGCCCTGTGCGCGACAAGAGGTTTGAAAACATGGTTCCGAGAAAAACGCGTTTAAAGTTTTTAAAAGCTTTGCCTTTACATAGCTTTCTTGTTATCATGGGTATGTTTGAAACGCTCTAGCTCAAGAAATACGCGTCGCATCGAAATATCCCTTGGCACGTATATTCTACACATATGTAACTTTCATTTATCATTTTTTTTAGGCTTTAAAAAAGGAGTTTTCAAAAAAATTGAAAATCCCTCGTTCACGGACTAGCTAATATCATAATAAATAAGTGGTCAAAATTTGGTATTGATCGGATTAGTAGTTTTTTAGTAATCGTGTCCACCGCAAAGGTAATTTCCCAAAAAAAAGATTCTAAGATAATCGCGTTTAAAATTTCAAGTTTGTTCAAGTTTTATATGCAGATAGTGCGCTACAAATAGCTGCAGCTTCGGTTCTAATGCTCCGATCGTTATGAATTTTTGTGAGAGTATTCCCAATAGAATATACTTAAATATGCAATAAAAAAAATCGATCGATGCAATAAATAAATTTTTTCATATATCACAACTGTATATAACCCCTTAAAAAAAAAAAAATCGATTTTTTCAAAGAAATCCAAAAGAACCTCCCCTTAAGAATTTATGGATCTATATTGAAGAGTCTACAACATGGACAAAGACACTCACTCAACAAACCTAAAAAGTTTTTCAAAACTCTTCCCAAAGTTGATCTTTTATTACGAATGCTTTGTAAGGACACCCCCTTCTATAATTACAAATTGTTAAAAATACACCACGTTAAAAATACCATTTTTGGTATGTAAGACAAGATAGTTGGGTATTGTGCTAATACAGCAAAAATTAAATAATCCAAAATTTGAATACTTTTAAAATAGACATTTATGCCACAAAAACACAGCAAAATCCCCAATATACCATTTCCGATCAATCAGTTATATGGCAGCTATTGGATATAGTCGGCCGATTCCGGTCGTTCCAACTTATATACTGCGTGCAAAGGAAAGAAGGGTGTGTGCAAAGTTTCAAGTCGATAGCTTTAAAAATGAGAGACTAGTTCGCGTAGAAACAGACAGACAGACGGACAGACGGTCATGCTCATATCAACTCAGGAGGTGATCCTGATCGAGAATATATATACTTTATAGGGTCGGAGATGTCTCCTTCACTGCGTTGCACACTTTTGGACAAAATTATAATACCCTCTGCAAGGGTATAAAAAAAGCTATATATTCTATAAATTCGAATGATTATGAAAATTTGGATATTTATTATTAAAAATACAAAAAAAGAATCGAGGAATATGGACATTTAAGAATCGATGTATATGGACATTTATTTTTTCGTTCCTGGTTGACCATCTGCCGGAATAGCCCATATGTAATACACAAAAGGTTCATTTTGTGTTGAAGACGATTTTTAGATGATTTTTGTGAATTCGTTTCTTAGGCCCATTGAAACATATATCTTTAATTTTGTTAACATATGTATATGAAACATATATTTAAGGATACATGTACATGTTTTAAATTGATAAAAATGTAAATTAAAGAAGATATTGCCAGATGAAGTAGCATAAAATAAAAAGAGTCCCTCCTAGCGATCACGATTCAGCCAAACTAGTTTATTTTAAATAAGAAATAAAGCATCTTAATTTGTATATCAGTGCTTGTAACGTGAACTAAAGATTTCAAACAATATTCATAAATAAACTTTTTACACGACTTAAAAATTACAAAAGAAAATATTTTTTTATCTAGTTGTTTGTTTTTTTTTTTTTGGCTATAGCCAATTATAAACTGAACATGTGATAAAAATTTGAAGGCGATCGGTCAATTTGTTTGTTGATAGCCAATTAACACAACATGACCTTCATAAAAATAGTTTTAAAATTTTAAAACCCGGAAAAGCATTGTTCTGTGTTGTGCACTTTTGACGAAAATTGTAGTTTTGTGAACACACTTTCATGACATAATATTAATATTTTTTTTTTTTTTTTTTTTACCACGAAGAGCCGTTATTACCATATACAAGTTTTATTTTTTTGTTTCAAATTTGGTTTTAAAATATTATTTTATTAATAATATTCTTATTTTTTCATTTTAATATTTGCTGGAATTTAAGTTTTATATTTTAATCGCATAGTTTTTAAATCTTTCACTGAGTGTGTAACTATAACAACAACTTAAATTAAATTATATAAAATTTGTTGCATAAATTAATTAAAATTGTGCAAATATTATTGGTTACCGTTTGTTGTTTTTTTTTAAACCTTAAAAAAAACACTAAAATACAACAGTTTGAAATCCTTGCCATCAATAATTTATTTTAAATATATACTTTTCCGGAAATATTCAAAAAATACTTCCTAGATTCCGATTTTGATAAAAGGTTTTTTTTCGACATACAAAATTTTGTTTATTTTTGAGTACATCAAGAAAAGAAAGCTATGTTCGGGTAGGCCAGAGTTGTTACACCCTGCAGTTGCAATGGAATTTCTTATGTTATGATGAATATCGGATAGGAATACATCATCATTGGGACTTAAGTATTAGATCAATTTGGTATAATGTGAATTTTAAACAAAAAAGGAAAGCTAACTTCGTTCGGAGCCGAAGTTGATATACCCTTGCAGTTAAAACCGGATATATATCGCAAACATCGGATATAGTTGGTCGACGAAGTTGATATACCCTTGCAGTTAAAACCTGATACATATCGCAAACATCGAATATAGTTGATCGACCCTTATGAGAATATCATTATATAACCAATTTAATAGAATACAAAATATAAAAAAAGTTCTAAACTTCTATCTTCAAGAACACCAAAGTTGTTATTTTTACCAAATACCATTTCCGATCGTTCAGTTTTATGGCAGCTTTAAGAAATTGTCGAATGGTCGTTATGAAATTTAGTGGGTCGAATTAACTGACCAAAAATTTAATCTGTACGAAGTTCCAACTTTTAATATTCAAAAACACGGGTCATTTCCAGTTGCTCAGTTATGTATATGGCATCTATAGGATATAGTCGGCCGTTTCTCAGCCGTTTAAACTTATATGCTGCGTGCAAAGGAAAGAAGGATACATCAACTCAGGTGATCCTGATAAAGAATATATATTTGAGCGAAAAAAGAATGTCAAATTAAGTTTTGAGAAAAAAAATATCATCATATTAGATTTTATATATTTTTTATTAGGTCCAGTAACCTTGTATGGGATCAGGGTCGGAATATATTATCCTGTAGCAGCCAGATTTATAAAAATATTGCTATGCTATGAATGCCGGAGCAGAGCTATAGCTTATAGCTCTGCTCTGCTACCAGCTTTCTCGGAGCAAAAACTATAGCCATAGCAATAACCAAGTTATTTCCCTGTGTAGCAGCCGTAGCCGTAGTAAAAATTTGGGAGCAAGATGACAGCAGAGCAAATGAAGTATAGGCGCACAATACTTTAGAACAGTGGTCGGCACCCCAATCTATTGATATGATTTTAACGCATTAGTGTTAGTAACGAATAACAGAAAGTAGGCTGTGAGCATGACGTTTCACACATTTATACTGTGTGTGTGTGGCAGAGCTCGGGCAGAGAAATTTCCTATGCCCTCGGGATAGTGGCCGACCACTGCTTTCGAAATAAATACGCTAGTATTATACTAACATTATAAGCTCGTATTATATAAGTTAAGGGGATACGCCACACTGACCGCATGGAAACGGGACGGTTTTTCAGGAATTTTTTGTCACTAAACTAGTTGAGATAGGATTTTTCCACTTTTATTTCTATTCAATACAAGTAATGAGCTTTATAAATTCTAAAAAAAACTTGTTTTTAATGCAAAATGGCGAAGATATGAACATAGGCGATCATCGGTTTTTGCGGAGTGCTCCGTGATGGTGGGCATGATTCATGTGTCAATTTTCATCTAAAACAAGTAAACAAAATTTTTTTTTAAAAAGTGATAAATTTGGAACAGAGTTCCAAGAGAATTCTATTGCTTTCAAACCGCGTGAGTTGGGGTGGGAGGAATGCAGCTGAATGTCTCGGATGGTTTTTTAACACTCTCTATGCACTCTAGTTTATTTTCTTTTGTTGATCAAAACGTTTCTTTCAATGCTTCGTTAAAAATAAATGAGTTGACCAAAAACACTAACCATACAGCATATAGACTACCCATTTCATAGAACGAAAATGGACGCAAAAATTTCTTGCGACAGGCTCCAGCAGGCCCCAGAACGAGATCTTACTCTCTTTCTTACGCTCATCTGTCGTTGATCTTTCGCTCATATTCTCATTGAATGCTTTCTTTTTTTCAGTCTCTGAAAGGAGCGCGTTGAAGAAGTTTGGTCTGCACCTCGATTGATCTTTGTATGTACAATGCGTGTCACACATTCTCATACACGGTTGCATGTGTGCGTGCGATTTGGTTTCGACGCCAGCGCACACAAGTTTTGATTTTTCTAACTTTTTAAGCTTGCTACCCTAAGAAAATTCGAGTATTCGTTATTGGTGAAATATCGCAAGAAATTATATTATTTGTTAGACATTATATTATTATATTATTTCAAGAAAAATATTTTATAGTTTTTAAGAATTCAGGATACATTTTACATTTATTTAGGAATAAGATTAAGTGTTAGCAGTAAACTGTTTTTTATATACATACATATATATTTTTACAAATCATCGAAACAAGTCAATCAGTTGTTTTCGTGTCTTTACACCCCCCTAAAATTCAATCCGTCGTTGCATGCATATGCACCAGGCTCTTGCAGAACAACAAAATCTTAAAAGCATTTGGCGTTTTAAGTGACTCCGACTGAAATTTACCCTGCTCCTATCTCAGTATATGTGTTAATGATTCTTAAAAAAATATATATAACAAAAATGTTACTGCTAACATTTCATCTTAGTCCTAAATAAATGTAATATTGAAATAATATAACAAAATGGCATATAACTTGCACCATATCTTTGGAATACTCACCAAAAGTTAAAATCCTCGATTTTATACATTTGCTTTTCAGCCTTCTATGATTTTTCCCCAAACATTTTCCTATGGACGATTTTTTTCCTATTGAAATCAGAAAATAATATCACATAAAATTTTTTGATTTAAGGAAAAGCTCGAAATTGAATTTATTAGAGTAAGTTAAAAAGAATTTCATCAATAAAATTGAAGTTTTTGACCTACCTACCTAAACTAAGCTATATTAGTATTTTATTCCAAAGTTGGGAAGGAGTTTTAGGTACCCATGTTCACTACCGTGTTCACTCATTCAAATAGATACATGGGTGCCTGTATGCGTGCTATTTCGTTTCAAAGCCAGCACAAATTATTTTTGATTTTTGTAACTTTTCTGGTTTGCTACCATAAGTAAATGGGAGTATTTATTATTGGGATAATGAAGACAAAAATTACCGATTGCAGATCTTTTCAAGGATTTATTGTCTTCTTGTCAAAATACCAATTTCCTTCGTAGGATGCGTTTTGCTAGCTGTATGAAGTTCTCAAATTTGACCTCTATTTTTACGTATCGGTAATCAGAGAGTCCGAGAAGAGACTTATGCCTAGGACTTCGGTTCTGTTGTATCATTAACAAAAACTTCCGCCTCCAGCAATTAGTCAGCAATGAGTCTTCCTATATTTCGACGCCTCTCAGAGCCCTGGCCAAATCACTTTCCTCCTAGGTATACCCTTCCAGGATAAAAAGAACTTCATCCGAAATTTCTGCAGGGCCCCC
The DNA here is from genome assembly GCA_018153455.1 of Drosophila parabipectinata. Lineage (NCBI taxonomy): Eukaryota > Metazoa > Arthropoda > Insecta > Diptera > Drosophilidae > Drosophila > Drosophila parabipectinata. The sequence goes on along the minus strand of JAECYA010000404.1, from coordinate 135,690 downwards.
CTTTTCGATTGACTCCACCAAGTCTGGATCCTTTCTCCCTCCTTACTCTAACGCCTCCAAATTTAATCCCCTCTTGGTGAGCTTCTGTATTACATGGCCTTTGTTTGCCTTGGAGGTTGACGGATCAATGATCTCATTTACAGACTTTCTTTGGGAGAAAGTCTTCACTTTCTTCACTTCTTCGTTCTTCACTTTTGTAGTTATTTTTATTTAAAAGAGTTCATATCTTTAACCCATGAGTGGCCAAGAAAGGGTTCGTTTGTCATGACATTTCAAAACGGGTCCCCATGTCAAGATAAACCTAGTTTAAACTGAAGGGTCCGGGAACCCCCTCGGCATATGCTGCTCCGCCTTGGATTGAAGTGATTTAAGGCGGGAAGTGAGTTATAGCGTCGCAAGCATGGAGAAAAGAGAAAGAAAATATCCGACATATTTTACAATACTACTACGACAAAAGCAAAAGTGCGTCTCAAGCTGCTACTAAAATTTGTTCAGGTTATAAAACCGATACAGTTTCTATTTCAACCGCACAACGAAGGTTTCAACGTTTTCGTTTTTGTGTAGAGGTTATCAAAGATGCGCCACGCTCCGGAAGACCTTTCGTTGAATATTGCAGAATATTGCGAGAGACCCTCATAGTAGCAGCCGTAGCATCGGGCCAGAGCTGGGCATGAGTCATCAAATCATTATAAACCATTTGAAGAAGCTTCAATTCACAAAGAAGCTTGATGTAAGGGTGCCATAAGAATAAACGCAGAAAAAAATCGTATATATATCTGTAGGGTAATTTAATTAATTACCAACAATATTTAATGACTAAAACAGGGGTGACTCCCATTGCTCTCGTTGCTTTTTTGTTGTTGGAAATGATCTTTCATACGGTAAATGCAAGTCATTTACGTGTGTGAATCCCAGCATAGGCAAAGGGCAATTATTATTATTATATGGCCATGACAACCCTTTTATCGGGTCTCGGCCTGAAGCGCAATGTGCCTCCACGCGTCTCTGTCTTGAGCGCGCCTTCGCCAGTTGGTAACACCAAGTGTGGACAGGGTTTCCATCACCTGGTCTTGCCAACGCGTTCGGGGTCGTCTTCTCCTTCATGTCCCAACAATTACCGCATCAAACACCTTACGAGCCGGAGCGTCTTCATCCATACGGGCAACAAAGTCTTTGAGATTTCACTCGACTGGCTATGTATCTGGTAGCCTGGTTGTATCGGATGCGATAAACATCGTCTACGCAGATTGGACCAAAGATTTTTCGAACAATTTTCCTCTCGAACACTCCAATAGCAGCTGCATCTGTCTGCGTCACTGTCCAGCACTCCGCACCATGTAGGAGTACTGGAAGAATGAGCGTCTTGTAGAGTGTGATTTTTGTGCGTCGAGAGAGAGCTCTACTATTGAAGTGCCTACTGAGCCCAAAGTAACACCTGTTGGCAAGTTTTATTCTCCGCTTAATCTCCAGACTGACATCATTTGTGCTTGTTATAGCAGTGCCTAGGTAGATAAACTCCTTGACGGACCCAAAGCTATAGTTTTCTGTAGTCAGCTGAGAATCAAGACGCCGCGATTCTCTGCTAGAACACACCATAAACTTTGTTTTCTCCATATTCACTGCTAGTCCTACTTTTGCAAATTCCATTTCAATAGCCCCGAAGGCTCCTGTAACATCACGCTTGGTGCGGCCAATGATATCAATATCATCAGCGTCACCAAGGAGCTGGACACATCTGTTGGTTAATATCGTGCCCGTCCGATGTACACCAGCCTTTCTTATAATACTCTCCATTAAAATATTGAAGAGTATACAAGACAGCGAGTCACCTCGTCTGAGGCCACATTTGGTAGTAAAGGTTTCGGATTGGCCACTTCCTACCTTGACAGAGCTGATGGTGTTTCTCAATGTCATTTTGCAAAGTCTAGTCAGCTTTGCTGGTATACCAAGCTCAGACATGGCGGCATATAGACGATCTCGCCGGGGGCTATCAAATGCGGCTTTGTAGTCGACGAAGAGATGGTACGTGTCGATCTGGTTTTCGTAACACTTCTCCAGGATTTGGCGCAAGGTGAAAATCTGGTAAACAGTGGACTTGCCAGGCCTGAACCCGCACTGATAACGTCCAATCAGTGCTTCAGCATGGGGTTTCAGTCTTTCACACAATACGCCCGTTAGGACCTTGTATGCAACTGGAAGAAGACTAATTCCGCGTTAGTTGGTGCGCACCGTGGCATCATCCTTCTTCAGGATGGGACAGATCATGCTAAGGTTCCAATCTTCGGGCATGCTCTCCGTGAGCCATACCTTACTGATTAGTTGGTGCATGCTCCCTACCAACATATCACCAGCTGCCTTAAACAAATCTGCCGGCAGGCCGTCAGCACCTGCAGACTTGTTGTTTTTAAGCCGTTGGATTGCATCCTTGACTTCGATATGACTTGGGATTGGGACTTCAATATCTGTGCCATAGATTGGGGTTCGTGGATCATAGTCTTCAGAGTCTGTGCTTGAGCAAGATAACAGACTCGAGAAGTGATCCCTCCATAACCTCAGCACGACCTATGCTTCTGTGACAAGATTTCCATTTCTGCGACAAGGTATTGAAGGTGCTCGGCTTAAGGGGTTATATACCGTCTTTGTCGAAGAAAAAGAGCAAAGTTCGGATTTTTTTTTAGATTTGTAGCAATTATTTAATTACAGGGATGTTTTAATTTTTGATAGTACACTTTATTGACAATGTTTGTGCAAAATTTGGTGGAAAAATATTAAATAGTTTTTAAGGGGTGATTGTTTCCCTTAGAGGCTTGTTGTTTTTTTAGAGCCTTGCGGTGGCAGTTCCCCAGGTCAAACAGGTCAACTTAAACCATAAAAGTAAAAAAATTTCATTAGTTTAGTGTATTTCCTTGTGCTTGAACGATCGATTTTAAAATTTTTATTTATTTTATTCATACGGGAACGTTTTATGCTAAAAATTAACTTTTTGGTCTCTAGAAATTTCACTAAAAAATTCATTTCGGCGAAAAAAAGTTTGTGCGTGAAAAGTCGATTGTTCAAGCACAGAAGAATTTCATTACGAACATTTAAAAAAGTAAGTTTGAAGTTGTTGAAGTAAATCGGTTCAGTAGTTTTCCGCCAATCCATGTCACCGCAAAGTCATTTTTCAAGAAACACCATTTCGAGATATTCGCGTTTAAAGTTTCAAGTTCAGTTCAAAGCCGCAATGAGACGCGCGGTTAGGAGCGCTGTAACTTTTTTTCTACTGCTCCAATCTCTATGAAAATTTGGGAAAATGTTCTTAAGGAGTTTTTCTTCAAGATAAAGCATTAAAAAATTTTCCAATTTTTGAAAATAAAAAAGGTATATAACCCCTTAAGCTTTATTTTCAAATCCGCTTCTGCTCAATGCAAATTTCAGTTCGATCTCGAAAACTTTCAAAAAATGTTGTTTAACAATTGATTTCATACTAAATTAATCAAAATGCAAACTTACATATTTATCGTTCTTGCCCTCTCCAGGCTACGTATATTTTCTATGGAATTGCCTTATAAAAATTAACTCAGGTCAATGATCTTCGTGTCCTATTAGATTTAAAATTAAAATTTTCCAATAATGGTTAATAAGGATAAGGGTGTCACTAGTTTTATTAAAAGGCGTTCAAGAGAATTTAACGACCCATACATTACTACAACTTTATTTATTTTTTTGGTCCGTCCGATACTGGAGTAAGGTTCATGTGTTTGGATCCCCCAATCAATACCGCATAGAATCCTTACAAAAGAATTTTTTAACGTTTACACATAGGGACCTTAACTAAGATGCAAATCTTTTTTTCCCTCTTATAGTAGCAGACTCTTACTAATAAACTTATTCCCCTTCCCACAATGCTTTGACGTTGTTCTACATAACCTCATTAATATTGATGAAAATAGCCTGAATTCACTAACTCCCTTAAATTTCAATATTCCTAATAAAAGGACTAGAAACTTTTAGTCCTCTATTCCTAAAGTTATTCTATATGGGGTCTTATGTTCTAGCTACAAAGGTTTCTACAATGGATAGGGTATCATCTTTATTTAGTCTTCTTCAAATTTAAAAACATGAATTTTAAATTTTCCAAGTAATTCTTTTTGGTTATTTTTCGGACTTTTCTATTTAGTTCTATAAATCGTTTCCCGAGAGCCCCTCGGTCGTCTAGACCTCTAAGTTTTGTGATGAATGCAGTACTGCTATCTGGTGCACTAATTAGTAAAAACTATTATGAATAATACAGATATTATTTTATAGCCTTTTTGTGTACTCCTTTAACAAAAGGAGGATTTAAATTAGTTCCTATTTTAATTTATTGGGACTGACGCAGGGCTGAGCAGCCATAGCCCCCGGGGGCCCACACCTACTTCGGATTTTAAACAGACATTACGCGAAAATTTTGATTTTTCTGCTTAGTTTGACAAATGTGCGTTGGGCGCTCTCTACTTTTAGCACTGCAAACAACGGGTTGACTGAACATTATTGCATGCAAATGAAAATATTTTTTCCGACTTATGGCGTTTTTATACCCTTGCAGAGGGTATTATAATTTTGGTCAAAAGTGTGCAACGCAGTGAAGGAGACATCTCCGACCCTATAAAGTATATATATTCTTGATCAGGATCACCTCCTGAGTTGATATGAGCATGTCCGTCTGACTGTCCGTCTGTCTGTCTGTCCGTTTCTACGCGAACTAGTCTCTCAGTTTTAAAGCTATCGTTTTGAAACTTTGCACACACCCTTCTTTCCTTTGCACGCAGTATATAAGTCGGAACGGCCCGGATCGGCCGACTATATCCTATAGCTGCCATATAACTGATTGATCGGAAATGGTATAACTTCGGTGTTTTTAGAGTTAGAGAGTTCAAATTTGACATGACAGCTCTTTTTGGCAAAACATTACGACATGCCAAATTTCATAAGGATCGGCCGACTATATCCTATAGCTGCCATATAACTGAACGATCGGAAATGACCCAACCTTCGTGTTTTTGAAGATACAAAGCTGGAATTTAATACAGATTCTATTTTTAGTCAGTTGATCCAACCTACAAAATTTCATTAGGATCGGCAGACTATATCCTATAGCTGCCATATAACTGAACGATCGGAAATGGTATTTTGTAGAAATATCAACTTTCGTATTTTTGAAGATAGAAGTTTGGGACTTTTTTTAGATTTTGTATTGTAATAAATTGGATTATATATTCCTATTCCCATAAGGATCGGCCAACTATATCCGATGTTTGCGATATATATCCGGTTTTAACTGCAAGGGTATATAAACTTCGGCTCCGCCCGAAGTTAGCTTTCCTTTCTTGTTTTTTGGTAAATTTTCTTCAGTACCGACCTAAAGTCCTAAGTATTAACCTATACAAAAGGTATTGAAGTATTTTTGTATAGGTATATAAAAGGTATTGAAGTATTTTTGTATAGGTATAAAAAAAATACTTCAATATGAGAAATTGTTCTGGAGAAGTGGTCGACAGGGTTCTACACCAGGGAAAAGGAAACTTTTCTTTCCGAGACGCACACACATATTATTATTATTACTTCCTGTTAGTTGTTACTAATGCTAATGAATTCAAATTATAACAATGTTTTGTGTAGAGACTAGAGGTCTGCAGGAACACATACTTATTGCCTCAGCCATAAAAGAATGCTATTGATTCACTGCTATAAACACCCCATCGAAGGAAAATAAATCTCTAAATCTCTAATCTCTAATCTCAAAAATCTCAACATACATATATCTTATGATTAATACCTACATATATACATTTAATTTTAAATAATTAAATTTTTTTTTTCATATTAAGAATTTTCTTTTCCATGTAATATATAGCCGGATTTTCGGCTATATAATTTTAATTTTATAGCTTATTAATATATTTGATGTTTTTCTTCTATTTCTCCAATCTACTATATCTACCCAAAATGCGTAATATATATTGAATACTTGAATTACTCGACTTCCGTTTGGTATCTAGCAAAAAGTATGTTAATTGAACTATATACGTAGTACTAAGTAGGTCTCTCAAACATATAATTTAAATTTTAAATGGTTCTTAATTAATATTAAGAATTCAAGAAGAAATCACGACACATACATATGATATACATACGTATATATGTAGGTACTAACTTTCCCCTTTCACGTTTTGTTGTGGAACTTTGTGTTTCTCTTCATAAAAAATGAGTATACAAAGTATTAATAACAAATTGATCTCTTGCTTCTCTTCCCTCTTTTTATACCCTTGCTGAGGGTATTATAATTTTGGTCAAAAGTGTGCAACGCAATGGAGGAGACATCTCCGACCCTATAAAGTATATATATTCTTGATCAGGAACACCTCCTGAGTTGATATGAGCATGTCCGTCTGTCCGTCTGTCTTATATACTCTATGGATACTCCAAAGGAAAGAAGGGTGAGTGAATAGTTTAAAGCTTCGAAAGCTTTAAAACTGAGAGACCAGTTCGGGTAAAAATTTTTATATCCACTCCGGACGTGAGTCTGATCAAGAATATTTATACTGGGGTCGGAGGTGTACTGCGATGCACACTTTTAGGCAAAATTATAATATCCTCTGAAATATTTATATCCAAATCCATAATATCCATATGCAAATAGTACGTACTAAAAGTAAAAATTCGATAAATGTATTTTCTTATGTGTACCGCGGAAACTGTGGGGGATGGACTTATTACAACTTACGGAACATAAGTTTGTTCAGGTTGTTGATTAAGGTTATCCCAAACGAGGGGATAACCGTTTGCTCCGGGTATAAGTATTGAACTTTTCGTTTCCAGCCAATGTCAACGCACAAGTTCCAAACACGAGTAATGGGCCCATATATGATTTTTTCTATGATAGTACCCAATACCCGAAATTTAATCTTAGTCAAACATGTTTGATTTAAATTCTAACCGGTGTTCTGTCACTTTGTGTTTGTGTATTTGTGCACACATACATTTGTATTTCTAGAAAGTTTTACCGTTTTCTGCCGAGTAGCACGGTTTTCGTTTGAGGAAAATGGTGCAAGGAATAAAATTTTGTTGGAAAAAATTAATTGCGGTGATTGGACAATATTTTCAATAATACTTATTGCACCGTTTTTTCCCAGATAAATGCTAAAAAACCGAAAAAAAAACTTTTAAAATTAATTCAAAGTCCCAATATGTATACAGGCAGACAGAGCACATACTTTGGATGTGCATTGAACACATCAAACATTTCTATCACACGTATCATAACAGAATCACTGGAGTAAACAACAGATGATTGGAATCAAACAATTATACTCAAGTAAAAATGCCTTGAATTCTGACATAACAACAGTTCAACGAAATGAATCGTTAGCAGCAATCGCATCAAACGATTTGATTGAAGCCTACTTCGCCCATACCTTGTACTTGATTGTGATTGCCGAGAGAAAATAGGTTCATGTAAAATCAAATCACCTGACGTTGGAAGTATTTGAGTTGAATCGAACTCGTTGTGTCAATTTCTTTGAATTGATTTGATTGCCCTTAGGGTATGAGTATTCGATCATACTTAATCATACTCGTTGCCGTTCTCTAGTAGTAGTATTAGTAGAATCACTACACTAGTAGTGTTATTGGCGTAGAAATTGATGAATAAGATATTTAAGTTGGTCTTTAAAAATAAAGACTTATTCAGATGACGTCTAAGTCTGTATTTCTGCCTGACAGTTTTAATTGGAAATAAAGTAGACACAAACAGATAACAGTTGGATTCTGGCAATGCTGTGTTAAGGATCCCCAATTTTATGCATCAATTTTTATCAGGAAAAAGTAAAAAACCTTTTGTGCAACAAAATTGATTTAAATTATTTTTTTCCCCTGAAAGGTAGATAAAGTTGACTTTATCCGTCCTCTTTAATTTCTTAAATAATTTTAAATATTTTTATTATAAAGAATATGTTTTTGTGTCAAACGCAAGTACTAAAACTGATTTTATTGTTAATTTTCATAAAAGAAATAAAATTTTATTTATCACATATTTCATATGTTTAAAACTCTATAATCCGAACGCACACCACTCATATTCAAATAATACGTTTTTAAAAATGTTTAGAGTGTTTTTTAAGCCAATTTTAAAATAAATATTTTCATAGTCGACTAGTGAGGAAAGTTCGTCAGACCCACAATTGGAACGTCAAGTCGAGACTATACGCAATCTCGTTGATTCCTATATGAAAATCGTTACGAAGACTACGCGTGACATGGTTCCAAAAGCAATAATGATGCTCATTATTAACAATGCCAAGGATTTCATTAATGGAGAACTTCTTGCTCATCTCTATGCATCTGGAGATCAGGTATTTAAAATAAACAAATTGATCGAACCGTATTCTAATATTGATTACAAAAAATATTAACAATCTCCAGGCACAAATGATGGAAGAGTCAGCTGAGTCCGCCACCCGGAGGGAGGAAATGCTGCGTATGTATCGGGCTTGCAAAGATGCCCTACAAATTATAGGTAAATGTTTTGAGTACATTTGGAACTTCTCAAATTTAAGTAATATTATAAAAATACTTTATTAAGGTGATGTATCTATGGCAACTGTATCATCGCCATTGCCACCTCCAGTGAAAAATGATTGGCTACCGAGTGGCTTAGATAATTCGCGACTTTCTCCGCCAAGTCCTGGTGCTCCACGTAAGCCAGGACCCACACCGGTAATATTTTCGATTTTCATATCTTTCGGGTTGATTTGTATCATTGTGGTTTTAGAGCAACATAGGTGGACGAAATCCCCCCTTGCCCCCATCTACAGGGCGCCCGGCCCCAGCGATTCCAAATCGCCCAGGGGGTGGAGCACCGCCTCTTCCCGGAAGTCGCCCAGTAGGAGCGTTGCCACCACCAATATTACCATCGTAAGTATCTTAAAAATTGTATTTCATAAAAAGTGAAAATTTTATATTAATCAGAAAAAAAAATAAAAAAAGGGTTTGTTTTGTTGTACATCGTCATATTTAACCGACAACTATAAATAGATCTGTGGGTTTCTTTGTAGGTCGTACTTCACCTTTATCTAGAAAACAGTAGTTCAAAATAATGGAAATACTTTTAAAGCCAAGCTGTTAGGTATTAAATTACGTAAAAACAGTAATAGAAGTTTTTTTAGAATCCTGGCTGACCTAGACCTCTTGGCATTATAAATGACCTATATATTTTTAATTTTAATTTTCCTAGCAATGATGTTGAGATAGAGCTATAGGATTTGGCATGGAAACTCCTATAATGCCCATGCAGCTCGGAATTTCCCAGCACAAGCTAAAGCTGTCGCAATTTTTACATCGAATGAAAATTTTGCATCATGTTACAAACACGCCTAACAAGAAAAAAATGTTCTACATAAATAACTACATTTTTTAGCAAAAATCACCGGTAAAGCTACATCCGATGCGATATAAACCCCGTTTTAAATTCAAGGGTATATCAACTTAGTCTCCGCCCGAAATTAGCTTTCCTTTCTTGTTTTTGTTAAGATTGATTCTAAATGCGTAAAGCCTTTGTGTAGTGCACTGTATATTTTATTGTTATTGATTGTTTCGCTGTCTAATTGGTACTAAAGAAAATTGGAAATGTTGCCATAGGGGCTGCTTATTCGTAGTGTGTACACATTATTTGGATTTTGGTCTAAAATATAAAGATGGAAATATGAGCCAAAACTACTTAATAATTAAGCGATAGTGTCCAAAAACCCTGGTCCTCCCTGAAACACGGTTTCTGGATGAGGAAGTTCCGCAATTTTCCTTATTGGCCGGGTCAATTTTCCTGATGCCATCTTGAGGCCTTACTGCTCGCACGACGTTGTACTTTCCTGGGTAGGTTTCGATTACCGTCGCTAGGTGCTATGATGCTGGTAGTGTATTGGACTCCTTGACGAGCACAACACTGCCGATCTAGATGTTGGGTGTTGCCTTGGTCCACTTTGGTCGTTGCTGAAGAATAGTCAGGTACTCCTGGTGTCATTGTTTCCAGAAACCTTGGTACATCGTTTGGATACTCTGCCATTATCACAACCGGCCCACAGGAATGTGGCCAAGATCCTCCTCCGGGATCGTCGTAAATGGTCGCCCGATCAGGAAATGGGCTGGTGACAGATAGTTGCTATCTGCATCCGACGTGTAGCATAAAGGTCGTGAGTTGGCAACCGCGCTGATCTGTGCCAGCAAGGTGCGCATTTGCTCATGTGTTAGTGTGCTGCTGCCAATGACTCGTCGAAGATGCAGTCTGACACAGCGAACTGCTGATTCCCACTTTCCTCTCCAATGTGGAGCACGCGGTGGGATGAAGGTCCATCGAATACCTTCGTCTGCTAGAAAGTTCGCTACATGATCCTTGTGTTGTGTTGAGCTCCGTACAGACATTTATATCTCGCTTTGTACTCTTTTGTCTGAAAGAGAAGAACAGTTGTGAGAATTGTTCAACTTTACCAAAACTAGATCCTTGTTCCTCAGCCATAACGGACCCTTCCACCAAAATTGGAAGTCAATGAGCACGGATATACCCAAGCCCCGGGATGCACAATCCGCTGGGTTTGATTTAGAGTCCACATTCCGCAGTGCATGTTTCTGCTCGGCATTTAAGGCACTTGTCGGCTCAGTAGCTCGGTAGTTCGTCGTCCCAATTCAAATTTAACACCTAGAGTTTTTATACCCTTGCAGAGGGTATTATAATTTTGTCCAAAAGTGTGCAACGCAGTGAAGGAGACATCTCCGACCCTATAAAGTATATATATTCTTGATCAGGATCACCTCCTGAGTTAATATGAGCATGTCCGTCTGTCCGTCTGTCCGTCTGTCTGTTTCTACGCGAACTAGTCTCTCAGTTTTAAAGCTATCGTCTTGAAAATTTGCACACACCCTTCTTTCCTTTGCACGCAGTATATAAGTCGGAACGGCCGGGATCGGCCGACTATATCCTATAGCTGCCATATAACTGATTGATCGGAAATGGTATAACTTTGGTGTTTTTAGAGTTAGAGAGTTCAAATTTGACATGAGAGCTATTTTTGGCAAAATAATACGACATGCCAAATTTCATAAGGATCGGCCGACTATATCCTATAGCTGCCATATAACTCAACGATCGGAAATGACCCAACTTTCGTGTTTTTGAAGATAGAAAGCTGGAATTTAGTACAGACTCTATTTTTGGTTAGTTGATCTAACCTACCAAATTTCATAAGGATCGGCCGACTATATCCTATAGCTGCCATATAACTGAACGATCGGAAATGACCCAACTTTTGTGTTTTTGAAGATAGAAAGCTGGAACTTGGTACAGATTATATTTTGATCCATCCTACCAAATTTCATAAGGATCGGCCAACTATATCCGATGTTTGCGATATATATCCGGTTTTAGCTGCAAGGGTATATAAACATCGGCTCCGCCCGAAGTTAGCTTTCCTTTCTTGTTGAAATAGTATTTTGAATTGAACGGTTGGTGCTAATAGACCAAGAGGGTCGAATATGCGTGACACATCCGACAACACTTGCCTCTTGGTGCAGCTTGGACTCTTTGTTAGATTAACAGTGTACGACAATGTGTCCTTCTTAGGGTTCCAACGCAGCCCTAGAACCTTTACCGATGAGTGTGAGGAATCCTTTTATCCTCTGATTCAATGTATTTGGTATTCGATACCGATTTACTAAGCTCCAGCTTAGCATAGGACATCAGTTGAACGAGTTGGTCCCGATTGCGTCGCAGCTCATCCTCACTATTGGATGCAGTAAGAACGTCATCAACATAGAAGTCTTCCACCAAGATTTTTGCTGCAGTTGGAAACTTCTTCTGCTGTTCCATACGTCCATGATGTTCCATACGTCACCGTGCAAAGTTGGAAGTGCTTGATGGGATCTGACGGATCCTCTCGTCATACAAGTCTTTGAAAGTTTCTATGTTTTTCGCTCACCCAGGTTTGACGGTACATTTTGACTATCTCCGCTGAAAATACGTGTTTGTACATATGGAACCGCAGGCACACAGCAAAAAGGGTCGCTGAATTCTGGGTCCGATGTAGAGTGTGTCGTCCTTTGGCGTCCGGTATGCGCCATCGAAGACTACTCTGAGTTTCCGACCCAATACAGTATGATGTGGTAGGTAGAAACTCCTTCCGTTGGGAATTTCGCTCAGTGAGATTTCTCGCATGTGTCCTAGATTTTGATATTCTCTAATGAAGTTTACGTAATCGTTACGTAGCTGTTGATTTTTTACTAAACGGAGTTCAACCGATTTGAACCGCTGCAAGGCTCCTTCTCCTGCTGCGAATTCAGGATATGAGGCGGTAAAAGGAAGCTCCACGATGTATTTGCCATTATCGTCTCGAGTGTGTGTGTTGAGAGAGTGTTTCTCGTCCTCTTCGTCCTTAGGTTGAACTTCTGCCTTGCTATGAATGCTTCCAGTTCCCAGTATCGTCTGAGTGTAGCGTCAATGTCGATTTTGTTTTAAAATTTAATCGATTTAAATTCAATATTTTTTGTTCATCTTTTTTTATATTTTCTCGCCAACATTTGCAGTTGGATTTGATTTTTTCGTTTCCTGCATTGGTTCTCACTAAAACTAGTATAAAAAAAAATATGTAAAAAAAAAAAAAAATTTTTTAATTTTTTACATACAATGTCGCACGCGACAAACTTTAAAAGAGTTACAAACTCGAATTGCTGCTTATATTGAACCAAATTTTTTTTTAAATTTGTTTAGCGCAAAAATCTACGTTTGGGCACTATATTTGGTGCTCCTGGGACAAAAACTATGGATGCACTGATAACAAATATTGTTTTTCACTGTCGAACGCTACATTGGTAAAGACAAATAAGCTCATAAGAAATTCGCCCCTATTAGTAATCGCATCGTTTGTTTTACATATTTTTCATATTCTTTGAATATAAATGGAGATTTAGAAAAGCGAATATCAATTCTCAATGACTCTCAATGACTAAGAAAATTATTTAAAACAAAACGAGCATTAGAAACGCCAAAAGTAGAACTTTCGTACTTGGTCTACTTTGCATTGAAATATTTCAAAATTTGTTATGAGTAAACATAAAATTGGCTTACAATACACAATACAATAAATACATTGCATGAATATGCAAAAAAAAACATACTTTTATGAGCTTTGAATTTTTTGGCTGCGGTTGACCTTTCTGGAGAATGCCCATATGTTACTTATATTATGTAGATTTTATTTATGTTTTTTTCTTATAGATTTAAGCCAAAAATTCTCCATAACCCTAAACTTTGGGCTCCTCTGAACCAAATTCAAGATAATATACATATACAGTTGCGGACAATGAAATCCGGACAGGCGTTTCTTTATGGAGTAAATTTGTTTTAAATCGATGAAATTAATATAAATGTTAATTCAAAACATGTTCTTTTAAATTGTTTTATTTGGAAATAAAACGTATACTTCAATATTCGATGGAATAACCAAAAATGTAGGCAAACAAAAAAAATTTTTTTTTTAACTATTCTAAGGTAACAAGAATTTTTGAATATTGTTTCTTAAAGGGAGGTTCTTTTGGATTTTTCCGAAAATTAAGCAAACTTTGAGAATGGATTGCGGGAAAATGAAAAGACATACGAACTTATGCTTTTGAACTTTTGATTCGTTGTTTAGTAACGGTTAAAATAAATATTCAATATTCAGGAAATTCAAAATGGCGGCTTCAAAATGGCGGATCTCGTAGACCTCTATTTTTCTGTTTTGTCGAGTGTAGGGCCGCTGGTAGTGAACTTAAATTATAAATGTATATAATTTATTAAAATTGATGGAATTTCCTATGCCTTATACCTAACGACAATTAATTTTGGTAAAAATAAACCAATTTCATGGACTTTTAAAAACAAAATTGACATTTTGTCTCTTTTTTGTTACTTTGATCTCGTTTAAAAATTATAAATAAACAATTTTTTATGCCAGTACTTTTAAACATTTTTTGAATGAAGGAAATCGGATCAATAGAACGAGCCCTGTGCGCGACAAGAGGTTTGAAAACATGGTTCCGAGAAAAACGCGTTTAAAGTTTTTAGAAGCTTTGCCTTTACATAGCTTTCTTGTTATCATGGGTATGTTTGAAACGCTCTAGCTCAAGAAATACGCGTAGCATCGAAATATCCCTTGGCACGTCTATTCTACACATATTTAACTTTATTTATTTTATTTTATTAAAAAAAAATTGATTTTTTCAAAAAAATCCAAAAGAACCTTCTTTTAATAGCTTAGTATTTAACAAATTCAAAAATAATTTTGTTTTGATTCGTTAGAATTTAGTTAGTCTTCCTTGAGTTTTTAATAAGGCCTTTTTTCTTGATGGCATAAAATTTACCAAGTGTTCGTTATTTTTCTTAATCTTTTCTATGTCTTCTCCTTTTCTATGTTTTCTTTTCTTTTCTATGGCTTTGTAATAGACACTTTCCACTGTCAAATTAAATTCTCTTATTTTTTTGGGTTTCTTTTTATGTATTTTAACTTTTAAAATAGGCCAACGATTTTGAATCGGATAGAAAAAAGGACTACTGCCTGCCTGGCCAGTCTAATGTTGATATTCGCCCTAAACCGACTTATTACCTAAATTCCAAAAATACTAGAAATTTAAAGCTTTAATTATCGTTTAATCAAATCCTTAACAAATTTAAAAAAAAATATCCCTTTTTTTTACGATAGCAAGGACCTGAGTCGTCCTGAAAGATTATGTTTGGGGGATGAGAAAGATGATCCTCCATCCTCCTCCTTCCTGGCCAGTCTAATGTTGATATTCGATTTTTCTGCAAATAATTTATTACCTAAATTAAAAAAAAAAATACTAGCAATTTAAAACTTTAATTATCGTTTAAACAAATCCTTAAAGAATTAAAAAAAAATGTATCCCTTTTTTTTTATCCCAAGATTATGTTTGGGGCATGAGAAAGATGCTCCTTCATTGAGGGTAGAAGGTGACGATTCAGTACACCTTGGAACTTTTCGGCATTCACAGTTCCATCAATTAATGCCAAATCACTAACGCCATAGTAAGAAAATTATCCCCGGACCATTCGGCATGCTCCTTGCCTGACCTTTCGCCGTAACCAATTATTTTTGAAGCGTTTGTCTCATTTGGGGCGCACGTAGCTCATACTATTGTAAGCCAAATGGATTATTTTGGTGTCGTTAGAAAAAATACGTTCCGCCAATCGTGCTTTCGTGCCAAGATTCGTGCATTATGACCCACTGTAGCCCTTTCTGGAGCATTTTTGCGGTAAAGACTGGGGTTTTGTTCGCCGGCCATGAAGTCGTGCCTCCTCAATGTTCCTTCGAACGGTTCGAGTGCTTATTTCGACTCCTTTCGACTGGTAAAACTTTCTTCTTACATGTTTTGCAGATTTGAAACCATCAGTCATGCCTAATAGTGAAAGGATTCGATCCTGGTGGTAGTTGGCCTTCTATTTCTTTCCTGATCCTGGCAAATGCTTTAAAGTTCTGGTTTTCTTAAAAATTTTGTAGGAAATCCTCAAAAGAAGACTTAATAAATCTAACGTTAGAGCTTATTCCTCGGAAGCTTAAGATTTTTGATTGTAAGACCAATATGACTCCTTGGACATTTTCAGTCATTTTCGACATATTTAAAAAAAAAATTTTTTTAACATAAGTGTCATAATTTAAAAAATACTTTCAGATCATGAAAGCGAAACCTTCCGCATATAACGAAAAAATTTCAACTCGATATAATAACACGGGCTACTACCACACTAATCCAAAGTTCACACTTAGTGCAACTAATTAGGTGTCCGGATTTCATTGTCCGCTACTGTATGTATACAGATATATTAATTTTTTCATCCATCTTTGCCTAAAGAACACCTTGCCTATATGGACCGCATGCGTCTATTGTTTTACCGCACTACATCAGATTAGAACTTTGTCTAGCTCCTACAGAGGAATTGTAAAATCTCTCTTGTAAAGCACACGCCTATATGCCGTGCCTATATGGACCGCATGCGTCTATTGTTTTACCGCACTACATCAGATTAGAACCGTGTCTAGCTTTTACAGAGAAATTGTAAAATCTCTCTTGTAAAGCACACGATTGAAAATTTCAGTGTCTCCATAATGGCAAAGATCTCGACCTGAAATACGCTGCAGTAACTGGGGAGTCGAAACCATTCGTTTAGTGCCACTTCTTCACATAAGACCCACTTCAATTTTTTGTCGTCGTTAAGTTATAAGTTTTCCCTTTTATATCGTGCCTCATCTCTGCCCCATCTCTGAGAGATTGTCCGTTTTGGTCCCATTTGTTTCTGTTGGTACAATGGTGTTAAAGGTGTCAGGCGAAGTGTAAAGGCGAAGTGCACCGACTGTCTGATATGCAGAACTCTGCCATCCCTTGGGACTTTGGGAAGCGAATTTTCGATCGGAGCGCGGCGGACAGACAGGAATATACAAAATGTATATGTAATACAATGTATATGTAATACAATGTATATGTATATGTAAAATGTAATACATATACGACAATAAACAAAATGTTTTGGGTCAAAAAAATTTCGTGTCTGTATATATTTTGTACATGTAAACAAGAAGGGATAGAAAACTTCGAACGGAGCTTAAGTTAATATATCCTTGGAATTTATCGAAATTGTACACATATTTTATATATATATGTATGTATATACATGGACATATATACAAAAATATCGCAGATACCGAATACAATTGACCAATCCTTAGAGGAAGAAAGTATTAGATTATATGTGCATTATCATAAAAGATATAGTAAATACTATATAGAGTATAGTATAGAATCTATAGGATGTAGTCGGCCGATCCTGGCTGGGCCTGGCAAATAAACGGGTCTAACCTTAAGAAAATCCGATAATAAACCACTTTTAGAAAAGGATGGACAAAAAAAAATGTTCTTTAAATTTAATATAGGCTCTGTATACCAAAGCGAATTTGTTGAGCGGGACGAATATTTCCATGGCAGGAGCAGGAGTCAATAAAATACAAAAAAATAATATTTAATAATACAAATTAAAAAAACAAGGAAGGAAAGCATACTTAAGGCGGTAATATAAGGTAAGGTAATATGCCCTTGCAGTTAAGTTAGGATGTATCGCAAATAACGGATAAAGTTGGCCGATCCTTATGAGAATTTCATAATAAAACAAGAAAGGAAAGCTAACTTCGGGCGGAGCCAAAGTTTATATACCCTTGCAGTTATAATCAGGTATAAATCACAACTATCGTATATAGATGGCCGATTGTTATAATAACTTTATTATAAAACCAATTTATTAAAATACAAAACTAAAAAAAATTATCATCATCTAGCTTCAAAAATACCCAATTTGGTATTTTAACAAATGCAAAAGTCCGACCTTTCAGTTATATGACTGCTTTTAGATATAGACGGCCAATCCCACTAAAATTTTTTGTTCAAATTAATTGGCAAAAAATATTATATGTAGAAAGCTCAAAAACACGAAAGTTGGGTCATATCCGATCTTTTAGTTATATGGCAGTCATAGAATATAGTCTGCCTATCCCGGCCGTTCCGACTTATATACTGCGTGCAAAGTAAAGAAGGGTTTCAAGTCGGGCAAGAAGGGCAAAGTTTCAAGACGACAGATTGAAAACTGATATGTAATATTTATGGGATCGGAGATTGATTCCTTCTATATGTTACATACATTCACACGACTACAATTAACCCTTGTACTCTACGAGTACCAAACACCAAAGTTTTGTCGTTTCTAATCGTTTATTTATACCAGTGGTGGGCAAAACTAACACATGTTTAAAATTTGAGTGTGTGCGTAGCAGAGAAAAACAATGAGAGCAGAGAATTCACTGAGCGAAAAAAACGTATGTTTTTATTTCATTTTTCGTTAGTTCAAAAGTTGCAATGGGCACTAAAATTAAGTATTTTATTTTAAAAAAAGCTTTGCTAGCAACATTTCTTAAACAAATGAAAAACTACGCTTCCCTATCTATATTTAAGAAGAAAACCATGGAGAAAACTTTTTCCAACCCAATTTCTGTGAAAATTTTTCGAAGTGGAACAATTTTGATTTTTAGTTTGGGCTGTCAAATGACTCAAAATGAGAGCAAATGAGAGAGCTTCTTAATAAAAATTTGAGAGTGCTTACACTGTCAGTGTGACGGCAGCGCTGCGGCAGAATTTCCTACCCTATACTCGCGTGCTATGTAAAATGAGAGTTTGCCCACCACTGATTTATACACTGCCACAAAATTTTTAAATGGGGTTTTATTACTTTATATTTGAACTACACAATTAACTTTTTTTTTAACAAATCGAAAACAAAATGGCGGCCCTGCAGCCCTCATTCGTAGACCCTATTTTTTTAAAGGGGGTCCATGGCCGAACACCTAACGTCCCTAATTTTTGATCTAGAACAAAAAATCAAGTTTGGTTAGTTTCTGTATCTCAACGGCTATCGACACAGGTAGGATTTTTTCGATATATTGATTTTTTGCAAAATAGTGAGTGATTGAACAAAATTTTCAATTTTCACGAACAAAAAACGTCACGTCATGATAAAAAAAAAGTAAGCAAAATAAAAAAAAAATCCTACGTGTGTCGATAGACATAGGTATTCTGAGTATACTGTCAAAATTTTAGATCGATAGGTTTAGAGTGGTTCGAGTTATGTGTTCGGCCAACTCAAAAAAAGTGGTTTCGAGAAAAACGCGTTTAAAGTTTTAAGTACTGTGGGATATACCTGTGAGGCATCGCCGCAGAATGGAAAATTTCGACACTTAGACACTTTGGCCGGACTCTATCTTTTGATATGTTATTTTTAAGACCCAAAAGAATTTTTTAAGCGAAAAAAAAAATTTTCGATTTTTTCAAAACTCTACTCAGATGTCCCCCCTTAAAATTTGTACGAAAAATTTTATTTTTAAAAAAGTACGAAAAAGATAATAGCATGTAGATCAAGTAAAGAACATTTTCTAATTCCATTTCTGTAGCACGAAACGTTCTTGAACCAAGTTTTAATTTTTAATAAAACTTTGAAAACAAATAGCTTTTTGTTTATTTATAGCGTCTATAAATTCTTTAAAAAAAAATAGTAATAAATTTTTCAAAATAAATTCCTTTGCTTATTACCTGGAGAATATATCCAAGAAGATTGTGTAAATTCAGACCGATCGGTTTACCGAGAAAGCGAAATCACTGACGATAGAAGCGCTGTTTTGACAAAAAAAACACTTGGAAAGTTCTTCGGCTTCCTTTGATGCTTTAAACTGTAACTTTAGCATACAAATATGTACATGTATAGCTCCGAAAATATTTATAGGTTTTTTTAAAGGACTTGTACATATGTATGTATTTAGGATAACAAAAAAAATTTGTTTTTTGGAAAATTTGAACTGCGTAAAACCCTTTAAGTCAGATTTTAATAATAAAAAAAAGGTTTGTGATGAGTGCCTACAATAATATTCTTTAAAAAGGTCACGCAAGGTGTGTCGCAATGTAAAAATCAAGATCTTTTAAAATTATGTGGTCATAATTGCAAACGTAAATTAATAAATTTTTAAGAATTTATATATTTTTTTTTTTTAAATTCCGGTTTTTGTGTTGGTTTTATACAATTTTATTGCAAAAGATAAAGTTAATTCATTTGATTTTTCCGATTTGTTTCTTTTTCTATCTTTTTCATGTATACACCACGCATCTGTAAAATAATCACAAAAATCCGTAACAATGTTTAAAAATATCTATGTCATCATGCCAGACGTCGTTAAATTATTGTGAGCCACCGAGATACATCTATAGCCGATTCACCTTTAAATATGACTTGCTGTCTATTTAAACAACAAATCTTTCTTCGATAGCGTCAACTATGATATTATTCCGGCATAATCAGCATAGATAACCACGATGTCAAGAAATTACAAACTTAAAATTGTTTCTGTGTAATTGTAGTATATTATTATTCTGCCACGTTAATGTTCATTAATAAATGAAGATAACCCTGTGAAAATCCAAGTTCTTGATTTAAACCCAGAAAATATACGTGTTGATTATATTTAAAGATGATATTGTCTTAAACAAAAATATGCTCAAAAATAATATATCTATATATAATAATGCGTAAAACAAGCATTGTGGTGGATTCACTTAAAACTTTAATGAAAAAGAAAATTAAATTGTGTTTATAAACTTATTTTTGAGTTATTGTTGAATATTATATTAAGAGTATTCTATAATATAAAATATAAACATAAATATGCAAGCTTACAAATATTTAAGTCACAGATCATTCCATTGTACTTACATAAAAATGTAGTTATTGTACGTATATATTTTATTTAAATGTATCTATTTACATTGAGGATCATATTTATCTTTGATTAATTTTTGTTTTAAAAACATTTTTAAAAAGATATGAAAGCTGTGCATAGACAAAACCTGAGGAAAAAATACCCTTGCAGAGTGTTATAATTGAGTTTGTCCTAAAACGTCCAATGCAGTGAAGGAAAAAATGAGAATCTTTAAAGGAAATTGGGATTTAATTGCGATCACCTTCCGAGTCAACATAAGTAGAACACATTTTCTGTATATTTAAATGCAAAAAAGTCGTTGAGTTTTAATGGATGATGATGTGAAGATATATTTTACTCCTAGTGAGTATCGGCCTATGTATGTCGGAATGGCTGGGATCTGAACACTCGTAATTGGCATATGTATACCCTTGATGGACTTAAATTTGTCTTAACGAATTTTAAAAATTTTTATTCAAATCGGTCAACTAATCATTTATCTGTCATATACCTGTAATTCTATAATTTCTTTGAGATTTATTTTGTAAGAAATGGGTTCGTTCACATATAGCAACTATTATTGGCCGTTTATGTCCAACAGTTCTCGCGAAATTTGGGAGTTCAATATAATATTAAATTTGCAAGGGTATATAAGCTTCGGTTCTGCCCGAAGCGAGCTTGTCCTTTTGTTTATATTTGTGAATCGGCGAATCTTGTTAAAAATAAATTGTTACTGTTTATTTATATATAAATTAAATTTTCAAAAATTTAAAAAGTTAAATTGGTTTAAAAAAAAGTTAAATAAACATTCATTCCGAAAACTGTTGACAACAATATAAATTTAACGTTAATAATAAAGCTACGCTTCATAAACACTATTTACTGTTTTATATTCAATTGGCTGGATAAATATCTATTTTCAGTACAGGAAAATATAAAAAGAGATTCTATAAAATATTAGAAAATATAAAAAGAGATTCTATATTTTAGACTTTTAGACAGAAAAACGTGGGATCCGGCGATTTGAGGATGAAACAAGAAAGGACGGTTATAGTCGAGTTTCCCGACTATATAATACCCTGCACTTATCTCTTCTGCCCACAATTTAACTAACCTATAAAGCTTAATCTTTAACGGAAGGGATTCTTAGCAAAAAATGTTTGTTGCATAATTGGAGGCGGGAGTGGGCGCGGCAAAATTTTGTCACAAACTTGATCCGCGGATGTGACTCCAAGTTTCAAATTGGATAGTTCTATCTATAGTCTTCGACATTTCATTAAAAAGATCTTCCAGTACTGGCGCAACAGAAATTCGAAATTTTTGAGGGCGGAAGGGGGCGTGGTGGGCATTAAAGGATCTCCATGGCAAATCCTTTAGCTCTAACTCTTTTAGTCGCTGAGATCCACAAGCTCATAGACCCGGCTGTTGATGCTGATCAAGAATATATATACATTATGGGGATGATTCTTTCTCTATGTTACATACATTCACACGACTAATGTACCTTGTATTTTAGGAGTACGGGGTATAAAAATGATAGAAACGGGGGTATTGCGGATTTTTTAATATTTGAAGAAGAAATAAATATAATAACTTATATCAAACTTCAATGGCGATGGAATAGAGAAGCGGTGACCAAAACTCTATTCCATATGGTTGGAAATTACCCGGCCTCTGCCTGCACAATGTGTTTGTGTGGTCACCACTGGGATTGTGTGGGATTTCGCCAAGGACGATGCGTCGAAGATGCCTGGAGGCACGTCATGAGCAGTGTCGCCGCCAGCTCGGAGAGATACGTGCTCGGGATCTTCGTCGAACTCAAAGGAGCGTTCGACAATGTCGAATGGAGTGCTGCACTGCGCCGACTCGCCGACTTGGAATGCCGAGAGTTGAGCTTGTGGCAGAGCTTCTTCTCAGACAGGATCCAAAGCAGTTCTGGAGCCGTGTCGGTTCCAGTAACTAGAGGCTGCCCGCAGGGATCCATTAGTGGCCCATTTATTTGGGATCTACTGATGGACGTCCTGCTGCGGCGCCTCCAGTCATACTGCGCTTTTAGCGCGTTAAAAATAAATTGTTACTGTTTATTTATATATAAATTAAATTTTCAAAAATTTAAAAAGTTAAATTGGTTTAAATAAAAGTTAAATAAACATTCATTCCGAAAACTGTTGACAACAATATAAATTTAACGTTAATAATAAAGCTACGCTTCATAAACACTATTTACTGTTTTATATTCAATTGGCTGAATAAATATCTATTTTCAGTACAGAAAAATATAAGAAGAGATTCTAGCATCACTTCACATATGTTGGAATTCGTCAATTATTCTCCTTAAACTTTTTATACTCGGTACTCGTAGAGTACAAGGTTGCATTGTATTCATGTGTATGTATGTAATATAAAGATGGAATCTTCCGACCGCATAAAGTAAATATATTTTTGATCAGCATCAGAAGCTAAGTCGATAAAGCCATGTTCGTCTGTACGTCCTTCCGTTTTTCCGTATGAATGCGTTGATCTCAGAGACTATAAGAGGTACAGCTATAGGATTCGGCTTAAGATTCCTTACTACTGGTAAGGAATTCCATTTCTATAATACCAACGCAGTTCAAGGTTGGAAACCCCCTTCCGCCCCTAAAAATCGAATATTTCTTTAGCGACATGTAAAGGAAGATATTTCAAAAAACTTTTGATGAGAAACTTTTTCATTAGTTAATTTATATCTGGAAAATAAAATTCAGCCAAATCGGGCGATTTTAAGAGGAGGACTTTTATTTACCTTTTCCCATACAAAAGTGTTAAAATTGTGAACGCATGGATATTATCGACTATAGAAGATAGAGCTGTCCGATTTGGAACTTGGACTCGTATGGTATTCTTGCAGAACATGTTTGTGTCAATTTCAACTGCCGGAAAACTTAAATATATCCGAATATGGTACAGAAAAAAAAAACAATTTGTTTGTTTCTTCAAATTTTTTATTTGAGAATATCTTGCATTCAAGATATAATATGTAAGTATATATATATATATATATTGGAACGTACGATTTAAAAATGTTTTTTTTACAAAATAATATTTGGAAACTACAATCGGGTGGGGCTTTATTAATTTTTTTTTGTTTTTTGTTAACGTTTAAAACGTAAAACATTGATTTATGTTATTCAAACAATGTCCCTGACTATTTTCAATAGTTTTTTTTCATTGAAAAAAATAACTTGCGTACAAACTTTTCATTGTTGTAAATTGTTGTCATTGTTTTCATTTAGACCAGAGGTCGGCACGGCCCTATCTCGGGGGCATAGGAAATTTCTCTGCCCGAGCTCTGCCACACACACACAGTATACGTGTGTGAAACGTCATGCTCACAGCCTACTTTCTGCTATTCGTTACTAACACTAATGCGGTAAAATCATATCAATGTATTGGGGTGCCGACCACTGATTTAGACTATGAGTGAATAGTCTGGGGACAATCGATTGCATTTTTCATATTATAACTCTCTCGCTCCACCGACGAACAGTATTTTCTGTTCTCCTTTGCTCCTTTCCGGACCGTTCTTCTTTGAGAGACCATTAAAAGATAATTTCCGCATGTGAAAGTCCGTGGGGCGTTTAAAATAGGGAGTTTATTAAACAAAAAAGTACACTAATTTTATGGTATTAAGATAGTTTGAAACTAAACTAAGTAAACATTTTCACAATTTATTTAAAGCAAACGACAGAGTACAATAAATAAAACAAACCCTAAACGCTCTGTTAATTGTTAAGCTGAACTCAAAATAAATATATTAAAACGAAACAATTTGTTTACAAATGTTTTCATTCAAAAAGTTACACAACTTAATATTCAAAGTTTCAAAGATCGTATATTAATGAAAATACCTTTTACATTGACTTCTTCGGTCAATCCGTCCTTAATAAAAAGTTTTTTTGTGAACAGAGTGTGCGTTACGACTAGACAATGCGGAGCTAACCGAAGAAAGGCCCGTTTTTTCAGTAAAGTTCGGACATAAAACTACATATAAAAAACGGTTAACAGTAATTGCACAGCCACACAAAAAAGATTATTTTTTCGGGTCTGGAGGTCAGACCATGTTTACTATATGTTTTCGGGGTCGCTGAATTCGAATCCGAGGTCAAATAACCCCAGCATGTCAGGGTTCTGATATAACCTCAAAAAACCTCATACAAAATTATATTCGAGTCCGTGGGTCAGACCATGTTTATTATATGTTTTCAGGGTCGCTGAATCCGAATCCGAGGTCTAAAAAACTCCAGAATGTCAGGGTTACGACATAACCTCAAAAACTTGATAACATTTTTATTTTCCGAGTTCTGGGCTCAGATCATGTTTACCATATGTTTTTGGGGTCGCTAAATACTATGGTACTAAATACTATGGTATTTTTGAAGATAAAAGTTTGGGACTTTTTTTTAGATTTTGGGTTATTCTTATTTCTTCCTATTCTTATAAGGATCGGCTAACTATATCCGATGTTTGCGATATATATCCGGTTTTAACTGCAAGAGTATATAAACTTCTGCTCCACCCCAAGTTAGCTTTCCTTTCTTGTTAAGATATAAAATATATAAAAAAAAAAAAATTTTTTGATTTGATTGAAAATGTTATTCAAATGCCCCCCTTTAATTCCTGGTATGTGTGTCTTTTTCCCACTTCCCGCAAAGGCTTTTTTGTGATTAAATTTTTTTGAACTCATAAGTCATATTTGCGGTCCCTGGTTTAAATATGTTTACTCTGGTTTAAATGAAAAGTTTTATATTTACTAGGTTTATACACAAAATAAAAAGGCTTGCATTAGTTATGTCCGTTTTCTCATCAAAGGGTATTTGCTCTTTTTTTAGACTTGAATATTTTAGACTTTTAGACAGAAAAACGTGGGATCCGACGATTTGAGGATGAAACAAGAAAGGACGGTTATAGTCGAGTTTCCCGACTATATAATACCCTGCACTTATCTCTTCTGCCCACAATTTAACTAACCTATAAAGCTTAATCTTTAACGGAAGGGATTCTTAGCAAAAAATGTTTGTTGCATAATTGGAGGCGGGAGTGGGCGCGGCAAAATTTTGTCACAAACTTGATCTCCGCGGATGTGACTCCAAGTTTCAAATTGGATAGTTCTATCTATAGTCTCCGACATTTCATTAAAAAGATCTTCCAGTACTGGCGCAACAGAAATTCGAAATTTTTGAGGGCGGAAAGGGGCGTGGTGGCCATTAAAGGATCTCCATGGCAAATCCTTTAGCTCTAACTCTTTTAGTCGCTGAGATCCACAAGCTCATAGACCCGGCTGTTGATGCTGATCAAGAATATATATACATTATGGGGGATGATTCTTTCTCTATGTTACATACATTCACACGACTAATGTACCTTGTATTTTAGGAGTACGGGGTATAAAAATGATAGAAACGGGGGTATTGCTAATGAAAAAATTTAGACTGGATTTTTTAATATTTGAAGAAGAAATAAATTTCTCTACCCGGCCTCTGCCTGCACAATGTGTTTGTGTGGTCACCACTGGGATTGTGTGGGATTTCGCCAAGGACGATGCGTCGAAGATGCCTGGAGGCACATCCTGAGCAGTGTCGCCGCCAGCTCGGCGAGATACGTGCTCGGGATCTTCGTCGAACTCAAAGGAGCGTTCGACAATGTCGAATGGAGTGCTGCACTGCGCCGACTCGCCGACTTGGAATGCCGAGAGTTGAGCTTGTGGCAGAGCTTCTTCTCAGACAGGAGCGCAGAGATCCAAAGCAGTTCTGGAGCCGTGTCGGTTCCAGTAACTAGAGGCTGCCCGCAGGGATCCATTAGTGGCCCATTTATTTGGGATCTACTGATGGACGTCCTGCTGCGGCGCCTCCAGTCATACTGCGCTTTTAGCGCGTATGCGGATGACCTGCTGCTCCTCGTCGAGGGCAATTCGCGAGCCGCGCTGCAAGAAAAAGGAGCGCAACTGATGTCCATCGTTGAAGCGTGGGGTACGGAAATCGATGTTACCATTTCCAACAGCAAGACGGTGATAATGCTGCTGAAGGGGTCCCTCGCGCGTACCCCGTGTGTGAGAACCGCAAGAGCGAATCTCCCATACGTACGCAGCTGCCGGTACCTTGGCATCACGGTCAGCGAGCGCATGTTTTTCACTGCGCATATCCCCTCGCTGCGTCAGCGAATGGCCGGAGTCGTGGGAGCATTGGCGCGTGTGCTGCGAGTCGACTGGGGATTCAGTCCTCGCGCCAGGCGAACCATATATGCCGGACTCATGGTGCCCTGTGCACTATTTGGTGCCTCGGTGTGGTATGTCTTTACGACGCGGCAAGTTGTAGCCAAGAGGCTACTTCTTTCCTGCCAGAGGCTAACCCTTATGGATTTGGATGGATATGGAACCCTGGCACTGCAGGTGCTTGCTGGAGCCCCGCCTCTTGACCTGGTTGCTATGAAAATAGGAATCAAGTACAAGTTAAAGCGCGGATACCCGTTGGAGGGGAACGACTGGCTCTACGGCGAAGACATTTCAAGTCTGAGCTGGACGCAGAAAGTCGCGCGCATCGAAGGATGCCTACTGTCGGACTGGCAGACTAGGTGGGATGATGCTGGCTCTCCCGGTCGAGTGACCAACAAATTCATCCCGGAAGTTTCGTCCGTATATAAGAATCCAGACTTTGGATTCTCGATGCGCGCTGGCTTTTTGTTGACAGGGCATGGGTCGTTCAATGCATTTCTGCATAGACGAGCTCTTAGTGAGACTGCCGTATGCTCATGTGGCGATCCTAATGAGGATTGGGAGCACATTTTATGTGTCTGCCCCCTCTATGCAGACTTGCGAGACCTCGATGGACTCGGTCTGCAGCACGTTGGCGGAACATGGACGTTTGGAAGGATTCTGGAGAGCGACGACAGGATGAGGAGACTGGAGCAGTTTGCGGAGGAGGTGTTCCGGACGAGGAGGGGTCTTTAGACCCACTTCTCGTACCGTGCGGCTAGCGGCGAAGAATTCTACCACAGTTCGCCATAGCTTGTCGTAGGAGGCGACTAACATGGCAGGGCCCCCCAACCGAGCTTGTCGGAGCTAAAGGGGTGGGACACCGAGCCCACAAACTTCGGTGCCACGGGTTGAATAGTGTGTCCAAGACACTACCATTGAGGTAGGCCCCCTTGTGGGAGTATCGTGATGGCTGTGGTTGATACCCATATCGCGGGTAGAGTCCTCGGACTCGACGTGGAGTTGCGTTATACAACTCGGGTGCTGTGACCCATAGATCAGCAGAGGTGATAGATACACTTCGCCTCTTATCCAGAGGGAGTATGCTGCCCGGCAAGCACATACTTGAAAGGTACCAGGCTGGTCGCTATGTACATAGCTATAGTTTCTAGTCTGGGGCGCTGGCAGGCGTACCATCCGTGCCCATGCACTATATACCTCTTGTGGGTATATTCGAGTGCCGTGGTCGTAATCCCTTCAGTGTGGAACACGCCACGTAAAACAAGTTCGGAGAGATCCGAGACGCTCATTGTGGTCACCACTATGGTCACACTATAGGGTAAATTACCATTTTTCTGGAATTTAATATATAAAGTCAACCCAAATAGGTTTTTGAATGCTGTTGGTTTATTATGTTGGTTTAGGTCATAAAAAGCTACTATTAAAAAATGTCAAAACCCCCGCCGCCCATAAGAAATGGAAACCATTTCATATTACTGGAATTTTCAAAGATAGACTTACCGAATTTTATCAGCAACTCGCATTTCTTTTACCGTCAAATTATTCTAAGCTTAGAATTTTGCCACACTCCTTAAGCCCTAATGAACTAAAAAAATTAATTTCATGTGTAACAACGCTATTAGCCCGCAATATAACCACAACAAAGATGCTTATACAATATACTTTGGCACAAATGGCACCACTTTTATTGGTCCGACTCCGTCGGCCTCTCTCAAAAAATCAATTCCCTTTTCTCCCCCGCATACGAGCCACTCTTTGGGAGAGAGACCCTCGCTCTCCATCTCCTTTCCGCTTTCTGGTGCTGGTGCAGTTCTCCACAATATGTATGCTAATTTTTTATATGTCCTGAAAATTTGATCCATATTGAAAAAAAACTCGTAACATGGCTACTCCGCCTATCAAACAATTTGACGTTAGAAAAGGCATGATATGCAAAATCTAGTAGTACGAAAAAGTGCAGAATGAGACTAAATTACATGGATTCAGAATAGAACAAACTACAACATTTGGACTTACACCGAAATAATGCGAAACTTTATTAGAAAATCCGCCTCAAACTCTAATTTCTAACAAGAAAAGAAAGTTTACGTCAAGCGGATCCGATGTTGATATACCTTTGCAGTTAAGAGCTGATATATATCGGATACATCGGATATAGTTGGCCGATCCTTATGAGAATATCATACATAATATAACCAGTTTATTAAAATATAAAATCTAAAAAACAGTCCCAAGCCTCTATCTTCAAGAATACCAAAGTTGGTATTTTTACCAAATACCATTTCCGATCGTTATAGGTCAGCCATAAAATATAGTCGGCCGATCGTTATGAAATTTGGTAGCTCGGATCAACTGACCAAAAATAGAATCTGTACGAACTTTTTGGAAAGCTTCTTGTTCGTAGCCCCAAACAATTACTTCACAACTGTTTTAAAGCTTCCTCAGGGGTTCGGTAACATCAGCCAGATCAGCCACGAACTTCCCAATTTAGGTTACGAACCCTAGGAAACTGCTTACTTCTTCCTTATTCTTTGGCGCTTTGAATCTGGTGATGACTTTAAGATTTTCTGGGCCGACCTCAATGCCCTTGTCCAACAAGATGTGGACCAAAAATTTCAATTTCTGATTCCATAAAACGCATTTCTTGTCATTTAGTAGCACGTTGTTGGCTCGAAATATGCTCTTAACATCCTCCAGCGATTTATCATGTTTTCTTCCAAGTTAATAAATTCCAAATTTAATGCGTTTGGGCAGGACAACAATTCTTCCAATAACCTTTGAAAAATCTCTGGAGCTGAGTTTATTTCGAACATTAAACGCTTGTAGCGGAACAGGTCACGGTGCTTAATAAATGTGGTGATCTTACGTCTACACTCATTTTTATACCCTTGCAGAGGCTATTATAATTTTGGTCAAAAGTGTGCAACGCAGTGAAGGAGACATCTCCGACCCTATAAAGTATATATATTCTTGATCAGGATCACCTCCTGAGTTGATATGAGCATGTCCGTCTGTCCGTCTGTCTGTCTGTCCGTCTGTCTGTTTCTACGCAAACTTGTCTCGCAGATTTAAAGCTATCGTCTTGAAACTATTCACACACCCTTCTTTCCTTTGCATGCAGTATATAAGTCGGAACGGCCCGGATCGGCCGACTATATCCTATAGCTGTCATATAACTGAACGATCGGAAATGACCCTTTCGAGTTTTTGAAGATAGAAAGCTGGACAGATGGTACAAGCTAGTACGGATTATATTTTTGGTCAGTTTATCCGACCTACCAAATTTCATAACGATCGACCGATTATATCTTATAGCTTTCATGTAATTGAACGATTGGAAATGGTTTTTGGTAGAAATACCAACTTTGGAATGTTTAAAGATAGAAGTTTGGGACTTTTTTTAGATTTTGTATTGTAATAAATTGGATTATATTTTCATATTTCCATAAGGATCGGCCAACTATATCCGATGTTTGCGATATATATCCGGTTTTAACTGCAAGGGTATATAAACTTCGGCTCCGCCCGAAGTTAGCTTTCCTTTCTTTTTTTTTTTTTCTCTTTTGCGGTTTTTCAGAATTTGGAAATGGCTTGTGCATCAATAAGAGCATCAGTTAGCATTCCTGTACTCATCGTAAAGCTTAGAGGCCCAGACGACCGAGGGGCGCTCGAGAAACCATTTTAGTACATATTATGCAATTTGAAATTTGTTAAGCTAAGAGGAGTTAGTAAGATAGTTTAAAATTTTATATTTTAAATTAGAGGGACAGGAAAGAGATGTAATAGAGTAGAAACCATAGTTCGAACATAATACCCTAAAAGGGTCGTGCGGTGCATATGTCGAACTAGAATGGCTAAGGAACAGAGGACTAAAGTTTCGAGTCTTTCTAATAGGAATGTTAAAATTTAAGCGTGTTAGTAATTGCTGGCTATCTACATCCCCGTTAATAAGGTTATGCAGAAAAACTACACCGAGCATTGTCCTACGATTTGTTAAGCTAGGTAAGTTTATGAGTAAGAGTCTACTACTATAAGATGGAAGTTGAAGATTTGCATCCCAGTATAGACCTCTAAATGCAAGTATTAAAAAGTTCTTTTGTACGGATTCTATGCGGTTCTTATGTACTCCATATTGGGGACTCCAGACACATGAACCGCACTCCAGTATAGGACGGACCAAAGAAATGAATAGTGTTTTGGTTATATAGGGGTCACTAAATTCTTTTGATTGATAAAACCGAGGACTCCTTTAGCCTTATTAACCATTAAGGAAATATGGTCGGCAAATTTAAGTTTGATGTCTAATAGGATGCCGAGATCATTAACCTGGGTTAATTTTTCTAAGGCAATCCCATTAATAGAATACGTAGCTTGCAGAGGGCAAGAACGATAAAAAGACATGTGCTTGCATTTTGATCCATTAATTATTAGATCATTAGCTAAACACCAAGGTCCCCATTAGCAAGGTCAGACCTAAACACCATTAGCAAGGTCAAACTGAAGACTGCACTGGGCAGAGATGGATTTGTACTGAAGACAAAGCTTTACATCATCTGCATACATAAGAACTAGAGAGTTCGTTAAAGCAGGGGGCAAGTCGTTTATAAAAAGCGTAAATAATAACGGGCCAAGATGACTTCCTTGAGGGACGCCGGATGTAGCACGGACCAGACGGGACTGTATGTTTTTAAATAAATCTCTTTGTGTCCTTCCATCTAGGTAGCTGGAGATCCACGTTAAGAGGTCTTTAGAAAAACCCAACATATTCAGTTTACTCAACAAGAGTGAGTGATTAACTGAATCAAATGCTTTGCTGAAGTCTGTGTAAATTACATCGGTTTGATATCCCTTACAAAAGCCATCTATGACAAAGGATGTTACTTCCAATAAGTTTGTGGTGGTGGAGCGACGCTTAATAAAGCCATGCTAACAAGGAGTGATGATCGAATAGCAAAGGTCTTGCAAATGAGGGGTAATTAATTTTTCAAATAACTTTGGAATTGCCGACAACTTAGAGATGCCTCTGTAGTTGGCAGCCTCGGACTTTTTCCCTTTTTTATGTAGGGAAATTATGAATGATTCCTTCCACTTAAGGGGAAAAATCGAAGTTTCCAAAGATAAGTTGAAAAGTCTTAGAAGAGGTTTGCACAGAGCCCTGGCACAGTGTTTTAGCACACAGCCTGGTACTCCGTCGGGCCTGGCGAATAAATGGGTTTTACCCTTAAAAGACCAGATAATAAGTTGTTCTCAGAAAGAACAGAAAATAAGACAGAAAATAAGATTTGCTGCTTGAATGTTATATGCCTATGGCTGATCTGTCAATTTAGGCGGAGAATAAGTTGTTTGAAAAAATTCTGCGAATAGATCGGCAATGGCCTGATCAGAGGTCGCAGAGGAATTCAAACGTAAGCAGGGGTAAAAAAGATACGTGTTTACGCTTAGTGTTTACAAAATTATAAAACTGCTTTGGATCCTGAGTAAATTTTATCCGGCAGCGGTCAAAATAATTCCTATAACCTTCCGCGTTATGCACGGTAAAATTTGACCGAGCTAGTTGGTATCTTGACAAATCAACACTACTACAGGTTTTTTTGTATTTTAGTAAGAGCCTATTTTTAATATTTTTTAGGTTAGTGAGGTGAGGAGGATTTGTTGAAGTGGACGGATATTTCCATGGCACACAGGAGTCAAAAAATTTATTGAAACTAAAGTAAAATTTTTCTAAAGTGACGTTGAGATCAGTGAATGCCAGAATATCGGACCAATCGTATGTATCGATAAGGCTATTAAGTTTCTGAAAGTCAGTTTTACGGAAGCAGCGAATCTTATTTGCCACGCATAGAGACATCTGATCGATACCAGGAATAGTTTCGATAGAGACCTCTAGCGTGGGGTGATATGGATCCTCTTGGGTTGAAAGGGGAAAAGCTATGGAGAGAGCGCTACCATGAGGATCAGTTACAAAGCATAAGTCTAAAAGCCGACCTAACGAATTTCTATCATGGTTAATCTGACCTAGGGACTTGTCAAACATGCCCGCGGTGAAGTCATGGTGAGTGATAAGTGACAAAGATGGTGAGTTATCGACGTTGGACCACTTTAATTCTGGGAAATTAAAGTCGCCCACCACTACGAGTTGGTCACGATCCGTCATAAGATTAAAGACGTATCGAATAGCGGACAAATGCTGCCAATATGTGGGTGCCAATATGTTTAGACGAAAACGGTATATATGAACATGTAATGTATAAAGATTTCACGGACATAGTGATTTTAATGCAAATAAATTCTATGTCACCAAACTCTTGGGATTTCACCTCTTCTGAAGCAAGAGTAGAGTCTACCGAAATGAGGACTCCACCCCCCCTTCGTTGAGGTCGATCCCGTCTAAAAGTGGTGTACTTGGAAAAACTTCGGAGATGAAGATCTCCCGCTTTAACCAAGTTTCTGTAAAGGCTATAATATGGGATGCTAAGGAAGAACTATCAGAATATAGTTTAGGGAGTTTGCTACGGAGCCCCCTAGTGTTCTGATAGGTATAGTATCATCAGTATCAGTGTTAGTGACGATACTAGTTTTTTGGGTTAGTTGACGAAGAAGAGGTGGAAGGTTAGTCAGTGGTTCCGATATTGAAAAGTCTCACTCCCACTGGTTTTATAACTTTTTTCTTTACGGAACTAGGCTGATGTTCTTGGACGAAAAGATTCTCTGGCCAAAAACTGGAAGAACAAATCGTTTTGAACATCAGCGCGGGCACACGAATCTTGAAAGTAGACGTGCGCCGTATTATATTTAAATTTAGTTATTTCCTCCACCTTTATATCGGCTGTTGTTTTGGCTTTGATATAAGCCGAGATATCAATCTCTGAAGTATCAGGGGCAAGCCGAG
This sequence comes from Drosophila parabipectinata, assembly GCA_018153455.1. Classification (NCBI taxonomy): domain Eukaryota; kingdom Metazoa; phylum Arthropoda; class Insecta; order Diptera; family Drosophilidae; genus Drosophila; species Drosophila parabipectinata. Next base: position 102,212 of record JAECYA010000404.1, on the reverse strand, counting down.
AAAAAAATATATGTTTCGATGGAGGAATCACCTGTAAGGGTTTTGGTGTCGCAGGTACGAGAACTGCAGCATAAGTCGGTGCCGGTGGTCCGGACTTTGGAATACCCTTTTGGGTGACCCTGACGGGGGTTTTATTTAATAGAACCTGTGGTATCACTTGAAGGGATACCACAGAGGACATTTGCTTAGACAATTGCTCAGGCAATTGCTCAGACAATTACTCATTTTCCTTGAGAAATTCGGACGGCGAATTGATCTCAGTTCTAGCCCTTGGGGTGGCCAACGATATGAGCGGCTGCGTTATTGACGGCTGAGTAGACTGAGCCGAGTAGACGGCTGAGTAGCGGATCACAAACAGCGGATTTCTTACGCTTAGGAGACTCTGTTAGTAGCTGAAGGCTGCTAAACTGAGTGTCAAGCGCACAGAGTTGGTCATTGACTTTACGAAAACCAGTGATCAACGCTTTAAATCCATTTGTGGTCTGTCTCATTTTGGCACGACAATTTTCATAACAATAGTGTATACCAGTTTCAGTTTCACTGTGCCAAATAGAAAGCCGAAGCGGGAGTTTTGGAGAGTGCAAAAGAAAAATGCAGAAATAGAGATAAGCCGGAGAAGAAGCAAAGCTGAGCTATGCTTGGAATTGAAATTATTAAAATTAAAATTAAAAATTAAATTAAAATTAATTAAAATTCGACTCCAAATATACCACAGCACTCGCGAAGCGATACGGTTTAAGCTTAAGATTCTTAAGATTCACAATATATTCAATTCACAAATGAGTAAACACCGGTTTAGCAATATTTATCATAAACGCAGTGCGCACAAAAAAACACGACCGTTCGCTTAAGAGAAAGAGAGGCAGGGTCATACGTTTCGTCATAAACGTATCGAAAGTTGGCAACGGATAATTTTCGCGCCGTATGGCTTTGTTTCCCCGTCGCATATCAAGACATACTTGAATGTGCCCATCGTCCTTGAAAGCGATTACGACTGGAGAGATCCAAGAGATTTTGCATGGGTTGTTGTAGCGGCACTACCGACTCGTCAACGCTTAGAGCGCTTAACTGTGACATTGTCCCATTTGGGAAATGGAACAGCCTGCTCAACTGGATTAATGTCTAACCCAAGTTTTAGAACGTTGAGTTCGATGGGTGTGTCGCGTCTCAACAGTTATTATACCCTTGCAGAGGGTATTATAATTTTGGTCAAAAGTGTGCAACGCAGTGAAGGAGACATCTCCGACCCTATAAAGTATATATATTCTTGATCAGGATCACCTCCTGAGTTGATATGAGCATGTCCGTCTGTCCGTCTGTCCGTCTGTCCGTCTGTCCGTCTGTCTGTCCGTCTGTCTGTTTCTACGCGAACTAGTCTCTCAGTTTTAAAGCTATCGTCTTGAAACTTTGCACACACCCTTCTTTCCTTTGCACGCAGTATATAAGTCGGAACGGCCCGGATCGGCCGACTATATCCTATAGCTGCCATATAACTGATTGATCGGAAATGGTATAACTTTGGTGTTTTTAGAGTTAGAGAGTTCAAATTTGACATGTGAGCTATTTTTGGCAAAACATTACGTCATGCCAAATTTCATAAGGATCGGCCGACTATATCCTATAGCTGCCATATAACTGAACGATCGGAAATGACCCAACTTTCGTGTTTTTGAAGATAGAAAGCTGGAACTTAGTACAGATTTAATTCTTGGTCAGTTGATCCAACCTACCAAATTTCATTAGGATCGGCCGACTATATCCCATAGCTGCCATATAACTGAACGATCGGAAATGGTATTTGGTAGAAATATCAACTTTCGTATTTTTGAAGATAGAAGTTTGGGACTTTTTTTAGATTTTGTATTGTAATAAATTGGATTATATATTCCTATTCCCATAAGGATCGGCCAACTATATCCGATGTTTGCGATATATATCCGGTTTTAACTGCAAGGGTATATAAACTTCGGCTCCGCCCGAAGTTAGCTTTCCTTTCTTGTTTTTTACTCTTTTCGGTTACGTAAAACGTAGCAATCAGTTCTGGATTATTCTGTACGGAAATCGGGGCTTCGAAAACCTGCAGCACTTTGAGTAAGCTGTCGGATGCGTAAGCGCGAAACGGGTTTGCAGATTCCACCCGAGGGTTAAACATTATTGTTCTTGTTCCACAAAGTTTCTGCCAATCTCACTGACTTATCAGGTTGTATTTCGAGCCTGAGTCAATAATCATATCGACTTTATTGCCACCAATTTTAAAAGGGATTTCTGCCTTCTGTAGTGTCTGATCTCCTACTTAAAATGAACCGGTATCCTTGGAGCTAATAGTCTTAATGCCAATATTACCAGATATAGCCTTTATTGTCGAATCTTCAGTGCGTCTTCGTTTTTTGACCACTCACACCTCGCTGAACAAATTTGTTAATGCTGATTGGATTGTCCTGGTGAGTCAGACTGTGTCTGGAAAGAAAGAAAAGTGATTTTATGATATCAAGAATCATAACAAAACAAAAAAAAAGGCTTAAAATCCGAATGATTCTTGGTCAATTTATGTCATTTTCTCTTTATTTCGCTCTTCTTTTATTTTTTCCTTTTGTTTTATTATTACGCAGCAGCTGCAATTTAATCAGCTGACGCTGGCATTGTATACAATCTTAGGACCAATTTCTTCTTTCGAAATTAATTCTTTTATTTCCCTCTTCTCTTTCCTTTAAAATAGACTCTGGTTATGCAGTAGCCGCAATTTAATCAGCTGACACCGTACAACTTTTATTTTACTTACGTTTTATTGCCTTGCACGCCACTTCAATCTTTATATACCCATTTATGTACATCTGTATGTATATGTGTACCGGCACACTTTGGGTATTGGCATGTTTCTCGCAAATGCAACGGTTCTTTTTTTTGTACTTTTGTTTACGTTCAACTTCTTAGAGTTCGAAGCGGTACTTTTCTTGCTCTTCTTGTCACTTTGCACGCTTGATTTTGAGACTCCTGTGGACTCGTCTCTCTCAAAATTTTCAATGCTTTGTGTAACTTATTACTATGAATGTTTTTTTACTCGTCGCCAGTGTAACAACGCTATTACACTTCATTTTAATCACAACATAGATGTTAATATAGGTTGGCACAAATGATGCCACTTTTATTGGACCCACTCCGTCGGCCTCTATTATTATTGATTAATTCCCTTCTCTCCCCCGGCAAGAAAAGGCAAGATATGCACAATGTAAATGACTAGTAGTACGAAAAAGTGCAGAATGAGACTAAATTACATGGATTCAAAATAGGACAAACAAAACATTTGGACTCACACCGAAATAATGCTTTGGTAAATAATGCGTAAATGCGAAAATACAAAAGTTGGTATTTTAACCAAATACCATTTCCGATCGTTCCGATCGTTATATGGCAGGCATAAGAATTACTCGGCCGATCGTTGACATTTGCTAGCTCGGATCAACTGACAAAAATAGAATCTGTATGAAGTTCCAACTTTCTGTCTTCAAAAACACGAAAGTTGAAATATCAACTCAGACGGTCAAACTGATCGAAAATATATATGTATACTTTATAGGGTCGGAGATGTCTTCTTCACTGCGTTGCACACATGTAATTTTTCTTTAAAAAATAAAAAGGATTTTATTGTAATTTATAAACAAATTTATTAACTAGCATATTAAAAAAGTTTACTCTTATTTTTAGGGAGTAATATAAATTATTAAGCGCTAATTCAAAAAAAAAAAATAATTCAAAACCAAACTAATCTCTTCAGAAAATTTCTAAAGGGCCTCTCGTTGGTAGCATATATACATACATGCCAAATGAATAAATTTAAATTGCCTTAATATATTCTGTTACCGACCCTACGGGACTTTTATGACTGTCAAGTGCGCTTTCTCTTATCTTCAAGTTTTGCTCCACTTACAATACAAGGAACTCTCAATAATTGTTTTATAAGCAATAATGGTAAACCGAAAAATTCACTTACATTATTTTTTTTCAATTTCCGGCAGCGCTTTCCTGGGCTGCGGCTGCTTACAGGAAGAATTTTGTTTTTTTTAACAGTTCTTTTCCTTTGTAGGGAGACACCACACACTTGTTGGCTTTCGGAATTGGGCATCCGGAAGAAACTTGTATCGCGATCCGGACCGTTTAATTAGCCTCTTCCCACATGACGACCGTAACTGAACACTTAACGGTACTTAATTAATTATCGACTTAGACTTTTTCTGGGGGATTTTTCTTTCTTTTCAATTTTGTCTTCTTCACATTATTGTGTTTCCTTAAAGCTTATTTATGTGGAAAACTAGTGTCTAAGAGACCCCATCCTGCCTCGGCCTTAGATCGAATAACGAAACCTTATGTTTGGGGGGGATATCCCGCCGCCGACCGCCGAGCTGAGAACCGCGTTTCCTGCTAACGCTGCTCCTCTGCACTGTAAAGCGCTGCTCCTCTGCACTGTAAACACAATCGCAGCCGATGCTATCACCAAAAAGGAAACCATCCATATAATTGCCACAGGGCAATGGAATAGCCACTTACCTTATAGTAGTAAGGTATATAATCCTTGAATTTTTTTTTTCCTTTCACTCCCGAGGTTAAACCTTGACACCGCTAATTTCTGTCTGTTTTTTTCTACGCGAACTAGTCTCTCAGTTTTAAAGCTATCAACTTGAAACTTTGCACTCACCCTTTTTTCCTTTGCCATTTTCACTTTTTGTATGGAAATGGCAATGATCACTTTTTTTACGAATTAGACGGGAATTCGATTTATCGAGATTTCTATTTAACGGGGCCCAAAAATGAAAGAGTCGAATTAACGGGTTTTTACATTTCATATCATGTTTACATATGTATTTAAGTTTATTAAAATTAAACAAACATTATAAGTATGTACATTTATTTGTACGTTTTTTAAATTAAAGGAAAATTAAACAATAACATAAAACTATAATAACAAAAAATTAAACAATTAAGCAGAAAAATTAAATTATAAAAAACTAATAAATTATAAAAAAATCAAGCTTTAAAATAATTGGTAATTCGTAACCACTGCTTGCCTTAAAATCCACTATGTTCATAGATTTGGCAAAAAACTACGCTTTTCCTTTCAATAACTCTCCACCAATTACTTTGACGGCATTGAGTAAGCCACAAAGTAGAGACTTTTCTACATTCGGGTATTCAGCATGTTTCTGTCATTTCAGTTTACTACTAGAGGATGACTACTACTACTTTACTACTTATAAACTCTTTTTTCTGTAGAATGGATGTTATTGTTGATGGAGCGACATCGAATTGTTTCGCCACCTCAATTTTTTTGTTTCATTATCAATCGCTGAAATAATGTTTTGTTTTTGCGCGATTGATAAAGTCTTATGCGTACTTTATTGTGACATTTTCACAGAACGATGTTACTATCAGAAAAATCAGAAAACTAAACGAAACACAAAATTCATAATGCATAGCAACATAAAGGCGGCATAGCTATCTGCAAAATCTGACGGTGCCTTAACTATACAAATTTCGCAACGCATTACGATTTATAAGAGGTTACGAAACAAAATTACGAATTATAAGAGGTTCAATATTCTTTGCCTTGCGCCAAATACTACGAATTAACGAGGGGACCAAAATGTGTGGAATTTACCGAGTTTTTTTCAAGGGGACAGAATTTTTTACGAGTTATCGCGATTTTTGATTTAGCGGGGTACGAATTATCGGGACTCGACTGTATGTCCGCAAATAATAGTTCCAGAAGCTTGACAAGATCTCCTGTAGAGAAGTGCCTACCGTGGCACCGTGGTGCTCACGTTGGATGGATGCCGGGGTTAGGACAGGTGGTACCTCCAAATCCACTGGCATCGAGGGTCATTCAGCAACAAAAATCCCCTAAACGGGAAAATAAACACTAAGCCAATGCAGGGAATGGCGTGGAGCTTAATATTTGCTCACCTCTATTTTGTCAGTTGGGGTCAGCTAAGCCTATCGATATTTATAATTAAATAGCTGAATTGGGTCAGATAAGTAAATAAGACCAGATGTTTTTTTTTTACTATTTTTTTTTGTAATTTTCAAATTAATCTTTTATTTATTTTTTTTGCGCGTCCAACGCGCGACCCCCATATCACTGGTTTTATTTTGGTATTCATGCCTAAATAAAATCTGACAAATGGTCGGCGAGTTGGAATTAGGCCTTCCAGATATCCTTAGTATGAAAATTGCTTAGATCCTTCCCCTTAAGGTCTTCCGATCTATAAATGGCAGAGCCAACTTTATGTTTTATCCTAGCTTTGATGCCGATTGGCTCCAATTTATCATTAAAATTCGATGCCAAATTAGTAAGCTGAAATTTCATTTATATAACCTCTTCCCCTATTTCAAACGATTTTGGTCTTGCTCTCAGATCGTAAGTCCTTCTATTTTTCGAGAATGCCTTTATTAAGTATTTCCCAATATTAGCACGAATGTTTGTAAATTCGTCTTCTGTATGTAAGTTATCCAACCCCTAAATACAGGCCACTTATGGCTTTTATAAACAATATTTTCAATCTCTGCATGGCTTGATCTTTGGCTCAATTATCCAACCCATAAATCCAGGCCACTTATGGCTTTCCACTTATGAATTTTATAAACAATATTTTCAAACTCTGCATTTGCCTTCGGCTTTGTCTTTGGCTCTGAGGTCCGATCTCGGTTCCCCATAAACAAATCAAAATCAAAAGTAAACATCAGCTTCCCTCCGAAGCCCAATCAATTACGCCTTTTGCGTTTCAAGTACCCACCAAATTGCATCGATCAGCTTAATCGAATTTCACAATAAGATGCGACAGTTTCATCTTAAGCCTCTTATCTTAAACACAACTGATGACCGAGGTTCTTTGGATCAGATTTAGAATTAATCGTTAACAATAAAGTAGATGGAAATTAATTAATGAAATAATCCATAAAGAGTGAATTAAAACAAAGGTGGACCGAAATTTTAAACCAAACAATTACAAGAACACAAAAACCAAAAAAATAAAACGACAACTAGTTCGCGTAGAAACGGACAGACAGACGGACAGACAGACGGACAGACGGACATGCTCATATCAACTCAGGAGGTGATCCTGATCAAGAATATATATACTTTATAGGGTCAAAGATGTCTCCTTCACTGCGTTGCACACTTTTGGACAAAATTATAATACCCTCTGCAAGGGTATAAAAATGAAAAATAAATCTTATCCAGACTATCAACGAAGAAGAGAACAAGAGATTGCACAAAAGACACTAAAGAAACCCAAGCCTCCTTCAACCAATAAGTAGTTAGTTACTTTTAAGTTACTCTCGTAATGAATCTCGAACTACCGAAATAAAACCAATTGTTTCGCTTATCATCGCCGCTATTCTCGCCTGTTTTATACTAGCTACGCTTGGATAGGCTAGGAGAGGCATTTAGAGCTTTGCTTGGAGTCGATCGAAGATTATCACTGATGTATAAAGCTGCGGTTTTTACTAACTTCTTAAGATGTTTTTCTTGAAGGCTGGCCCCTATATGTCGACGCCTTACAGTAGTACAGTTTGTCCTTACAGTAGTATAGCTCTGACTATGGCAGTATACATTCAGCTTAAAATGTAGGGTGACATGCTCTTTTTGAGCTCTATTGCTTTTTTGCAGGTGAAGAGTTTAGCTTTCCAGTTTAGCTTCCATCTATTAAAGCCTCTACGTACTTAGTCCTACCGCTGAAAGAGAAACTGATTGCTTTGTTTCGGTGAGGTAAGGGGTGGGATCTTTAAAGTTCTATTAAAGAGAACTAGCGCCGACTATCATTGTTTGAGTAGTTGGCTAGGGCATGTAGTTTGGTGGTTGCTACGCAACAGAGTGACTGGGAGTATTTTCCTATAAAAATGATTCGGTTGTCGTCCGCATAGCTCCCCTCTTCCACATAGAGTGAAATCGACAGCTATGTCAGCGTTGTCTGTACCACTGTAATTATGGAGAAAAAATATCCTTAGCTAGAGATCTTCCAATAAGTAACATAACAATTATTAGTCTTGTTGCAAAGATGTTTCGATGCTTCAGTTGGTTGCCTGTATCGACCCTGGTTAACCCTACTTCCGCCTCCAATTTTGACGTGTTGAAAGTTCTCCACCATTGTTGGCACAAATCCATTTATAAGTAGGATGGAAAAGCTTCTGCACCTGATTCCCGTGGCTGTAGTTCGGTCTTTGTGAGACGGCCTTAGAGTATGTGCGTGCGTTGACGCCATGACGCCACCTTAAAGCTGCAAAAGGTTTAGTAAGCGGCAGCTGATTTTTCAAGGGGGTTTTTTTTTGTAGGTCCGTAGTAGCTTGCGTCGTAGGCCCTTTAATCCAGTTAGATCTTCATTTGTGATCAACAATTCATCTACTGCCGTATAAATGGTCTATTATGGGCGTTCTCACATACTACTTTGCTCCAAGTACCTTGACCCATCCCGGCATTGTAATTCGTCAAGCTGCACCGAAACCTGTTTCATTTTGAAAGCGCCACCATCAACCCTCTGCTCCCGAAGTTTTCCAGTAGCGTCGTCTCATCATCAGCGTCCGCACCCGACAATTCTCTCGTAGCTTGGAATTGCTTTGGTAAAATGGTGCTGCTAGCCACCGCCAATGTCTTCCGAATCCGAAACCGCTTCCGGAATCCGGAATTTAATTGCCTGGTTAGCGCTGCTCGATTCTGGCTCTGGGTACTCGTAGTCACCTCAAGAAAAAACTTGCCTCCGATCCCGACTAGTCAGCCTCCTGGGCTTGGATGAGTTGCCAATCATCAATTTGAACACGGTTATATAAGTAAATTAAAACATGGGGTGGTATATTATATTATAATCGGTTATCCCTCGCTGCAGTCAGTGGTGTCGCAGATACTAGAGAGATGATGGGGTGTTCGTCCCTGGCAGTTGCCGAGGGGTTTGCTTCTTCTTGTAGGTTAGGTTAGGTTGAGGCGGCGATGCGGGGCCAGTGACTGACACCCCCATCCACTTGAGCCGCTGGGGCTCCTTGTGATACCGGACAGGCAGAGGTCCTACAAGAGGACCTCTCCCTTCCTATCTACTGATGTGCCAAGAATGTGCTATCCTGCCTGCTGCGGCTCGCGGTCCCATCCAGATTTACGGATGAAAGCTACGAGTCTGCGTGGAGCGATCTCCGCGAGGTCTGTTAGGTCCGTGAGTGTTGCTGCGCCCAAGAATTTGTGTCGGCTGCGCCCCAGCGCAGGGCATTGACACAGGAGGTGTGCGACTGTCTCTTCCTCTTCTACATCCCGTAATGGCCTTGACTGTCAGACTACAGTCCTGCCTATTAAGAGCGATAAGGATCATTGACCTCTTCCTAGAGCGGATGGGCCATACCATGCGTGAGTTCCTGCAGTTTGGGAGATTTCTCCATTTTCTCAGTGATGCGCGGTCAAAGTGATCCCTGCATTTTAGTCTACACGTAGCTAAGGGGATGCCTACTGGTTCCTTCTCCAGGAGGAGAGGATTAGTAGTGCCTGCTCTTGCTAGTTCGTCGGCGGCGCAATTACCGTCGTGGTCCCTATGTCCGGGCACCCATATGAGGTGGATGTCATACTGCTCTGTCATCTCGTTAAGAGATCTGCGACAGTCATTTACTGTCCTGGAGTTGGATGAGAATCCGTCAAGGGCTTTGAGTGCCGCTTGACTGTCTGAGAAGATACAGATTGTTTCTTGATTGCCAGTAAGTGCTGGGGATCTAAGTGCTTTCCCGATAGCAATTACTTCTGCTTGGAACACACTACAGTGGTCGGGGAGTCTGAAGGACTCATTTAGACACAGCCGTTTACAATGGAAACCGCCTCCCACCTGACCATTCAATTTTGAACCGTCTGTATAAATATGGAAGGAACCGGCTGGTCCCGGCTGGTTTGTGTGTCCCATTCCTCCCTTGTTAGAATGGAAACCTTGTATTTTAAGGTGGGATGATCAACAGGTACGCAGTAGTCTGTAGCCCTCGTTGGCGTGCAGTGGTGTAGATCCAACTTGGTATGTCCATAGTCAGTCCATTTCCATATGCCCGTCTCGCGTAGCCTAACTGCCGATAGCGTAGCTATTTTGGCCTCCATTATCTCTACAGGTAATAGGTTGAGTATGAAGTCTAGGGCATCCGTCGGTGTAGTACGTAGGCTGGCTGTAATACAGACCGCCATCCTTTCCTAAGTTTCTCTCTAATTGAAGAGTTTGTGAGAGCAGGCCACCAGACCACCACCCCGTAGAAAAGGATGGGTCTTATGACCGCTGTGTAAAGCCATCTTACTATTTTTGGGGACATTCCCCATTTAAAGCCAATGGATTTTCGGCATGTATAGAGCGCGATTGTTGCCTTGTCACTCTATCAATAGTGTTTGATTTCCAGTCTAGTTTCCTGTCTAGCGTAATCCTTAGGTACTTGGCGCTACCGCTAAGGGAGAGTGTTTCTCCGTTTCTGCCGTCTCCTGCTGTGTTACCGAGATTTCATCTGAGTTGATGTATAATTAATATGGAGGCTGATTAATCTCTCCATTGAGAGATTGGTCTAATTGGTCTGAAGTCCTTAGGGGTGCAGTGCGATGGTTTTCATGCCTTGGGTATAAATACGACTTTCGTCCGCAACCACATTGCGGGTACGATGCCTATTCTGAAAATTGCTGAGAAAGCTTTCTTGACCCAAGTCCTCAGATTGGGTCCGGCTCTAATTAGTTGAGCCGGGACAATGCCATCTGGGCCTGGGGATTTGAATGGCTTGAAGCTTTTTATCGCCCAGCTAAGATACCTGTCACTCAATAGGTATTCAAGTTGGTTAGGGAGGGAGGGGCTATTCCCCTGTCTCTGCGTTTCCAGGGTTGTTTCTTCTAAAGAGCATCCCGGGAAGTGTGCCTCTGTTAGAGCCTCTAGGATTTCTTTGCTGGACGATGTCCAGTTACCTTCTGAGGTTTTAATATATCCTACATTTGGTGCAGTAGTTGCGAGGACCTTCCGGAGTCGGGAGGCCTCTGATGTTTGCTGAATGTTCGTGCAGAACTTGGTCCAGGCATTCCTTTTTTCCTTACGAAGTTCTTTGTTATATTGCTAAGGTTCGCTTTATACGTCTCCCAGGCTGTCTCCGAGTTTGTCTTGCTGGCAAAATTAAAGGCCTTGCGGGCCTTGGTCTCAAAGGGCGCAAGTGTTTGCGACCACCATGGTGGTTTGTTTGACTTGTTTGTTTGTTACAAATAAGGATAAAATCGAAGATTGACTCACCCCTCTCGTTCGTGATAGTGCTTCCCCACTGATGATGATGGGCGTTAGCATCGCAAGCTATGATCAGGTCAATCTTGTGCTTCTTGCTGTCTTCCACCAGCTGTTTGAGTAGCGGGTGCGGGGGGAGGGCCTCCTGGTCGTGGCCCATATACGCCGAACATACATTACATGCGCTTGAAGGTCTCTACCGATCGCGCGTCTTGGCAGGCAATTACCTTGACGCTACCCTTGTACCATCCTGCGTCTTCGCATTCTGGTGGGGGTCCTCCGCATCGCACCATCTCCTCCACGAAGCGCCCATGCAACTCGCTTACCACTCGCCGCCAAAGGTCCTTGGGGATGAGCAAATCTTTGGAGCCCTTGTCCAGCACTCCAATTACGGTTCTTCCCTTCGTCACTTCGGCGAACGAGCTGCGGCTGGGCCTTCCTCTTCTTAGCCTGGGGGGCTTCTCCCTGCGTGGACCTCTGCCTTTTCGCGATCTCCTTGGCAGGGTCTGACCCAGCACGTTTGTTCGGATCCAGCCTCACTCCCGCCATTTCCGGATTAAAGTCGGGCAGGATTTCCATGGCCCACTTAATGATCGCGGCCTGGTCCGGGTTGGCTTCGGCCGATGGATCCGCCCTCATCAGAATGAAGGCTGCTCTTCTCCTGTCTTTATAAGAGCCTTTACGCTGCGTCGAGTGAGATGCTCTCGGACCAGGGTTCGCCTTTGGGGCCCCGCCGCTTGGTTTGGAGGTTGATTCTGGGGTCTTCCTCTCCACGCCGTTCGGTGGTCCCATGGCTAGCCCCATTTTGGAAGAAGAAGCCTTGGCAACCTCCTCCGCACCGGTGCGTCCCGCCTCCAGATGTTGCCCCTCTGTGGGGGCTTCTCCATCTCAGCAACTCCTTGGCTTTTGAGGGCCTTGGAGTTTGACGGGTCACTGACCCCATTTCCGGACTTTTTTACGGAGTTCCGTTCTCCACTTAGGTTTTTGTTCAGTAAGTTAGAATTCATGTTTTGGTCTCTCGAGTAGGCGGGAAGGGGTTCGTCCATTATGACATAGCTCGCTTGTCACGATAAAACTGGGGGGTCGGAGCGAGCTCTTAAATAAACTGACATTGCCGCTGCTCGGTTAACTTCAGTTAACTTATACATTTCTTACTTCCTATAAAAATCTGGTTTCCTATTTGTCTATGCGAGCGTTGCACCAGTTGGCTATTGACGAGATTGATGAATTTCCAGTGGGAGGCGAAGATCTTATTGCTGGTGGTAATTTTAGGAATTCAACGTTAAGAAGCTGTTAAGAGATTGTTATATGTAAAATCCGCCGCTCCGAGTTATTGAAAAAAAATTTCGTTGAAGAAATAAAACACAATACATATAATCAATTATTTTTTTATAATTTTTTTTTATATAAATAGATCAAATAGATCAATCAAAAAAAGAAGATTCATTCATTAGTGCAGTGGGGGGCAAAACGCACACATGTTTAAAATTTAAGTGGTCGCGTAGAAGAAAAAACAATGAGAGCGGAGCATTTACTGAGCGAAAAAAAGTTTTGAAGCTTTTCATTTAATTTTTTATTAATTCAAAAGTTTGAAGGGACACTAAAATAGTGTATTTTATTTTGAAGACCTTTTTTTTAGCAACAGTTCTTTAACAACCGAAAAACTACGCTTCCCTATCTATATTTTCCTATGGAGAAAACGAGTTTCAACCCAATTTCTGAGACAATTTTTCTTAGTGGAACTACAAGTAGTCTGTTTTTTAAGTTTGGGCTGTAAAATAACATGTCATACTTACATTTTCGTACATCGTAATCGAACTACCGAACTGAGCGGACGTGCTTTGTCCGAGCTCCGGGAAAACTTCACTTCGCTTATATTTTCGCCAATATAAGCGAAAAGACACTGAAATACAATTTATTAAAAGCGACAGACAAGCTTTTTTTTTTTTTTGTATAACAGTTGTAATGTGCTAAACCAAAACTAGTGCATTGTTGAAAAAAAAAATACGTACCACGCAATGAGCTCATTGAGCAACGACCAAAAGAACGAGCGTAGAAGTTCAGTGAACCAAAGAAACGGCTTCTACTCTTACTTTTCAACCCGCGATACCGAAGTGGAAAAATCGGCGCTTAAAAGCAACCCGGCTTTACTGACCGCTGAAACCCAAAGGGCACGGTCTTGCTCACCCGCTCTGCTCACTCCGACTCCCGCGTCATGGAGTTCGCAGTGTAAAACCCCCCCTCCAATATCGGAAACAAATTTCGCAACAGCGAAAACCCCTGCAACTCAAAGTACCACGACGTCAACGACTACAGCGAGTACAAAAACAACAACCTCGGAAAGTGCCAAAGCGGCAACGGCCACACAGACTGGAATGGATCGCTACATCCAAATTAAGCGCAAGCTTAGCCCGCAGAGTAATCCGGCAGGCAACAAAACAAAAATTAACCGTGTCCTGAATAACGATAATGAACCAGACAGATCCACTAATAACAGATTTGCCCTATTGGCGGAGGCTGAGGAAAACCAACCAGCCCAAGACACCGCAAAAAAACCCAAGCCCCCACCAATCTATATTAGGGAAAAAAGCTCGAGTGCCCTGGTCAACAAAATTGCGTCGTTGATCGGGAACGGTGAAAACTTTCATGTTGTTCCGCTTATCAAAGGGAACATCCATGAAACAAAGGTGCAAACCAAGACTGAAGAGCACTTCCGAATAGTGTCAAAATATCTGGACACTGTACAGAAAAACTATTACACGTACCAGCTGAAAAGCAGTAAGGGCCTACAAGTGGTAGTAAAGGGAATAGAACCTGATGTTACCGCCGAGGAAATAAAAACCGCCCTTAAAGAAAAGGGCTTCGCTGCCAAGAATGCTATTAACATTCTAAATAAAGATAAAAAGCCACAACCCCTCTTCAAGGTCGAGCTCGAGCCTGAAAGCAGGTCGCTGAAGAAGAAGGAAGTCCACCCAATCTACAACCTGCAATATCTTTTGCATCGGAAAATCACTGTTGAAGAGCCACATAAACGTAACGGTCCAGTGCAATGCACTAATTGTCAAGAGTATGGACACACAAGGTCTTACTGCACACTTCGGGCTGTCTGTGTAGTCTGCGGGGACGCCCACAAGTCCGCTTGCTGCACTACAAACAAGGACAGTACCGTGAAGAAATGTGGAAACTGCGGAGGCAGCCATACGGCAAACTATAGAGGATGTATTGTGTATAAGGAGTTAAAGAGTCGCATGCGGCAAGCGACCGCAACGCGCAACCAAAATCCACAGAATGCGTACGTTTCGTCAAAAACCACCCCAGACGTCTTCTTCGCCAAAGCTGCGAGATCCTCATTCGGTCCACTAAACACCACCAACGGCTTCTCCTATGCCGATGCTCTACGATCTGGAAGGGAAATTCCAATTCAGCCTAACTCTCAAAGCGCTCAACAGGCCCCAGAACAGCCACACAGCAAAACGGAAACTATGATGCTTACCCTCCAACAAAGTATGATGGAGCTTATGTCATTCATGAAAACGACCATGCAAACGCTTGTTCAAAACCAGAACATGGTGATACAGCTGCTCGTAGCACAACAGTCCAAATAATCTATGCAGGCGCTACGAATATCAATGTGGAACGCCAATGGTGTCTCACGGCATAAACTAGAATTGTCACAATTCTTGACCGAAAACCATATTGACGTTATGCTACTGGTGGAAACGCATCTTACAAGCAAATACAACTTTTATATAAGAGGCTACACAATCTACCGCACAGATCATCCAGATGGTTCCGCCCACGGCGGAACTGGAGTTCTAATCAGAGAACGCATTAAACACCATTTTCACAAAAGGTTTGCAACAAACTTCTTGCAGGCAACACCGATACAAATTCAGTTAAGCAACGGAATCCTTTCAATCGCTACCGTTTACTGCACTCCTCGTTTCTCAATCTCGGAAGGACAATTTATGGACTTCTACAATTCACTTGGGGACCGATTTATAGCCGCAGCAGACTACAACGCCAAACATACGCACTGGGGATCACGTCTAGTGACTCCCAAAGGAAGACAATTGTACAATGCAATTATAAATGTGAAAAATAAACTGGACTACGTTTCCCCTGGAGGCCCCACATACTGGCCAACAGACTCACGAAAGCTACCAGACCTTATTGATTTTGCAGTGACAAAAAACATACCTCGCAATCTAATAAGTGCCAAAGCAGTCTCGGACTTATCATCAGACCACTCACCTGTGCTTCTAACGCTTCTTCAAAGCCCAGAAATAACCGAACACCCCTTCAGCCTGACGACAGTGCCCACATAGAACTCGCCCCGGAATTTAACATGGAATAGGACATCGACTACACTACGAGCGCCCTGAAAGAAGTACTCGTTGCGGCAGCTAAAATCTCTACTCCTCATAGGAGTAGACCGAAGCAAACACTTCAAATCTAATCAGCAAATCGAACAGCTCGTGCGAGAAAAGAGGCACACGCGTCGTGATTGGCAAAACAGCAGATCACCAGCTTCAAAACAACGCCTTAAGGAAGCATCCCGATCACTCGACCAGGCTCTTCACCAACAGGAAGAAAATGCAATGCTGAGGTACATCCAGAATCTCTCGCCAACAAGTACAAAGTACCCCCTGTGGAGGGCCCACCCAAATTTTAGCGCCCCAATTGAAACGACCACCCCGATAAGAAACTCTTCGGGATGCTGGGCTCGCAGCGACGAAGACCGAGCTGAAACATTCGCCACACATCTTCAAAGCGTCTTCCAGCCAAACCCAGCCTTAAAATTTATTTCTCCTGCCAGTAATTCAGCCAGAGTCCGTCCTCCCCACAGCCAGCAGCACCTTCATTCCGGCCGAACGAAATCAAAAAAAGGCAAAAGTCATAAAACCAAAAAAGGTTCCCGGTGGTGACCCATTGACGCCACAGATGCTGATCGAACTTCCAAAATGCGCTATAGAGGTCGTCTGCAAACTATTTAATGGAATCATTCATCTTGGCTATTTCCCAAAAAAGTGGAAGAAGTCCATTATTATAATAATACCGAAGCCAGGAAAAGACCACACAATTCCGTCATCATACAGACCAATAAGCCTTCTATCTTGTTTGTCTAAACTGTTTGAAAAATGCTTGTTAACTCGCATAATACCACATCTGGAAGCTTGCAATATCATCCCGGCACACCAATTTGGCTTTCGAAGAAACCATGGAACCATCGAACAAGTGAACAGATTAACATCCGAAATACGCTCAGCCTTCGAACAACGAGAATACTGCAGCGCTATTTTCCTCGACGTATCTCAAGCTTTCGACCGAGTTTGGCTCATCGGACTCATGCACAAAATTAAAACGTATTTGCCAACATACACCCACAAGCTACTGGAATCATACCTCTTCAATAGGGTATTCTCAGTGAGATGCAACGCAGCTACTTCGGGCGACTACACCATCGAAGCTGGAGTTCCACAGGGAAGCGCACTCGGGCCGTGTCTATATGTTTTGTATACTGCGGATATTCCTACGAGCGCACAACTAACAACGTCAACGTTCGCCGATGATACCGCTATTCTTAGTCGCTCCAGATGCCCAACGCAGGCAACAACCCAACTGGCTAATCATCTCACAATAGTGGAAAGGTGGCTGTCCGACTGGCGCATTAAAACAAACGAACAAAAGTGTAAACATATAACGTTTACTCTTAATAGACAAACATGCCCTCCGCTTTTACTAAACGGTATGCAGATCCCTCAAGCTAACGACGTAACGTACCTTGGCGTTCACCTTGATAGACGACTTACCTGGCGTAAGCACATCGAATGCAAAAAGATGCATCTAAAACTGAAAGCCAGCAGCCTCCACTGGATCATAAACTCACGATCGCCACTGTGCCTGGACTACAAGTTACTACTGTACAATTCAGTCCTAAAGCCAATCTGGACGTATGGCTCCCAGCTGTGGGGGAACGCGAGCAGCAGCAACATAGACATCATACAGCGCGCACAATCAAAAATCCTGAGAACTATCACAGGGGCACCTTGGTATGTTCGCAACGAAAACATCCACCGGGATCTGGGCATCCTCGCAGTGAAAGACGAAATCCAGAAGCAAAAAGAGTCATACAAAGAAAAACTGTCTTCGCACCCAAATTTTCTCGCTCGGGGATTGACTCGGGTTTCTAGCGTATCCCGCCTTAGACGCAACGACCTCCCAACCCAGCAATCGATTTTTAGGGCCGTCTAACTCCGTATCAGTCAATATGACTGTTAGTTAAGTTAAAAATATAAGATTTGATACACCTCTTGTTAGTCTCGCAAAGAGAAGATTCAAGAAATAAAAGCAACGTAAAAAAAAAAAAAAAAAAATACTTACATTTTGATTATGTTTGATTGAAGTTAATTTTACAGTACCTACCGAAAACAAGTATAGAGTAACATGTATACAAGTATATGAAAGAGTGTTTTCATGCAAGGCTCCAGTAAACACTACGAGGATAGGCTGATAAAAAGTCGGCCTTACAAAGAAAATAGGTTGTTGTGACTGCGCCGATAGAATACGGGAGTCAATGATTAGCAGAAGTCTGCTATGGGGACTTTGCTGTTGCCGTTTTATAAAAACACAGGGTTTGTTTTAAGTATGTCACTGAATTTAATTTGAATTGATTTTAGAGATCAAACAATGTTGGCAGTATAACAAAAATGTGTTTTCAGTCGTAAAAATTGGAAAAAGCTTCGAGATGTCCCGCTTTCCAAAGGGACCGGGGACTCGAGATCGATAGAAATCAAGCAGGTATCGATTGTAGGGTTGTGGTATGCTCTAACATTACGTAATGAACATTACGACAACGAAAATGACCGTACATGCCGCCCCGCAATGATGGGTCCAGCATTAAGACATCCTTCTAATGGTAACTGAAAGAAATAGGTGAAATGTTTGCTGTGGTATGGATGTGAGATCAAATGCGTGTATCACTATTGTTCAAGATTAGCTTCTCGACTTTAGCTTCCGTGTAATTCGGGATGGGTAATCTGCAGATCTTGGATACTGATCGCTTATATGTACCCGAACCTGTAACACGACCTAGTTTCCAATCGGTTGGACCTGTCCTGTCGTCCTTGATAATAACTAGGTCATTGACCTGTAGGTTTTCTTCCTCTTGTCTCCACTTAGGGCGTGCCTGAAGGTGAGACAACCAATCTGAGCTCCACCTTTTCCAGAACTGGCGTAGGATCCGTTGTCCCTCCATGAACTGTGTGTTGAGCGACTTGTCCTTGTCACTGGGGGTAGGAAGCGATTGCATGGAGTCTCCGATGAGAAAATGAGCTGGAGTCAATACTTGCAGATCGTTAATATCCGCGGTTAACGGGCATAATTGCCGAGAGTTAAGACAGGCCTCGATCTGGATAAGAACGGTTGATAATTGTTCATAAGTCATTGGGTATCCTTTGAAGGAACGATGAAGATGAGACTTTACGGCTTTGACGTTAGTCTCCCAAAGTCCTCCGAAGTTTGGGCTGTGTGGGGGGCTAAAGTGCCACTGAATATAGCGCTTTGTGAGTTCTGGGACGACTGTCTGGTTGATTTCCTGCCGGAACTCGATAGACCACCACTGTAGGGATTTATCTGCTGCTATAAAATTTGTGCCGCAGTCACTGTACATGTGCCGCACAAAACCGCGGCGTCCAATGAACCGTTGGAGAGCCCAGAGAAAATGTTGTGCTGTGAGTCCTGTCACCAGCTCCAAATGGATAGCTTTACTGGCGAGGCAAATGAATACTGCAATATAGGCCTTGTATGTAGTGTGTCCTCTGAACCTCGAGGCCTTGACATCGATAGATCCTGTGTAATCCACACCTGTAGCTTCGAACGCTCTTTTCGGCGGATTAACACGATGGTATGGAAGATCACCCATTAATTGTCGAGAGGGTTTAGGGCGATGCTGAAAGCAAGCCACACACTGTCGGAGAACTCTTTTTACCGCTTGTTTGCCATTAATGATCCAAAACTGCTGATGGATGATCGCACGGGTCAGTTGCACTCCCCCATGCATGGTGTTCAGATGGGCGTTTATTATGACGAGGTCCGTAAAATGATGTGACTTCGGTAGGATGATGGGCGTGCGTTGTTGAGTGGTGAGCTGCAAAGCGTTTCGAAGTCTGCCCCGCACTCTGAGGATCCCTTGGGCATCTATGAATGGCGACAGTTGGCTAAGCTTGTTAGATTTTGAGAGCGATTTGTTTGCTCGCAACTTGGACAGTTCGTGAGAGAATGCTTCCTGTTGGACAACGCGAACCAGAGTATACATTGCCTTGGAAAACTCCTTTACGCTAATTGGTCCGGAAAGCCGAGCCTCCCTTTTGCAGCGAGTATTATGGATAAAGCGATTAATGAATGCTGTGGAAAATACAAGTCGACTGTATGACGAAAATGACTCAACAAAGGAATCAGTGGATGCACAGGTGTGAGCGTGGATAACTTTTGCTGCCTGTTCCTCGCAGATTGTGCTCGGATCTGGAGAAGTAAGAGTTACCTTGGGCCAATGATCTTCGGGTTCCTGCAACCAGTCTGGGCCGCTCCACCAGAACTTATCCTGCGCGAGCTGTGGTGGGGTTAAACCGCGCGTTGCACAATCCGCAGGGTTGTCCTGCGTAGACACATGACCCCACTGTGAAGCAGAGCTGACCTCTTGGATGCTGCCAATTCGATTGGCTACAAAAGTCTTCCACCTGCATGGATCTCCATATATCCAGTGAAGCACGATCATGGCGTCTGACCAGTAGTACACTGTGACCCGCATCTGAGGCACGTGAAGTTGCTGCTGGATCCATGTGGCGAGTTTGGTAGCTAGAACTGCTCCGGAAAGCTCCACTCGCGGTATGGTGAGAGGCTTTGTTGGTGTAACCCTAGTGCGAGCTGCGACTAAGTGTGTATGTATTATTCCAGCAGTGTCGAGTACTCGAAGGTAGGCACACGCTGCATACGCGAGGGACGACCCATCGGAGAACATGTGCAATTGAAGAAAAATCACATTGCTGAAATCGTAACCGAACCAGCGTGGTATGCGAATGTGTTGAAGTTTTGGAAGATGTTCGAGATATCGCTGCCAACGCGCTGCCAAAGACTCTGGTAGCATGTCGTCCCAATCGAGTGCACGGTAAGTGCCATCAGTTTGCTGCATACGGAAGCTCCATACGTCCTTGAGGAGAATTTTTGACATGACTATCAAGGGTGCTAAAAATCCTAATGGATCGAAGAGCCGCGCCACTGTTGATAAAAGAGCCCTTTTCGAAAGTGTGGGATTGATCGAGAAATGGATTTAGAATCCGTAGACATCCGGGTTTGGCTGCCAGTATAGTCCAAGCGTTTTAATGCTGTCTTTATTGTCCATTTCGAAGATTGAGTGGTTGCAGAGGTCTACTTTAGGAATATCGCTAAGCAACGCCGGGAGGTTCGCTGCCCATTTTCGAAGATGCATACCAGCCGAGGGGAGGGCTGTTATGACCTCGTTTCGCACTCGAATGGCACCGTCCGTGGTCTCATGGCCGCTTTGTACGTCATTAACATAATTCTCCCTTTTCAGTACCTTTTCTGCTAGCGGATAATTTTCTCGTTCGTCCTGAGCTATTTGGTGGATCACCCGAATCGCTGTGTATGGCGCTGATGCTGTTCCGAAGGTAACTGTGGTGAGACGGAACTCTTTTAACTCTCCGGTTTTGTCACGCCACCAAATGCGCTGGAATTGAGAGTCCTCTGGATGCATTTCGATACATCGGTACATCCTTTGGATGTCCGCCACGAAAACATAGCGATAACAACGCCAATTTAGTATCACTCCTCGCAAATCGTTCTGTAGAGCTGGGCCAGTACATAAAATGTCATTCAGTGATTTCCCGTTGGAGCTCTTACAAGAGGCGTCGTAGACTACCCTGAGTTTAGTCGTCAGGCTGTCCTCCTTCAGGACTGCATGGTGTGGTATCGTGCTGCAGAAGACGCCGAGCTTCCCATTTGTGTTGATATGAGAGTGACTGTCTTCGCTTGTAGTGACTTCTTGTATTTGCTGTAGTCAAAATATTGTTGATGAAGCTTATCGCGCTGCTGCAATTTTCGCTCTAGTGTGTAGAAACGATTGAAGGCTATATGTTTTGATCGGCCTAGAACTTGTGACGGGTCGAACAAGGTTTTCAGGGTTAAGCGAACCATGTTTTTCCCGTTGGGCTGTCGAACATGGGTTTGACGAAAGTGTTCTTCACACCATCGTTCCATTGTGGTGAGTTGGCGTTCAGACGGCACGCTATCTAGTTCGAAGAACCTTTGCACCAGATGATCAAGCGTCGTGGTGTTACAACGGACAGTGATGGAGTGTGTCATGGATTTCCTCACTGGTCCAAAAACAATCCAACCAAGAAGAGTGTTTTGTGCGATTGGTTCCTCATGAGTTCCTCGTCGAATTTCTGGGAGCATCAATTGTGGAATAAGATCAACGCCCACAAGCACGTCAATACGACCGGAGCGGGCAAAATTGGGATCGGCGAGTTGCAATCCTTTAAGGTGTTGGAATGAGCGAGGGTCGACATCCGATTTTGCAAGGTGCCCTGTAAGTGTACAGAGAATAAATGCAGTGGATACAAACGATGTGAACTGGGTACCTGAAATCGAGCTTAGGACAAAATTGGTACTATGTCGACAACGATTGTGAGAGGAGTCGCCGATCCCTGTTATTTCCGCAGATATAGGGGTGGGTGAGAGACCCAGCGTCTGTACTAAGCTTTCGGTGATAAGTGTTCCTTCCGAGCCATGGTCAATCAACGCTCTGGCTAAAACAAATTGTCCCGTTTGGTCGTTGACAATTCGGATTAGGGCCGTGGCGAGAACCGTGGTGGATGGATTTTGATAGGTGGCAACTGCGCTGAGGAGTTGCGTCTCGTTCGAAGCAGTTAAGCCGGGGGCTAGGCTGTGCTGTTGAGACAAAACAGATGAGCGGGATGCTACGCTCTGTTGGGTGCCCTGCGCGCTATGGACACCGTTCGTTGGCTGTCGCGAAAGGGCAGAGTTGGTAGGCTGGGTTGCTATGTTCGGAAAATGCAGTAGCGTATGGTGGCGTTGGCCGCACGGTAAGCAATTGCGAGTGCTGCCGCAGTGACTTAGCGCGTGGCCTGTGCTGAGACAATTGAGGCATGCTTTTATGCGATCGACGATCGTCTTACGAGCAAAGCAATCCTTCGCGAGAAAACTGGGGCATCTCCGGAGAACATGGTTTCTTTGGCAGAGAGTGCACTGGGGTGCTCCCATTTCCGTAGTCACATGAAAACTGTGGCGGTTAGTGGAATTGAAGTTGGATCAGTTAGGCGCACGTGGATGGGAAGATTGTCCTGGTGCTGAACGAGTTCCAAGTGGTTGATTTCGATTTTCGATTAGGTCGATCCTAACTAAGCGCTCCAGCAGAAAAGTCTCCAACATCGAAAAGGTTGGAATCACGGTGGAGCTCCCTAATGAGTGCTCCCACGCTTGCGTAGTGCTGCTTGGTAGTTTGGTTAACAGATGATGCACTAGCCAGTGATCGCAGGAATCAATGTTTATTTCTAAACGTCGAAGATCACTAATGCAAACATTAGCCAGGGTTAGCACGCGCCTGATACCATCTGCAGCTTCCTTGGGAACCGACTCAAGACCATACAGTGCCGCCATGGTGTGCATAAAGTGGAGACGTGGATTGTTGTAGCGCTTGACGAGGAGATCCCAGGCTACCGTATACCCAGAATCCGTTAATGCCATGTGACTGACATCCTGGTCCCGTCCTTCGGGCAAGGCCTGCTTGAGAAAGTGAAACTTCTGGATGTTAGAGAGAGTGTTGTTGTCATGGATGAGTTGTAGGAAACCATCGTAAAACGAGGGCCAATCCGTAAAGCTTCCCGAAAAGCGTGGAACTGGAAGCTTCGGAAGCGGAATGTTGGATGATAAAATTGGAGTGACGGACTCGATTGGTGGGGAACCTTGGGCTATCACTGAGAACTTGTTGTCGTATTCTTCCGAGATGTTGCAGAAGATGTGCTGGTGCTCTTTAACAAACCGCTCGTATAGGTTGTCAGAGAAATATACATGTTGACTGGGACACAGCTGATCGACCAATTGTTGGTGATTCGCATCAAACAGGGTTGATAAATCCTTTAATGTGCTAAGTCGCTGAAGAAAATAATGTTTGGATTTTCGGGATTGGCTATCCTTCGTGAAGTTACGCTCGAGTTGCGTCAACCTGTTCCATAAATCCTTCTGTCTCGCGTGCAAACCAGCAAACTGGTCGGATAGGGAAGGATTGGCTTGTGTGCCTGTCTTTTCATCGTCGATACCCATAGTTTTATTAAATTTACAACAGCACGCTTGAAATCACAGCCCTCACATAAAAACACTCACCGGCTTCCAGCAGTTTCCAGTTTCAATTCGTCGTTCCTTTGGTCCGTTATTCGTCTCGCAGCAATCTCTCCTTCCTTTGTCCGTTATTCGTCGCGCGGCGATCTCTTGTTCTTCAGTCCGTTATTCGTAGAAAGCGTGGTTCCACGTGGCATAGGTTAATAGCCGTTTGTTTCAGATTAATTTGAGCCCAATTGTTTGTTCCAAATCAATTCAAATTCCATTCATTGGCACATTTAACAACAGGTTCCCCTCATGGGCCACCAAAAATGTTGTGACTGCTATGGGGACTTTGCTGTTGTCGTTTTATACAAACACCGGGTTTGTTTCAAGTATGTCACTGAATTTAATTTGAATTGATTTTAGAGATCAAACAATGTTGGCAGTATAACAAAAAACGTGTTTCAGTGCTAAGTCTGTAAGCTTCCAAAGGGACCGGGGTCTCGAGATCGATAGACATCAAGCAGGTATCGATTGTAGGGTTGGGGTATGCACGAACATTACGTAATAAACATTACGACAACGAAAATGACCGTACATGCCGCCCCGCAATGATGGGTCCAGCATTAAGACATCCTTCTAATGGTAACTGAAAGAAATAGGTGAAATGTTTGCTGTGGTATGGATGTGAGATCAAATGCGTGTATCACTATTGTTCAAGATTAGCTTCTCGACTTTAGCTTCCGTGTAATTCGGGATGGGTAATCTGCAGATCTTGGATACTGATCGCTTATATGTACCCGAACCTGTATAGATTGTTGCAACTCGTACCATCCCATCGGCTCCAGGGTGTAATTCTATAACACGACCTAGTTTCCAATCGGTTGGACCTGTCCTGTCGTCCTTGATAATAACTAGGTCATTGACCTGTAGGTTTTCTTCCTCTTGTCTCCACTTAGGGCGTGCCTGAAGGTGAGACAACTAATCTGAGCTCCACCTTTTCCAGAACTGGCGTAGGATCCGTTGTCCCTCCATGAACTGTGTGTTGAGCGACTTGTCCTTGTCACTGGGGGTAGGAAGCGATTGCATGGAGTCTCCGATGAGAAAATGAGCTGGAGTCAATACTTGCAGATCGTTAATATCCGCGGTTAACGGGCATAATTGCCGAGAGTTAAGACAGGCCTCGATCTGGATAAGAACGGTTGATAATTGTTCATAAGTCATTGGGTATCCTTTGAAGGAACGATGAAGATGAGACTTTACGGCTTTGACGTTAGCCTCCCAAAGTCCTCCGAAGTTTGGGCTGTGTGGGGGGTTAAAGTGCCACTGAATATAGCGCTTTGTGAGTTCTGGGACGACTGTCTGGTTGATTTCCTGCCGGAACTCGTTAGACCACCACTGTAGGGATTTATCTGCTGCTATAAAATTTGTGCCGCAGTCACTGTACATGTGCCGCACAAAACCGCGGCGTCCAATGAACCGTTGGAGAGCCCAGAGAAAATGTTGTGCTGTGAGTCCTGTCACCAGCTCCAAATGGATAGCTTTACTGGCGAGGCAAATGAATACTGCAATATAGGCCTTGTATGTAGTGTGCCCTCTGAACCTCGAGGCCTTGACGTCGATAGATCCTGTGTAATCCACACCTGTAGCTTATAGTCTTATAATCTCCTTTTAGACGTAAGCACTTGGACCACCGATCCTCCAGTTTCCCAATACCTTCCATAAAATAGGATTTGTCCTGGTCCTCAAAATAGGCGTTTGTTCTACAGATTACCTGTTCATTTGACTGAAATTTCTTAACCCCAAGCAATTTTTTTAAGTTTGGAAATAAATAATAGTCACACGGTGCTAAATCTGGAGAAGGTGGATGGGGTAGACATGGCGACAACGCTCTTGCTCTTGCATTGTCCTGGTGAAACAAAACTTTTTTCTTCGCCATGTGCGGCCTTTTTTTCTTCAGCTCCGAATCAAATCGTCCCAAGAGATTGGAATAGTATTCTCCCGTAATTGATCTACCTTTTTCTAGATATTCCACATAAATTACACTTCGGGCCTCCCAGAAAAACGTTGCCATCACCTTGTTGGCCGACAAACCGAGCTTTGCCTTTTTCGGTGCCGTTTCTTCAGTTGAAATCCATTGCTTTGACTGTTCCTTACTCTCTGGTGTATTGTTATGAGTCCAGGTTTCAACAACAGTCACAAAACGACGAAAAATTCGTCTTTGTTTGCGTTAAGCAATGCAATCCATTGTGAGCAATCGCTCACAAATTGTTTCCAATGCGTTCCCGAGAAATGCTTAGAGCATTTGCAATCTCTCGCAGCGTGATTCGGCGATCATCCAATATCATTCTATGGACTTTATCCACAATATCTGGTGTTGTCACCTCTCTGGGACGACCCGGGCGATCATCGTCAAAAATGCTTGTACGCTCGCGTTTAGATTCAGCAATCCAATATTTTATTGTTCAAAACGATGAAGCTGAACCTTATAAACTTTGTCCAACTCCTTTTTAATATCGTCGTTGGATTTTTTTTTTTTTAACAGAATTCTTATGACAGAACGATATTCGATTTTATTCATGTTGACGACAACGCAAAAGTGAATGCGTAAAAAGTTCCGCCAAAATTACCAGTGTTAATAAAACCGCATGAAACTTTCACAGTAATAAGCTGATAGAAAACACTAATCGAATACAACAATTTTTAAAAAATTTTATTCTTTGTAAGGCCGACTTTTTATCAGCCAACCCTCGTAAGCTCAGTTTGAAAAAAATCAGTTGCAAAAAATGGATTTAAATTTAAACAAGAAAGGAAAGCTTACTTCGGGCGGAGCCGATATTGATATACCCTTGCAGTTAAAACCCGATATATATAGCGAACATCGTATATAGTTGGCCGATCCTTATGAGCATATGTTAATATAACCCAATTTATTATAATACAAAATTTAAAACAAGTCCCAAACTTCTATCTTTAACAATACCAAAGTTGGTATTTCTACCATTTCCGATCGTTCAGTTATATGGCAGCTATAGGATATAGTCGGCCGATCCTAATGAAATTTGGTAGGTTGGATCAACTGATCAAAAATAAAATCCGTACTAAGTTTCAGAACTATCTTCAAAAACACGAAAGTTGGGTCATTTTCGATCGTTCAGTTATATGGCAGCTATAGGATATAGTCGACCGATCCTTATAAAATTTGGCATGTCGTAATATTTTGCCAAAAATAGCTCTTGTGTCAAATTTGAATTTAACTCTCTAACTCTAAAAACACCAAAGTTATACCATTTCCGATCAATCAGTTATATGGCAGCTATAGGATATAGTCGGCCGATCCCGGCCGTTCCGACTTATATACTGCGTGCAAAGGAAAGAAGGGTGTGTGCAAAGTTTCAAGACGATAGCTTTAAAACTGAGAGACTAGTTCGCGTAGAAACAGACAGACAGACGGACACGCTCAAATCAACTCAGGAGGTGATCCTGATCAAGAATATATATACTTTATAGGGTCGGAGATGTCTCCTTCACTGCGTTGCACACTTTTGGACAAAATTATAATACCCTCTGCAAGGGTTTAAAAATGTTTCTGATGTTTTTTTAAGACTAGAAAAACTACCTGATTCCAGTTCACTAATTAATATTACCAACTTCCTACTAAAATTTTGGATGATATTAGCTAAAAAAAAATTTTTTTGTTTTTCCCTTGCAGAAAAAGTCTTGTATAAAATCAGAATTTTCCAGGATTTAAGTTTCCAGGGTTGAAAAAAATGTATAATTTCATTTCGCAAATTGAAAAGGCGCTCAAAACTACGACCACGGCTGAGCCATCGTACTTCAGTGTGCAGTAAAATATCAGAATATTTCGCGTCAACACTTTTTAAAAAATCCTTAAATAACCTGTGTGTTAATGAATTGTGACCACCTTTTATTTTATTATAATTTTTAATTGAAATTTCCATAAAATTTACCAAATTTAAGTGTTTTGAAAATAGGGCTTGTTGGAGTATGATGCAGTGCAACGTGGGACAAACACATACCCACAAGTCCTTTCTTGTTTCCTTTCATGACTTGTGCTCCGTCAGTGCATACAGAAGATAATTTTTCTTTATCTACGAATTTAAACAAATTTTCGTCGATACTTTGAAATAATTTATCTCCTGTTACACTGCCGTGCAATGAAACAGTAAAAAACTTTTTCCAACCCAATATTTGAACAAATTTTTCTCAGTGGAAACATTTTGATTTTTTAGTTTGGGCTGTCAAATGAGTCAAAATGAGAGAGCTTCTAAAAAATGTGAGCGTGCTCACAGTATACGTGTGCCGGCAGCGCTGCGGCAGAATTTTCTACCCTATTTTCGCGTGCTATGTAAAATGAGAGTTTGCCCACCACTGCATTAATATCTAAAATTTAAAAAAAGGGATTTTGGCCAACAAAAGTGGTTGGCTGGATCATAGTGCGATGTACTTGTTGTCGCTGTCAGTTTATTCCTTGCGAAGCGTCCACGACGTCTTCTTAAAGATCAGGATTGCTGCAAAAGGTGAGATCAATTACCGATCTACATCCTGCCCTGCTGAACGTGTTTGGGCTCCATTGTTCAGGAGGGTCACTTCTAGTGTCGCAAAAGTCTTTCAACCTCTAGCATTGGCGCGGGTTAATCCCCATTCCTCCGCCTAGCCGTTGAAGTCCCCGCCAAGTAGCACATCGGCCACTGAAAAACAAAAGGCCATTCACCTTGGCTTGAACAAAATCTTTGCCGATAGATGAATTTACTGCTTGGCTGCCGGTGACGCAGACTGCCGCAGTTTTCTCTCTTAACTTTCTCGAACGGCTGGCTAATAAGGGCTTCATTAACACATTTCTCTCTTACATAATGTTGGAGTAGGCTATTTCCCACAAGATAAAGGTAATCTGAACTATCTTAATAGCCGCCTGCTTGTCTCTATAATGCCCAAGGGAATATATTGCGACCGGCAACATGTGCCTGTTCCGTCTTGTTGGCTACTTTGCCTCTTGCGTCCATGTGGTGCCCAGATTCCTAAAAAAAAATGTTTAACAAATTCATATATATTTCATTTATTACCGCTCGCTGTCTCCCCAAGCACATGGGTCAGAGTGTTCCGCAATTTAAGGGGATCCAAGACCTCTTTCACTCTTTCCTTTCTATCTTCTTTACTCTTTTGGTAACTTTGCTTAGCACTCTTAGTAACTTCGTCTTGTCGGGAAGTTACCAGCTTAAGAAGCTCGCCATAAGAGTTTCCCACATTTTTAGTGTCGATCGGGACGGTTTTTCTTTGTAGCTACTTTTCCCGCAGTTATCTGACTTTCCTTCGAGAGAGAGTTCCCCGAGCGCTCGCGTTTTTACAAACTTACTATAAGTCTCCCGAGTGGGGGTAGGTAGAGTTTCCTCTTCGACGCTTTTCCGTTTCGCGAATTCGTTGGTAACTCCGTTTAGATTTCGTCTTGTCGGTGGGTTACCAGCTTGAAAAGCTCGCCATAAGAGTTTCCCCCATTGCCAGCATCGATCGGGACGGTTTTTCTTTTCAGGCTTTTCTTGTCTGACTTGCCCCTGAGAAGGGCTTCCCCGTGCGCTCGCGTTTTCACAACCTTGCTATAAGTCTCTCGAGTGGGTGTAGTTTGCGGTTGCGGTGCCTCTTTGACGCTTTTCGGTTTTGCGAATTTGTCACGTTCGTTCTGGTCCTGCCCCTAAGGGCCATACGGCTTCACTCCTTAAGCAATCGTTGCAACTCATCGCGAAGGCGTTCTTCGTCCCCTGGTTGATGCTGTGCACCTTTCACCCGTTGACCTTTGTCAGCAGATCCTCTAGGATCGCACCCATCTCGTCGATGGGAGGCAGGGGAGTCTTGGTTTTTTTCTCCGGATGCGATGGGGGTGACAGCCGATCGCGTTGTCTTTTAGAGAGTCAGTCGTTGTCCTTTTGCGGGAGAATCCTCCTTATTTTGCTTCCGTGGCCGAACGTCTGAAGCTCTTCTAAGGGGTCACTGGTGGCCTTATATGGACCACCGGCCAAGTGTTCTGCCGGTGGAGCAGTTTTGTTGAGAATATTAGTTCGGGCCTTCAGAATTCTTGCCCTGGCCGTGAAGATTTTCGCGGGTGGGTTCCACTATTGTGGGCCTTCTGAACTAGTTTCTTGTGTTTTTTTTTAAACATTTTATACCTGCTGCCAGGTTTGCAGTTCAATGTGGCGCAGACGCACATTATTACGTCGCCTAGTGTAGATTTTCGACGAGGGAGAGGGACAAAGAGAGTTGGGACTTCCATCAAAGCTTCGATGGGGTACATTGTGTGACCCGCCCTGCTCGGTCGCCAGTGCTCTTTACCAAGGTGTACCTTTTAATTGTACAATTATACAGATGTAGCTTTAATTGTTTTAAAATATTTTACAGCAAATGACGGGGGCGCTTACCTGGTATCGCCCAGTTTATGGCTTCGTATTTTTGCACAAGATCCGCGAGAGCCTTTTCTTTTGTAAAATGATAATTTAACAGTTTTAGTGCGCGGAGCTTGGAATTGCTTTTTTTTAATTGGGCCCATAAGTGTGTGAGCTTTTGCAGTCGTTCATCGAAATAGACCTCCTTAAGGCGTTGTTCTGTTGAGTCCTTTGTAAAGATTCTAATTAACCTTTGGATGGCTGTGTTACTCTATAATTGCTTATCGATGATCATTCATATTTTTGTTTTTAACTAAAGGTTTTTAACGTTTAGCCTGGCGTGGGTCTTATGTTTAATTTCTGATCCCTTAAGATGATGACGTCGGGTTTTTTGATTCAGTTTCTGTTAGATGATTCTAAATCAGTGATCGGCACCCCAATACATTGATATGATTTTACCGCATTAGTGTTAGTAACGAATAGCAGAAAGTAGGCTGTGAGCATGACGTTTCACACACGTATACTAAGTGTGTGTGGCAGAGCTCGGGCAGAGAAATTTCCTATGCCCCCGAGATAGGGCCGTGCCGACCTCTGTTCTAAATGATTTTCGCTCCCAGAACTATTTTTATTGCCTAGATTCAATCATTTTGGTTTGTTCAATTATAAACTTATCTTTTTATACCCTTGCAGAGGGTATTATAATTTTGTCCAAAAGTGTGCAACGCAATGAAGCAGACATCTCCGACCCTATAAAGTATATATATTCTTGATCAGGATCCCCTCTTGAGTTGATATGAGCATGTCCGTCTGTCTGTTTCTACGCGAACTAGTCTCGCAGTTTTAAAGCTATCGTCTTGAAACTTTGCACAAATCCTTCTTTTCTTTGCACGCAGTATAAAAGTCTAAACGGCCCGAATCGGCCGACTATATCCTATAGCTGCCATATAACTTATTGATATATATACTCATATGATATATACACTTATATACTCATATAAGTCATTACGACATGCCAAATTTCATAAGGGTCTGTCGACTATATCTTATAGCTGCCATATAACTGAACGATCGAAAATGACCCGACTTTCGTGTTTTTTTTTTGGTTGCTTTTATTTATTGAATCTTTTCTTTCCGAGACTAACAAGAGGTGTATCAAATCTTACATTTTTACTTTAATTAACAGTCTTATTGACTGATACAGAGTTAGGTTGCCCTAAAAATCGATTGCTGAGTTGGGAGGTCGTTGCGTCTCAGGTGGGATACGCTAGAAACCCGAGTCAACCCCCGAGCGTAGGGCTCTTTGTATGACTCTTTTTGCTTCTGGATTTCGTCTTTCACTGCGAGGATGCCCAGATCCCGGTGGATGTTTTCGTTCCGAACGTACCAAGGGGACCCTGGGATAGTTTTCAAAATTTTTGATTGTGCGCGGTGTATGATGTCTATGTTGCTGCTGCTCGCGTTCCCCCACAGCTGGGAGCCATACGTCCAGATTGGCTTTAGGACTGAATTGTAGAGTATGAACTTGTCGCCAGGCACAGTGGCGATCGTGAGTTTATGATCCAGTGGAGGCTCCAGTACTGGCAAGCCTTAATTTTAAGTGAATCTTCTTGCATTTGATTTGCTTACGCCACGTTAGTGGTCTTTCGAGGTAGATGCCAAGGTACGTTACTTCGTTAGCTTGAGCTTATCAAAGGCGGAGGGAAAGTCTGTCTATTAAGAGTAAACGTTATATATTTACACTTTTGTTCGTTTATTTTAATGCGCCAGTCGGACAGTCACCTTTCCACTATTATGAGATGATTAGCCAGTTGGGTTGTTGCCTGCGTTGGGAATCTAGAGCCACTAAGAATAGCGGTCTCGTCGGCGAACGTTGACGTTGTAAGTTGTGCGTTCGTAGAAATATCCGCAGTATACAAAACATATAGACACGGGCCGAGTGCGCTTCCTTGTGGAGCTTCAGCTTCGATGATGTAGTCGCCCGAAGTAGCTGCGTTGCATCTCACTGAGAATACCCTATTGTGGAGTTATGATTCCAGTAGCTTGTGGGTGTAGGTTGGAAAATACTTTTTAATTTTGTGCATGAGTCCGATGAGCCAAACTCGGTCGAAAGCTTGAGATGCGTCGAGGAAAATAGCGCTGCAGTATTCTCGCGGTTCGAAGGCTGGGCGTATTTCGGATGTTAATGTGTTCACTTGTTCGATGGTTCCGTGGTTTCTTCGAAATCCAAAGTTGTGTGCCGGGATAATATTGCAAGCTTCCAGATGTGGTGTTATGCGAGTTAACAAGCATTTTTCAAACAATTTAGACAAACAAGATAGAAGGTTTTTTGGTCTGTATGATGACGGAATTGTGTGGTCTTCTCCAGGCTTCGGTATCATTATAATGATGGACTTCTTCCACTTTTTTGGGAAATAGCCAAGATGAATGATTCCATTAAATAGTTTGCAGACGACCTCTATAGCGCATTTTGGAAGTTCGATCAGCATCTGTGGCGTCAATGGGTCACCACCGGGAACCTTTTTTGGTTTTATGACTTTTGAGTTTTTTTGATTTCGTTCGGCCGGAATGAAGGTGCTGCTGGCTGTGGGGAGGACGGACTCTGGCTGGATTACTGGCAGGAGAAATAAATTTGAGGCTGGGTTTGGCTGGAAGACACTTTAAAGATGTGTGGCGAATGTTTCAGCTCGGTCTTCGTCGCTGCGATCCCAGCATCCCGAAGAGTTTCTTATAGGGGTGGTCGTTTCAACTGGGGCGCTAAGATTTGGGTGGGCCCTCCACAGGGGGTGCTTTGTGCTTGTTGGCGAGAGATTCAGGATGTACCTCAGCTGTGCATTTTCTTCCTGTTGGTGAAGAGCCTGGTCGAGTGATCGGGTTGCTTCCTTAAGGCGTTGTTTTGAAGCTGGTGATCTGCTGTTTTGCCAATCACGACGCGTGCGCCTCTTTTCTCGCACGAGCTGTTCAATTTGCTGATTAGATTTGACGCATTTGTTTCGGTATACTTCTTTCCCATGAGGAGTAGAGATTTTAGCTGCCGCAACGAGTACTTTTTCCAGGGCGCTCGCAGTGTAGTCGATGTCCTATTCCATGTTAAATTCCGGGGCGAGTTTTATGTGGGCACTCACGTACTTTTTTTATTTTAGCCAGTTTGTTTTTGGCGCCATCAGGCTGAAGGGGTGTTCGGTTATTTCTGGGCTATAAAGGAGTGTTAGAAGCACAGGCGAGTGGTCTGATGATAAGTCCGAGACTGCTTTGGCACTTATTAGATTGCGAGGTATGTTTTTTGTCACTGCAAAATCAATAAGGTCTGGGAGCTTAAGGTCTTTCGTGAGTCGGTTGGCCAGTATGTGGGACTTCCAGGGGAAACGTAGTCCAGTTTATTTTTCACATTTATAATTGCATTGTACAATTGTCTTCCTTTGGGAGTCACTAGACGTGATCCCCAGTGCGTATGTTTGGCGTTGTAGTCTGCTGCGGCTATAAATCGGTCCCCAAGTGAATTGTAGAAGTCCATAAATTGTCCTTCCGAGATTGAGAAACGAGGAGTGCAGTAAACGGTAGCGATTGAAGGGATCCGTTGCTTAACTGAATTTGTATCGGTGTTGCCTGCAAGAAGTTTGTTGCAAACCTTTTGTGAAAATGGTGTTTAATGCGTTCTCTGATTAGAACTCCAGTTCCGCCGTGGGCGGAACCATCTGGATGATCTGTGCGGTAGATTGTGTAGCCTCTTATATAAAAGTTGTATTTGCTTGTAAGATGCGTTTCCACTAGTAGCATAACGTCAATATGGTTATCGGTCAAGAATTGTGACAATTCTAGTTTATGACGTGAGACACCAATAGCGTTCCAGATTGAGATTCGTAATAAATTGTAGTTCAGCGTTTTTTCGCTTATATTGGGTGACCCCTGTTTTTTGATTAGCTGTATTCCCGGAGCTCAGACAAAACACGTCCGCTCAGTTCGGTAGTTTGATGGTTGTTTCGTGTTTTTGAAGACAGAAACTTAATACAGATTCTATTTTTGGTCAGTTGATGCAACTAACCAAATTTCATTAGGATTAGCTGCCATATAACTGAACGATCGGAAATGGTATTTGGTAGAAATACCAACTTTGGTATTTTTGAAGATAGAAGCTTGGGACTTTTTTTTTTAGATATTTTATTGTAATTAATCGGTTTTAATATGATATTCTTATAAGGATCGTCCAATTATATCAGATGTTTCCGATATTTATTCGGTTTTAACTGAAAGGGTATATCAACTTCGGCTCCGCCCGAAGTTAGCTTTCCTTTTTTTTTTGGTTTAATTTTTTATTCTAAGGAATGGGTTTTATAATATTCTCAAAGGTTCGGCCAACCGATGCGATCTGATGGTCTGATATTTGCGATATATATCCGATCCGATAACTGCGAGGGTATATCAACCTTCAATGTTGGTATTTAAATAATGTTAATGTAATGTTTAGTGTAATATTTATTTATTAGGCTTAAGTATGTACAAATAGCTTAGTTGATTAAGTCCCTAAGCTTAGTTGATAGCTTAGGGGTTAAATACCCGACTCTCTCTCGGCTTTAGCTCCGCCGAGTTTTAGCTTCGCAACGTTTAAGTCGGGCCGCCCTGACCAGCACGATATGCTGGGGTATCTCTGATCATCCGGCTTCATCTTCATGCAGGAATAAACATTTATAATGTTTTAAACTACACAAATTCGGCTTTTTATTTTACTGGCATTAAAAACCCCCAAACACAAAAACAAACACACCGTTTAAGCCATATTTGCTTGTGCATCTCTATGTAATTCGTGATTGTTAAAGTTCCCGCAAAACAACAGATATATAACGACAGAAAACTGCTGACTTATCACCATAAAGTCTCATCGTCTATTAAACCCAAACATAAAATTAAATGGGTGGAAGAGATAAGTATCGGGTATAATATAGTCAGGAAACTTGACTATAGTCGTCCTACTTTGTTTGTTTTTTTATATTCGAGATATTTGAAATGTGATATCATTATTTTCAGAAGCACGTACTTAAAAATTAAATACTAATAAAAGTTATATGTACAATTTTTTTATAAGACGTATTACAGGAGCCATCGGAGGAGCAATTACACAACAAAGTGGTGCGAATCGTTACGTTCCTGACCATATGCGTGGGCAAGTTAACCAAGCTGTTGGACAAGCAGCTTTTAATGAACTATCAAATGTATTGTCAACACGGTTTAAATAAAATTAAATAAAAAATATATACAACAAATATTTAACAAAACTAATAACCGTTGTAAAACATGTCTTCAACTTTAATAAATTGACGCGTTTCTGAAAAAGGCAAATTTTTATAAAAACCCAAAATCGATGAAATTGGCTTTCTTGTATCTTAAATAAAGTTTACGAGCTCTATTGAAAATCGTTATATAAAAGCTTTCAATAATCAACTTTTGATTTAGGAAATAGTCACAGGAGTATATCGACTTGTAACTTTAGTAACATTTTTCTGTTTTGTAATTCAGTGGTGGCAATTCGATGGCATTCAGTTTTCGTTTATTTAAAAACTGTTTAAATCAACTCTACATTTTTCATGTATTTTTTATTTTGTTGTTTCAATTTTCAGTATCCAGATACGAAGCCAATATTCAGAGAAAATCAAATAAAATGAATTCATGCCTCCGTTATTTAAATGCCTTGAGTCTTTACAATGTGGCTATTTAATTCAAACTTACTCTGCTCCTCCGTCGAATGCATGCTGTTCCCCCGACTATTCCTGCTCATCTCCGTCGTCGGCGTTTGTCCCCCTCGCCCACCAGACGGCGTTTTGGGTTGTTCTCCAAGATCCACTCCCCAGAACGACATCCGGAAGAATGAGTTCCTTTCGTTCGTAAATGCGCGCGTGCCGCTTGGTTATGCGCGGCTCTTACAAGGGCACAAAATCCCTTCCCTTGCTGGCTTTTGGGCTAGTTTTATGCATGTGAATTTGCATGCTAAAGCATTTAGTGGTCCAGAGCAGTATTTCGGGCACACGTCACGTTTTTTCGGAAAAGGCTTTGGATATTGTA
Organism: Drosophila parabipectinata; assembly: GCA_018153455.1. Lineage (NCBI taxonomy): Eukaryota > Metazoa > Arthropoda > Insecta > Diptera > Drosophilidae > Drosophila > Drosophila parabipectinata. The sequence continues at coordinate 66,166 of JAECYA010000404.1, read as the reverse complement.
GCTTGTTAATTTCATTTATAACTTTAATATTTGCTGAGTGAGTTGCGGTTTTGGGAAGCTTTTGTGGCTGGAGGATTTCTTTCAGAAAATCAAGCTCAGTAGTTGGTTTTACTGCTGTTTCCCAGTGCTTAGTTCATATTTTTTGTACAGTAATCATTGACTATAAAAAACTGCATACACTACACTACTCCACACTATTTTACACCCCACCGAAACTACGAGACCTTTTTAATGCGTTTTTTATACATTTACATGCCTAAACGACATGCCTACAATCCAGGAGGAGTAATATTAAACTCTTCCTTGATTCCGGCTATACAGATTCGCTCTGACACCCAAAAAAATAATGTATCGCCAAGTGAAGCCGATTAAGCCTTCATTTAATGGTAAATGAAGCCGATTGGCGATATCAGTTGATTTTGTGGCGGAAAGACTCATCAGAGTTCCTAAGTTGCTTGAAGAGGTTGAGTGAATCCGCGAAAAATACATTTCCTCATGCTGCTGAAGCTGTTGGGTCAGACTATTACCAGATGTCGACAAATTGTGATTGTTGCATTGAGGAGCTAAAAAAAATTAAGTCTCAAGTAACTCAGAAAGTAAATTATTCAAAAACGCTGGGTGTTTATTGAGCAAGTGGTTTAGAAACTCTCCTGTTTGAAAAAGAGATACACATTTAGAATCAGAGCTGACTAAAGCTTTAGAAATCGCTTGGGTTCCTAAAAATATATATTTAACTTTGAAATTGATGATTCAGTTATGGATCGAAGGATGACTAAGCGGAACATTCTTTTGGTGACATCGAAGCCCCCTTGGCTTATTGCGCCCAATATTCATCAAAGGAAAGGAGGATTTACGTGCATCAGAAAAACGACTCATCTGCATTAAATCGCATTAATGCAGGCGTCCCACAAGGAAGCGTACTGTGGCCAATTCTGTACACCCTATACACGGCTGAAATGCCATGTACAAACACATGCACTGTTGCAACATATGCTGATGATACAGCCATTTTGGCCACAAGCATATCCGAAAACAAGAAAGGAAAGCTAACTTCGGGCGGAGCCGAAGTTGATATACCCTTGCGGGTAAAACCGGATATATATCGCAAACATCGGATATAGTTGTCCGATCCTTATGAGAATATGTTAATATAACCCAATTTATTATAATACAAAATTTAAAACAAGTCCCAAACTTCTATCTTTAACAATACCAAAGTTGGTATTTCTACCATTTCCGATCGTTCAGTTATATGGCAGCTATAGGATATAGTCGGCCGATCCTAATGAAATTTGGTAGGTTGGATCAACTGATCAAAAATAAAATCCGTACTAAGTTTCAGAACTATCTTCAAAAACACGAAAGTTGGGTCATTTTCGATCGTTCAGTTATATGGCAGCTATAGGATATAGTCGACCAATCCTTATAAAATTTGGCATGTCGCAATATTTTGCCAAAAATAGCTCTTGTGTCAAATTTGAACTCTCTAACTCTAAAAACACCAAAGTTATACCATTTCCGATCAATCAGTTATATGGCAGCTATAGGATATAGTCGGCCGATCCGGGCCGTTCCGACTTATATACTGCGTGCAAAGGAAAGTAGACTGTGAGCGTAATGTTTCATACATTTATAGTGTGTGTGGGTGTGCGGCAGAGAAATTTCATATGCACATGGTACAGTTGATTGACGTAGAAGAATTGACCAATAACGCCAACAAGTTTTTTGAGCATTCACATCAGGGTAATTTCTTCGACTACCATTCCAGCCTGTTTTTCATGAAATCATTGTTTGCTTTAAGTCATCGCGACTTTGGAACAACTGACAAAATGGGTTCAAAACCCATTTACCGAAACCTTCTCTAAATAACTGTTAGAATTGTCAGTGGAAAAGTTTCTGTACATAAAAATACTGTATGAATAAAATTAAATAAGCACATTCATAGACTGCCAACATTTCCTCATCTATCACATGTTTCCCATATATTTATTGATTTCGCCAATGGGTAAATCCTTACTAAGTAACTAGTAGTATGTACTGCATAATAAATGACTGATTATCAAGCCTTTTAAAACACATGAAAGAACCCGCTTCATCGGCTCATTTAAATGATAATTGGCCCTGTGTTACTTGATCCGAAAGGGGAAAAGGGTACGACAATCCCTTTGAGGAACATTAAAATTAATAAGTCCCAGTCAAAAACGGCAATGAATGTTATCAGCGACTTTATTATTGACAAAAGTCAAAGCTGTCAGTGTACGCCGATCCGTCAACGCGCAAACATTAAGAAGAAGGCAGCAGCTCTGGTATAAAGGTAAACCTTAGAGGCAGAAGAGCAAATTTTGAAAAATTTCTTCTGGAGCCGCTCTATTCAGTTGGAACGAACTTTACAAGCCGGATTCCAAACGATTGAAGCATATTCCAGCCTTGACCGACCATATGTAGCATTGACGCTGAGGCTCGAAAATAATATTTGAATTTGCTGTCGAATAAGACACCTAGATCTAACACCTCCTCTTTAGCCTAAGTGACCGAAAAATTTAAATTAGTTGTCGAATAAGACACCTAGATCTAACACCTCCAGCTGTAAAATTATAACTGTCGATAAATAAGCCATGCAGATGTTAAAGGTCGGCGTACTGTAGCGGGCAAACATTACAATAAGTTAAATGGCAGAAGATTACGAAAACTTAATGAGGAAACTCTGGATATATCCTCCTGTAACTAGTAGCTGTCACTTATCCAGCTATTGGCCTTATAGATTTTAAGGTCATCCGCCTACATCAAGAAGTAGGGAGATGCCATTAATGAAGATAATAAATAGGTGAGGTTCCAAAGAGAACTTTTGGAAGACCAGAGAAGGTGACAAAAGGACTTAAGATAGCGTATCCAATAGGAACAAGGTCTGTCTGCCAAATAACACTCGAACCAACTCAATAAGGAGTAATGAATACCTAATTTATATAACTTGGCAGAAAGGGCAGCACGAAAAACTTTGTTAAACGCCTTGGAGAAGTCAGTGTAAATGACATACACCTTAAATCGGGTTTTAAAGGCTTCAATTCAGTGCTTAGAAAAGACCGTTTAATTATTTTACGGCTAAGATTAGCGAAATAAATAGCTAAGATTTATAAATCTTAAATAGCTCTTATGTAAAATCTGAACTCTCTAACTCTAAAAACACTAAAGTTATACCATTTCCGATCAATCAGTTATATGGCAGCTATAGGATATAGTCGTTCCGACTTATATACTGCGTGCACAGGAACGAAGGGTGTGTGCAAAGTTTCAAGTCGATAGCTTTAAAACTAAGAGACTAGTTTGCGTAGAAACAGACAGGCGGACATGCTCATATCAACTCAGGAGGTGATACTGATCAAGAATATATATACTTTATAGGGTCCGAGATGTCTCCTTCACTGCGTCGTACACTTTTGGACAAAATTATAATACCCTCTGCAAGGGTATAAATTTACCAAAGTTGGTATTTTTACCAAGTACCATTTCCAATCGTTTAGTTATATGGAAGCTCGATCGGGCGATCGTTATGAAATTTGATATTTCGGATCAACTGCCTAAAAATAGAATCTGTACTAAGTTACAACTTTCTATCTTCTTCGAAAGTTGTGTCATTTCCGATTGTTCAGTTATATGGCAGCTATAGAATATAGTCTGCCGATCGTTATGAAATTTAGTGGGTCGTATTATTTTGCCAAAAAATGCACTTATGCAAGAATCTCTTACTTTAAAAGCACCAAGGTTATAGCATTCCTGATCAATCAGTTATATGGCAGCTATAGGATAAAGTCGGCAGAACCCGGCCATTATTACTTATATACTGCATGCAAAGTAATGCAGGGTGTGTGCAAAGTTCAAGTTAACAGATACAACTAAAACTGAGAGACAAGCTTGCTGGAGAAACAGATAGACGAACCGACGGAAGACTCAGAAGGTGATCCTGATCAATAGGGTATAAAAAGCAACAGAGTTAAGTGCATTAATAAAGTCATTTTAAATTATATATGTTTGTAATATACTCCGGAATCCATCCATGACATAGATTATCATATTATACATGGATGTGATCTCCAACAAGTAGGTCGTAGTGGAGCAACGCTTCATAAAACCATACTTCAAATGTGGAGTAATAAATTTTTCAAAAAGCTTTGGAATGGCTGACAATTTAAAAATTGATAAGTTTAATTTGATAATTTTGACAATTTGATAAGTTTAATGGGAGAAGATTACGGGGGCACCATGAGTAAACTCTATGTATATCTTCCTGTAACAAATAACTTTCACTAAACCCACTATTGGCCTTATAGATTTTAAGGTCATCTGCATACATCAAGAAAAAAGTGAAAGCATGAAAAGATGTCATTAATGAAGATAAAAAATAGGAAAGGCCCAGAGAGCTTCCTTTTGGAAGACCAGAGGAGGTGAAAAATGGACTTGAGATAGCGTCTGCCACATAAGACTTAAGCCGAATGAATACTTAATTATTATAACATGGCCAGAAGGGCAGCTGTCAATTATGTCAAAAAGCTTTGGAAAAGTCATCAACCCTAAATCAGTTCTCAAAAGCTTCAATATAGTGCTTAGAAAAGACCGCAAAATTATTTTTAGTGTTTCACATAGGCAAGAAACCATGTCTGGCTATGATTAGCGACGTTGCAAATTTGATTTATAGGTCATAAGTTGGTAACATCAGACCTACTAGCACCTTTGTGAATAGGTGTGATAGAAGTAATCTTTCCCCGATACGGGAATCTACCTGATGAGAGCGACAACGAACAGCAGTTGAAGGGGAGTAGAGAAGGAAACAATACTCTTCTTAAGAACGAAAGGGAAGATACCATCCAAGTCATATTACTTATATTAAGAAAAGGCTCAATGGTATGAAGAGTTTCATTATCATTTCAAGGAACCTTCGGCGCCAAGTAGAGGCCATGTTAGAAGTAAAACGCCAAAACTTTCCAAAAAGCTTTGATCTGCGTCGGCAACTAAATTGCCATAAGATATGGAAGAAAGATATAAGATATTGCCATAAGGCTCGAGCTCGAGCCTGAAAGCAGGTCGCTGAAGAAGAACGAAGTCCACCCAATCTACAACCTGCAATATCTTTTGCATCGGAAAATCACTGTTGAAGAGCCACATAAGCGTAACGGTCCAGTGCAATGCACTAATTGTCAAGAGTATGGACACACAAGGTCTTACTACACACTTCGGGCTGTCTGTGTAGTCTGCGGAGACGCCCACAAGTCCGCTTGCTGCACTACAAACAAGGACAGTACCGTGAAGAAATGTGGAAACTGCGGAGGCAGCCATACGGCAAACTATAGAGGATGTATTGTGTATAAGGAGTTAAAGAGTCGCATGCGTCAAGCGACCGCAACGCGCAACCAAAATCCACAGAATGCGTACGTTTCGTCAAAAACCACCCCAGACGTCTTCTTCGCCAAAGCTGCGAGATCCTCATTCGGTCCACTAAACACCACCAACGGCTTCTCCTATGCCGATGCTCTACGATCTGGAAGGGAAATTCCAATTCAGCCTAACTCTCAAAGCGCTCAACAGGCCCCAGAACAGCCACACAGCAAAACGGAAACTATGATGCTTACCCTCCAACAAAGTATGATGGAGCTTATGTCATTCATGAAAACGACCATGCAAACGCTTGTTCAAAACCAGAACATGGTGATACAGCTGCTCGTAGCACAACAGTCCAAATAATCTATGCAGGCGCTACGAATATCAATGTGGAACGCCAATGGTGTCTCACGGCATAAACTAGAATTGTCACAATTCTTGACCGAAAACCATATTGACGTTATGCTACTGGTGGAAACGCATCTTACAAGCAAATACAACTTTCATATAAGAGGCTACACAATCTACCGCACAGATCATCCAGATGGGAAAGCCCACGGCGGAACTGGAGTTCTAATCAGAGAACGAATTAAACACCATTTTCACAAAAGGTTTGCAACAAACTTCTTGCAGGCCACATCGATACAAATTCAGTCAAGCAACGGAATCCTTTCAATTGCTGCCGTTTACTGCCCTCCTCGCTTCTCAATCTCGGAAGGACAATTTTTGGACTTCTACAATTCACTTGGGGATCGATTTATAGCCGCAGGAGACTACAACGCCAAACATACGCACTGGGGATCACGTCTAGTGACTCCCAAAGGAAGACAATTGTACAATGCAATTATAAATGTGAAAAATAAACTGGACTACGTTTCCCCTGGAAGTCCCACATACTGGCCAACCGACTCACGAAAGCTCCCAGACCTTATTGATTTTGCAGTGACAAAAAACATACCTCGCAATCTAATAAGTGCCAAAGCAGTCTCGGACTTATCATCAGACCACTCGCCTGTGCTTCTAACGCTTCTTCAAAGCCCAGAAATAACCGAACACCCCTTCAGTCTGACGACGACAAAAACAAACTGGCTAAAATACAAAAAGTACGTGAGTGCCCACATAGAACTCGCCCCGGATTTTAACATGGAATCGGACATCGACTACACTACGAGCGCCCTGGAAGAAGTACTCGTTGCGGCAGCTAAAATCTCTACTCCTCATAGGAAAGAAGTAGACCGAAACAAACACTTCAAATCTAATCAGCAAATCGAACAGCTCGTGCGAGAAAAGAGGCGCACGCGTCGTGATTGGCAAAACAGCAGATCACCAGCTTCAAAACAACGCCTTAAGGAAGCAACCCGATCACTCGACCAGGCTCTTCACCAACAGGAAGAAAATGCACAGCTGAGGTACATCCAGAATCTCTCGCCAACAAGCACAAAGTACCCCCTGTGGAGGGCCCACCCAAATCTTAGTGCCCCAATTGAAACGACCACCCCGATAAGAAACTCTTCGGGATGCTGGGCTCGCAGGTCGAAACAAACACTTTAAATCTAATCAGCAAATCGAACAGCTCGTGCGAGAAAAGAGGCGCACGCGTCGTGATTGGCAAAACAGCAGATCACCAGCTTCAAAACAACGCCTTAAGGAAGCAACCCGATCACTCGACCAGGCTCTTCACCAACAGGAAGAAAATGCAATGCTGAGGTACATCCAGAATCTCTCGCCAACAAGTACAAAGTACCCCCTGTGGAGGGCCCACCCAAATTTTAGCGCCCCAATTGAAACGACCACCCCGATAAGAAACTCTTCGGGATGCTGGGCTCGCAGCGACGAAGACCGAGCTGAAACAGTCGCCACACATCTTCAAAGCGTCTTCCAGCCAAACCCAGCCTTAAAATTTATTTCTCCTGCCAGTAATTCAGCCAGAGTCCGTCCTCCCCACAGCCAGCAGCACCTTCATTCCGGCCGAACGAAATCAAAAAAAGGCAAAAGTCATAAAACCAAAAAAGGTTCCCGGTGGTGACCCATTGACGCCACAGATGCTGATCGAACTTCCAAAATGCGCTATAGAGGTCGTCTGCAAACTATTTAATGGAATCATTCATCTTGGCTATTTCTAAAAAAAGTGGAAGAAGTCCATCATTATAATGATACCGAAGCCTGGAGAAGACCACACAATTCCGTCATCATACAGACCAAAAAACCTTCTATCTTGTTTGTCTAAATTGTTTGAAAAATGCTTGTTAACTCGCATAACACCACATCTGGAAGCTTGCAATATTATCCCGGCACACAACTTTGGATTTCGAAGAAACCACGGAACCATCGAACAAGTGAACACATTAACATCCGAAATACGCCCAGCCTTCGAACCGCGAGAATACTGCAGCGCTATTTTCCTCGACGTATCTCAAGCTTTCGACCGAGTTTGGCTCATCGGACTCATGCACAAAATTAAAACGTATTTTCCAACCTACACCCACAAGCTACTGGAATCATAACTCCACAATAGGGTATTCTCAGTGAGATGCAACGCAGCTACTTCGGGCGACTACATCATCGAAGCTGAAGCTCCACAAGGAAGCGCACTCGGCCCGTGTCTATATGTTTTGTATACTGCGGATATTTCTACGAACGCACAACTTACAACGTCAACGTTCGCCGACGAGACCGCTATTCTTAGTGGCTCTAGATTCCCAACGCAGGCAACAACCCAACTGGCTAATCATCTCATAATAGTGGAAAGGTGACTGTCCGACTGGCGCATTAAAATAAACGAACAAAAGTGTAAATATATAACGTTTACTCTTAATAGACAGACTTTCCCTCCGCCTTTGATAAGCTCAAGCTAACGAAGTAACGTACCTTGGCATCTACCTCGAAAGACCACTAACGTGGCGTAAGCAAATCAAATGCAAGAAGATTCACTTAAAATTAAGGCTTGCCAGTACTGGAGCCTCCACTGGATCATAAACTCACGATCGCCACTGTGCCTGGCGACAAGTTAATACTCTACAATTCAGTCCTAAAGCCAATCTGGACGTATGGCTCCCAGCTGTGGGGGAACGCGAGCAGCAGCAACATAGACATCATACACCGCGCACAATCAAAAATTTTGAAAACTATCCCAGGGTCCCCTTGGTACGTTCGGAACGAAAACATCCACCGGGATCTGTTCATCCTCGCAGTGAAAGACGAAATCCAGAAGCAAAAAGAGTCATACAAAGAGCCCTACGCTCGGGGGTTGACTCGGGTTTCTAGCGTATCCCGCCTGAGACGCAACGACCTCCCAACTCAGCAATCGATTTTTAGGGCAGTCTAACTCTGTATCAGTCAGATACACCTCTTGTTAGTCTCGGAAAGAAAAGATTCAATAAATAAAAGCAACGTTAAAAAAAAAACATGAATGTGATGAACTACATCGACAACATCATTATTTTCGGAACAAGTGAAAAGGGCTACGACAAAGCAGTTTAGAAAGTCAAAAATGACGTTTTGTTTAACGATGAGAAATTTGTTTGGAAAACACAAGAAGTTAAACTGCTTGGAAATATATTGTAGCATAAGGGCATCGCAATAGATCCTGACAAGGTGCAAACGATCCTCTCATTCAGAGATCCCAAAAACAAGTAGAAAGCCCGAAGTTTTTTATGACTTTTTACCTATGTTGGTAAATTTATTCCCGACCTAGCGAATTGCCCAGAGCCTTTAAGGCAGCTGCTGAAAAAGGAGAGTAAATTCAATTGGGGCAAATTAGCTTTTCGCCCAAAAAAATTGCTTTTAAAGATCTAAAGTTAATTTTGGCTTGAATACCAAGCTTATAATTTTTCGATCCAAACAAACTCTTTTCAACCTAACCTGAAAACCACCGACACGAATAGAACGTTGGCTATTACGCTATTGAGCTAGGAGCAGACCTAGGAACTATAATTATTTCTTTTGCGAGCCGCAGCTCATCCGAGGTAGAATAACATTAGTTCCAGACCGAAAAGGAAAGTCTCAACTTAGTATGGGTGGTTGAAAAGTTATATTTTTATTTAGCCGGATTGGAACTCGAGTTGGTGACGGATCTCAAACCGTTAGAAATTATTTTTATCCCAACCGGAAAACCCCCGACTCAAACAGAACTTTGGCTATTGCGCTTGCAAGCGTTCAAGTTTAAAGTGATTTATAAAGCCGGCAGCAAAAACATTTGATTCAGCCTATCTCGATTATGCCAATTACATGCAACAAATTCCATCTGGAAAATAAAGGAAAGTAGCATATTTCAGGGTATTGAATACACTTTCGCTGCGTCATTAAACATTTCAAAGCAAGCACTGGAGAGAAGTGCTGATGAGGAGATCTTGGATTTGATGTCCTGCTTGGACGCCAAATCGTGGGATAGAGGTTCATCGGTACAGTTTCGGTACGAAATCTTGATATGAGGAAAGATTTCGTTACGGGGAACTACTTATCCCAAAAAGTCTGCGGAAAAGAATCCTAGAAAAGAGTCTGTAAAGGACACCCCGGTGAGTTGGCTATGAAGCGTCGATTGAGAGTGAAAGTTTGATGATCACGCATCGATCGAAATGTGAAAAATTTTGTGAATTTACGCAAAGATTGTGTGATAGTTTCTCAACCATCAAGGCCGGCTCCCATGCAAAGGATTGTTTTCCCAACAAACCTATGGAGCTCTATAGCAAGTAACCTTCTATGCCAACTCATAATTGGTTTTCCTGAGATATTTACAAACGGAAGACAATATATAAGTTCAAAATCCCAAAAAAAGCTTGCACTAAACATGGCATCACTTTTATTAGGATTCCACCATAATGGCCTCAGGCGAATGGGGAAGTCGGAAATATGAACCGATCACTGATGAAGAGACGAAAAAGAGCTCTTCTAAACCAATCTAATTTCCAAGAAAACATTCAGCAATTTATTTTAATGCGTAATGTTACTCCGCACAGTACAACTGGAAACTCTCCACTCAAGTTGCTTATGTTTAATCAAATGAAAAGGGACAAGCTTCCAAACTTTCAAGACCTATTATGTGAGATTCATGACTCTTAGGAGAAAGACAATGATTGCATAGAAAAACATATGGGAAAAGTAGATGCGGATAAGAAGAAAGGCTTGAAAGAGATTAGGACTCAGGTGGGTGATCAAGTTTTTATGAAGAACGTAGTATTCTCAAATAAGTTGACACCAAATTTTGATACCACAACTATGAAGTTTTAGAGCGCAAGGGTAATATTGAAAAACTGTCAGGAGGAGGGAAAACATTTATAGGATGCTAGCCACTTAAAGAAAAGTAAAAATGAGTAAAAACTGAGTAAAACAATTGACTTTAGTGAACTAGCATCAACTGCACCAGATTCTGAAAAATGACCTCAACATTTGTCGGTGGGCATTCCAGAACAAAACAACACATCGTCTGGACTTGGCCTTAAACTTAAGCTCCTAAACAAAAACCTGGAAATGGGCCTCTTCTCTCTCTTCCTCTTAAGCGAAAGGTCGTGTTTTTTTTTTGTGCGCACTGCGTTTATGATAAATATTGGTAAACGGGTGAATTACTTAATTGTGAATCTTAAGTTTTAACCTAAACCGTATCGCTTCGCGAGTGCTGTGGTATATTTGAAGGCGAATCAACAATTTGTCTAAATTCAATTCCAAGCATAGCTCAGCTCTGCTTCTTCCCCGTCTTATCTTTATTTCTGCATTTTTCCTTTGCAATCTCCAAAGCTCCCCCTTTGGCTTCCTATTTGGCACAGTGGTTCAAGGTATTGCGTTTTTTAAACTTTTTATATATTAATTTTCTTTTATTAATTAAAAATATGGAATTTAAACTGGTTTGTTCTATAAAGTCTTGTAACAAGACAATTTCCTCATCCCAGCCTACTATCCATTGTTGGCCGCCAAGTGTGCCGGGTTCACTGCCTCAGTTTCCGATGCCATTTCCCGTAGGTCCGGTATACATTATTGTTGTGAAAATTGTCGTGCTGTCCAAGGCGAAATGAGGTCGTTCATGAGACAGACCAAAAATGAATTTAAAGAGCTGATCACTGGTTTTCGTAAAATCAATGACCACCTCTGTGCGCTTGACATTCAGTTTAGTGGCCTTCAGCTGCTAAATGAGTCCCCTAAGCGTAAGAAATCCGCTGTTTCTGATCCGCCTCAGCCTACTCAACCGACATTAATGCAGCCGCTCATATCTCTGGCCACCTCAAGGGCTAGAACTGAGAACAATTCGTCCGAATTTCTCAGGGATAATGAGCAATTGTCCGATATGTCCGCCATGTCATCCCTTCAAGTGATGCCACAGGTCTTAGGGAACGAAACCCTCGTCAGAGTCGCCCAAAAGGGTATTCCACAGTCCGGACCACCGGCACCGACTGATTCTGCAGTTCTCGTACCTGTGACACCGAAACCCTTATAGGTGATTCCTCCATCGAAACATATTTGTTTCTCGGCTTGCCCCTGATACTTCAGAGATTGATATCTCGGCTTATATCAAAGCCAAAACAAAAGCCAATATAAAGGTGGAGGACATAGCGAAATTTAAATATAATTATATACGGAGCTCGTCTTCCTTCAAGATTCGTGTGCCCGCGCTGATGCTCAAGACAATTTGTTCACCGAGTTTTTGGCCAGAGAATATTTTCATCCAAGAACATCAGCCTAGTTCCGTGAAGAAAAGAGTGTTAAAACCAGCGGGAACTAAACTACCCGATATCAAAACCACTGACCAACCTTCCACCTCTTCTTCGTCCACTAACCCAAAAAACTAGTATCGTTATTAGCACTTACCTATCAGAATACTAGGTGGCTATGTACCAAATAATTTAGGGACTATATTCTGATAGTTCTTTCTTTGCATCCCATATAATAGCATTTACAGAAACTTGGTTAAATCCGGAGATCTTTAGCTCCGAAGTTTTTCCAAGTAAGTACACCACTTTAAGACGGGATCGATCTCAGCGAAGGGGGGTTGAGTCCTCATTTCGGTAGACTCCACTCTTGCTTTTGAAGAGGTAAAATCACAAGAGTTTTGTGACATTGAGTTTATTTGCATTAAAATCATTTTGTCCGAGAAATCTTTAAACATTACATGTTCGTATATACCGTTTTCGTCTGAACCGCCCACATATTGGCAGCATTTGTCCGCTATTCAATCCGTTTTTATACCCTTGCAGAGGGTATTATAATTTTGTCCAAAAGTGTGCAACGCGCGGAAGGAGACATCTCCGACCCTGTAAAGTGTATATATTCTTGATCAGGATCATCTCCTGACTTGATATGAGCATGTCCGTCTGTCTGTCTGTTTCTACGCAAACTAGTCTCTTAGTTTTAAATCTATCGTCTTAAAACTTTGCACACACCCTTCTTTTCTTTGCACGCAGTATATAAGTCGGAACGACCGGGATCGGCCGACTATATCCTATAGCTGCCATATAACTGAATGATCGGAAGTGACCCAACTTTTGTGTTTTTGAAGATAGAAAGCTGGAACTTGGTTCAGATTATATTTTTGGTCAGTTAATCCGACCTACCAAATTTTATAACGATCGAATAACTATATCTTATAGCTGCTTATACAACTGAACGATCAAAAATGCTTTTTGGTAGATATACAAAGTTTGGTATTTTTGAAGATAGAAGTTTGGGACTTTTTTTAGATTTTATATTATAATAAATTGGGTTATATTATTATATTCTCATAAGGATCGGCCAACTATAACCTATGTTTGCGATATATATCCGGTTTTAACTGCAATAAATATATCAGAATTAAAGTGGTCCAACGTCGATAGCTCACCATCTTTATCACTTATCACTAAGTAAGTAAGTAAGTTCCATTAGTATACAAATCGCTAACATCATAACTTGCTGTAATTTTCTTTACGTGTTTGAATAAACACATAAACACTTGGAGTGGTGGCAAACGGATTGCCGCGGTGCAGAAGGGTGTGGTGTCGGCTGTTGCATGTGAAGCAGGTATGGGCGCTCGTGCAGTTTCGCTGCTGGTGCCCTCGGGCAAAACAGTTTAAACATAACTGCTTCCTCCTTATGTAGTCAGAGCGCCCATTTACATCCATTTCTAGGAAGCGCGGACATAAGCGAATGGGGTGGTCCTCCCTCGAACAGAGATCGCAGCCCTTTTGGCCCGTATGAAGTGAGCCTCCGAGCAGGGACAGTAGGAGTTCCCGACCTTGGCGGAAGTTGCCCGGAGCCACTAGGCCTGACGTCGTCGATTGCTTCCAGAGTGCGATGGCGCTCTGTCAGGAAGTTGTCTGATTCCTTCCATGTTGGAATTTCGGCCTTATTATGGACGGATTGCTCCCACATGGAAAGTGTGACTTTGGGGAGCTTTGACGAAATCATAAACACAAGGAGACAGTCCCAAGCCTCAGCATTGATGGAGGACATTTTTAGGGCCGTCAGACAACTCTTAACTGGTGGCTTGCAGCTTCTTCAGCGCGACCCCAGACTCTTGAGAAATAGCCTGGATGTTGAAAAGGATCTTCAGCTGACTATTGACCAATTTCCGCCGGTGCTCAAAGCGGTCTGTGAGGCTTTGCCATGCGGCGACAAACACCTCATGGGTAAGCGGGGCCTTTGAAACGATCGTGGGCGTCCTTTGATGGCGTGGACGTCACCACTTGTTTTGGACAGTAAGTGGAAAAACTTCTCTACCGGGGTGAGCCGCGAGTTTTGGATGTAAATGGCCGTAAACAAGTCTCTGAAGGTGGGCCACCGAAGATAATCACCCGCGAAGACCTCGGTATCCACCGGAGGTAACCGGCAGCCTGAAAACGCGGGCGTGTGGACATTGACGGAAGCCTGAGTAGATTGGGAAGCAATTTTCTCCCGAAGCTGGGCAATACACCTCGAATAGACGGAGTAACAGTAGCTGTACTTTGATTCCAGCACTGTCGAGGTGGCTGCATTGTTGTCTGACACGGCTAGCAAATCGGAGCAGCTCTCATAGCTCTTCTCCACCTTCTCCCACAGTGCCCGAATTTGGTCCCGATGGACTTCGCACATGGGAGCCTATTTCCGTTTCTGGGGCGCCCGGAATATTTATGTTAGCCTCAAATTGGCTGATTGGATCTGTTGTGGCGATGAACTTTTTCAGCGCCACTTCGACCGCACTTGGAGCCATTTTCGCAACGGAGCGAGTCTGCGTCTGTGAAGGACCGGGGATTGTATTGACGGATTCGTCACTCTTTGCCCTTGGAATGGCACTAGTCGCCTTAGGCTTCAACAGAGGCGTCCGCGGAGAAGCGGATTGAGATCTGTCCAAACGGATGGTTGGGATCGGACCTGGCTTTTGGTCGTCTCCCGTGGGCATTCTCAGACACCAATTCGCTGGTCAGCGCTTGTCGACTGACGTGCGCAATAGGTGGTTCGTACGAAGCGGTAGCGGGTCACTAATGTGATGAGACCGGTGAGATCTCGGACGAAATGCGATTGCAAGGCCAAGTGGGAATTAGTAGCGCCGATGTCGAGAGGAACGTCGGATGCGGCACAATTCGGATGTGGGAGAAACTTCCGGAAGCCAAAAAGAAAAATCCAGAAGGGCCAAGGTTCGTTGAGATGAGTGAGTGAGTCTGCCTCTGTGAAGGACCGGGAGTTGTATTGACGGATTCGTCACTCCTTGCCCTTGGACTGGCACTGGTAGCCTTAGGCTTCAAAAGAGGCGTCCGCGGAGATGCGGATTGAGATCTGTCCAAACGGATGGCTGGGATCGAACGCGGCTTTTTGTCGTCTCCCGTGGGCATTCTCACAGTCCAATTCGGGCTTGGGCTTGAATCGTCTTGAAGGGAGGCTTGACGAGGTTGAACAGTCGTTCCGTTATGAACGTCGCTTCGGAGCCTGAGTCTATCAGTGCTCGTGCTTGGACGGTGCACCCCAAATGGCACACGTTGATAAGGGCCGTGCCCAGTAGGACGGCTCGTGACCCGGAAGCGAAACACACCTGCACATTCGACTGATCCTCGGAGCCGTTTGTTGACGTAGGCGGACTTGGAGCGGTTGCGAATGGATGGAATGGAATGGTATGAAATGAGCCTCCGAGCAGGGGCAGTAGGAAGTCCCGACCTTGGCGGAAATTGCACGGAGCCACTAGGCCTGACGTCGTCGATGGCCTCCAGAGTGCGATGGCGCTCTGTCAGGAAGTTATCTAATTCCTTCCATGTTGGAATCTCGGCCTTATTATGTACGGATTGCTCCCACATAGAAAGTGTGACCTTGGGGAGCTTTGACGAAATCATAAATACAAGGAGACAGTCCCAAGCCTCAACATTAACGGAGGACATTTCTAGGGCTGTCAAACAACTCTGAATGGTAGCTTGCAGCTCCTTCAGCGCGACCCCAGACTCTTGAGAAATAGCCTGGATGTTGAAAAGGATCTTCAACTGGCTGTTGACCAGTAGCCGCCGGTTCTCAAAGCGGTCTGTGAGGCTTTGCTATGCGGCGACAAACCTCTCATGGGTAAGCGGAGCCTTAGAAAGAATGGCGTGGGCGTCACCACTTGTTTTGGACAATAAGTGGAAAAACTTCTCTACCGGGGTGAGCCGCGAGTTTTGGATGTAAATGGCCGTAAACAAGTCTCTGAAGGTGGGCCACCGAAGATAATCACCCGCGAAGACCTCGGTATCCACCGGAGGTAACCGGCAGCCTGAAAACGCGGGCGTGTGGACATTGACGGAAGCCTGAGTAGATTGGGAAGCAATTTTCTCCCGAAGCTGGGCAATACACCTCGAATAGACGGAGTAACAGTAGCTGTACTTTGATTCCAGCACTGTCGAGGTGGCTGCATTGTTGTCTGACACGGCTAGCAAATCGGAGCAGCTCTCATAGCTCTTCTCCACCTTCTCCCACAGTGCCCGAATTTGGTCCCGATGGACTTCGCACATGGGAGCCTATTTCCGTTTCTGGGGCGCCCGGAATATTTATGTTAGCCTCAAATTGGCTGATTGGATCTGTTGTGGCGATGAACTTTTTCAGCGCCACTTCGACCGCACTTGGAGCCATTTTCGCAACGGAGCGAGTCTGCGTCTGTGAAGGACCGGGGATTGTATTGACGGATTCGTCACTCTTTGCCCTTGGAATGGCACTAGTCGCCTTAGGCTTCAACAGAGGCGTCCGCGGAGATGCGCATCGAGATCTGTCCAAACGGATGGTTGGGATCGGACGCGGCTTTTTGTCGTCTCCCGTGGGCATTCTCAGAATCCAATTCGCTGGTCAGCGCTTGTCGACTGACTTGCGCAGTAGGTGCCTCGTACGAAGAGGTGGCCGGTCCCACTAATGTGATGAGAACGGTGAGATCGCGGATGAAATGCGATTACAAGGCACAGGTGGGAATTAGTAGCGCCGATGTCGAAAGGAACGTCGTATGCGGCACATTTCGAATGTAGAAGAAAACTTCAGGAACCCAAAAAAACCAAAGGGGACGAGGTTTGTTGAGATTCTAGGCGGATGGTGCCTGATGCGGAGTAGAAGCAGCGTTAGAGGGACGGAAAATTCGTGCTCGTTCGGAAAAAAAATGGATGACGGTCTATATATATTATGTATATAGACTTGGATTTAACACGAAAAAAAAAAATAAATAACTAAAAAAAATTTATTTTTGACTAATTGTCGGATTTAATTATTATGGTAGGGTGGAGTTAAAACCTTAATCTTTAATTAATTGGGTTTAATTATCCCGAAGCCGGAAAGGTGGAATTGAAATCTTAATCTTTAATTAGTTGGATTTAATTATCCTGAAGCCGGAAATGTGGAATTGAAACCGCGACTCTGTTCGGACAGAAGGTTGATAATTAAATTATTAATAATTTTTGATTATTAATTTTTTTTTTTAATTTTAATTTTTGAGTGGCCGGAAAGGTGAATTAAAAAACCTGGCCCTTTTCTTGAACGAAAAATAAGAATTAAATAAATTTTAGTAGTTATAAACACAACACCGCTAGGTCGAGAATTTAGGCGACACAATGACGGATTTGTAGTGAAATGGCGGTTTATAATTGTTGGTTTTAGAAAATTTAATTTTTTAAATTTTATCGGCTATATATTTCCTGAAATTGGAGGCAGAAAATATTTGGAAACATATGGACATGCATGCAAGTAGGGCAAGGGCATGTGGGGCATATGATGGCACAGTGGAACGTCGATAAGTAAACTGTGTATGTAAAATTTTATCGATCATATATTTCCTGAAATTGGAGGCAGAAAATATTTGGAAACATATGGACATGCATGCAGGTACGGATATATGTAAGGGCATGTGGGGCATATGTTGGCACAGTAGAGCTTTGATAAGTGGACTGTATAATTGGAGGAACAGAAAAGTTATGTGGTGTAAAAAATGACACTCATTGGGGAAGATAAAAAACAAATATTACGACAGCGGCGGACTGTTCGGTGAATATTAGGAAATACTGGAACTAATTCACACCGGCTGGCCAATATTAATTATGCCTTCTTTTTGTCACCACACAATTTCACTGTTCACTTGCGAATTTTTCGCGGATTAATTGCACCAAAAAAATATGTATGTGCGTATGTATAAATGTGGATGCACATATGCCTCGACCGTTGGCAAGCGAATGGATAACGGAGAGGCCGAAAACGGCGAGGAATATGGGCAGCACACAAAACGGAGACGGATGGAAAAATTTGCAGAATTTGAAGATTATTATAGATTATTAGAAAATCTCAAACTGCCGTTGTATCGGAAAACTCGGACGCGGAGTTGACACGGAGGGAAAAACAATCTTGCAGCAGTGTGAACGAAATTTAATGTTCGGACCACTGCTGAAGACCGGCAGAGAGGAGACGGAAAAATGTACTTATCTTTTGGCGGAACAATGCCGAGAACTGCTGGTAGTAGAAAATCCAGGAATTATCCGGCTCGAAGGACCAAAATGTTTTAGGGGAGCGGTGCTGCCGCAAAAGATTCCAGGAGTAGATGAAATGAGAAGTCGGGGGCGTCTTCAGTTAATTCAAAAAGGAGCGCGTTCAGCTTTATTGGGCTGCTTACAGAGGATTAAACTTAACTTAGAAAAGAACGGACGATCAATGACGGCCGACGAGAGCGCGAGAGTGCATAGAGGGGCGAGCGCTGATGCACTCTTTAGCGCGGATGAGCTCTTCAGTGCGGATGCGCTCTTAAGTTCAGCGGCCCAACGGCCCGCTAAACATATATTAAGTTCTCTCTCAATCTTAGTAAGAACTTAGATGCTCGGGACCAGTGGGCTTTGTCTAGCCGGTCTCTTTGGTCGTGTATTAATATACGCGCTGCGTTGAAGTGGTCTACTAATATTTCGGCGTGTTTATTCACAGTATTTTGCTGTGCTTGCCGTGTCCTTGATAATGATTTATATGATTTGTCAAAATCACCTTCTATGCTATTTAATTCTTTATAAAGCTCATCCCATTCCATTATTTATTGGAATTTTATTGAGAACATTGCTAGAATTACAAGTGAAATAGTTGGTTTTATATTTTATTTTATTTTTGTATATACATATAAACTTATGTACCTCTCTTAAACAATAAAATTGCTAAGTTATTCAAATGGAAATATATAAAATGATTCGGCTCATGCGATACGTATGATCCGAAGTTACGGCCAACAATAAAATGCCATTTTGGTTTGAACTTTATGTCATAATCATTCTTAATGTATGTGGCAATGTCTGATTCAATGTGGTTTTTTTCAATAGCTTGTCTTGCGCAATCAATGGCACTTTTTTGCATTTCCTGACTCATGTCAGTACTCTGAATATCGGCCTTGCCGCTAGACATTTTGCTGCTTGTTTTCTATTATATGTGCCTGATTTTTAGCACGTTTATTTACCCTAATGTTAGATGTATGTCTATTTCCGAGAACACTTTGCAGTTTCGTACGGTAGACAATACAATCGCTTTCTGCGTATTGCTGCAATGAAAAAGAGGTGAAAAATCCAGATTGAATCTATTCACATACTCATATTCAAAGTCTGGAAATAGCAGGGGCTCTGCTGCATTTCTAATTATCTCTAACACCCTATTCTCGAAATTTGGGTTCTTAGAAATTGTGATTTTTATACACTCATTAGTATTCATATTAATTGTGTTTTTATTTTATTTTATTTCGTTTTCAAGGATAGGTGTGAGAATAATTAAATATATATATTTTTTTCTTTAGTTCCTAATGTATTTTTCAATGCTATACATATATGTTTTTTTTTAAGATATTATTTCGAAACATTTTATTTTCAATCATTGTCAGCGCCTATCATATCTTGTCCAGGTCATTAGCCTAGCTTTTGTTTGTGGCTTTTTTGCAATACATTTATTATGGAAAATGTAGGCTTTGTACAAAATGTAAGGACTCATTATGAAAACAATAATTGATAATAAACTGTTTGTTAAATTGGAATCAATATTTTGTGTCTCAACCTTATTAATTACATTTGCAGCGGAATCTAGATTTTTTAAGTCCACTAGACCCATTTTGGGTGTTTTTTCGTACTCTAGTATATTAACTATGATTTTTAAATTATTATTAATTTGCTATTCGGTTTGGCTCATATATTAGTTCATTTGCCCTAGTGGCCTATAAGGGTATTATATATATATATTTTTTTTTATATATCAGTTAATACATTTTAACCTGCCTAATTTTTGTATGTTTTTTAGGCCACACGCTAATTGAACAACTTTAATGTCGCACAATTTTACATTAGATTTTTATATATGAGTAAAAAAAAAAAGCATCGTAGTGCAATGTAAAAAAAATTTTACCACTCAGGGTTAGATATTATCAATAATTCTGCTTGCCGCTATCTTTTGCGGCAGCTGGTCGTCGCCGGTCTTGGCTTCGCTGACGCTCCTTCGTTGGCGTAAAGGGCGGCCTGCCCCTTACGCTTGATGAGTCTGCTGCTGTTGTCCTGGGCCTATGACCGGTGCCGGTCATTGCGCAGGCTTACAGCAGGTCGCTTTGCAAAACTCCTGGGCACTCCTGTTTAAATCTCGGAATTTCTGCTCTTTCTGGAGGGGGTAACTTTTTGTAAGTTTTTGCCATGTTTCTGATAGCAGCGTAGGTGGATGTGGGTTTATTTGTGGTTTCTTGTGGGTTTTTTGTTCGGTCGTTTAGTACTTTTTTAATGTCCACCTCGGCTCCACTCCACCACTCTAAGCTACATCCGCTATTCAATAGCTTCAGTAGTTCAGCCTTTCTGGCCTTTAGTTTTTTCACCACTCCACTTTTTTTTCCGCACATCACACTCTACTCAATGCGTTTTTGCCTTTTACCGTTTTTCCTCCGTTTTTCAAAATTTTCAGTTCAATCCAATTTTTTTTGAAGATTTCCAGTTTTTATCCTTTGAGTTTTTAATCCTTCCGAATGTGAGGTCCTTTTATAGTCACGGTCGCCATGTGATAAAAGTGATGCGCGCAAACTCCATTATTAAATCGAAGAGCCGTTGTATGTTTCTTGTGTTTTTATATTATTTATTTAATTCAATTTGATTTCCAGTTTTAAGCCGAAGCAATCTTGTTGTCGCTCCGAACTCACATTTTTCTCTGATCTTATTAATATGGATTTACAGTTAAAGAAGTCTAAGTCTCGTAGCTCGTAGCTCGTAGCTTATATATTCCTAAATACACAGCTATGCTCGCTTAGGCTGAGCGCGGAGGTACATATATGCACATACATACATGTGGTCCGCTCGTGAAACAAAGTGTTACAGTGTGTACCCGTTAAGTACTCTTGGTACAGTGGATAATCAAAAAATGTGCATAATATATAGGAGGGTTGCTATATATATTCTGGCCTAATAATGAAAATGCGAATATTTATGATTAAAAATTTGTTTGTTTTATTGTTTTTCAAAGTATTCTTCAGCAAGACTTATTCACTTTTGCATCCGCTCAAATCAATGCGCTCCGAATGAGACACCTCCAAAACATGGTTTTTGAACGCTTCAACAGCACGCTTCTGGCGTCGAAAATCGTTGGACATTTTTTCTTATTTTTCTCTTGATGTGCGGGAATAAAAAGAAGTCATTGAGTGCTAGGTCAGGGCTGTATGGCGGATGACCCATCAATTCGACATTTTGGCCGGTCAAAAAGGCGCTGGTTTGCGCTGATATGTGAGAGCTCGCTTTTTCATGGTGCAGAATGATCCGTCTTCCATTGTTCGTTTTTCGAATTTCTCCAAAGGTTTCAGGCAAACAAATTGTTGTGTACCACTCAGAATTGACCGTCCTACGTTGCTCAAGCGGAACAATTGCCACATGACCTGTTTTACCGAGGAAACAGCCCACCATTTGCTTCGAAGTGCTTCTTCCACGAACAACTGTCGTTGGATTTGGCTCGTCTTCAAAGACCCACACGGTCGATTGCTGTTTTGTTTCGGGCTCATAAGCATAGATCCATGATTCGCCACCTGTGACGATCTTATAAACATGAACCAAGTGTTCATGCAATATATATAATATAATAAATAAATATACAATATATAAATATAATTTATTATTCTCAACGATCAACTTTATAACCAGTATATCAGGAATTGTAAGGTAAACTTTCGTAATGATCCAAGCTCCTTCTACTCTTTTGTCAATATGAAACGTAAATCAAATCTTTTTCCTCCTTCCCTATCATATAAAAATATTTCACATTCTTCTGAGCAAGGTATTGCTAATCTCTTTGCGTCATTTTTTCAAACCACCTATTCCTATTCCACCTATTCGTCCGATTCATATAACCACAATTCTTCTTATCCTTATAAATTACTACATATAAACAACATTTACTTTTCAAAATTTCGAATTCAGGATCTGTTCGAAGCTCTTTCAACAATAGATATATCATTCTCTGCTGGTCCTGACAATGTTCCTAGCTGTGTTCTAAGGTACTCTTCTGATATCCTTTGCTATCCTCTCACTATCTTATTCAACCTATCCTTGGAGCTGGCATGTCTTCCCAAGAGATGGAATGAATCTTTTATTATTCCGCTTCATAAGAAAGGCTCTAAAGCACTTATTGAGAACTACCGGGGGATTGCTAAGCTATCTGCGATTCCCAAACTTCTTGAGAAACTAGTTACTTTCCAACTGCAACATTTTGGTAAAAGCATTATTTCCACTTCACAGCATGGTTTTGTCAAGCATCGCTCTACCACAACTAACCTTCTTGAATTCACTTCGTTTATCCACAAAGGTTTTCTGAGCCGCATGCAAACTGATGTGGTATACACTGACTTTAGTAAAGCGTTTGACTCTGTGAACCACCTCCTTCATAAGCTGTGTTTTATGGGGTTTTCTCCACATAATTTTTTTTCTTAATTTTAATTGTTGAGTGGCCGGAAAGGTGAATTAAAAAACCTGGCCCTTTTCTTGAACGGAAAATAAGAATTAAATAAATTTTAGTAGTTATAAACAAAACACGGCTAGGTCGAGAATTTAGGCGACACAATGACGGATTTGTAGTGAAATGGCGGTTATTAATTGTTGGTTTTAGAAAATTTAATTTTTTAAATTTTATCGGCTATAAATTTCCGGAAATTGGAGGCAGAAAATATTTGGAAATATATGGACATGCATGCAAGTAGGGCAAGGGCATGTGGGGCATATGATGGCACAGTGGAACGTCGATAAGTAAACTGTGTATGTAAAATTTTATCGATCATATATTTCCTGAAATTGGAGGCAGAAAATATTTGGAAACATATGGACATGCATGCAGGTACGGATATATGTAAGGGCATGTGGGGCATATGTTGGCACAGTAGAGCTTTGATAAGTGGACTGTATAATTGGAGGAACAGAAAAGTTATGTGGTGTAAAAAATGACACTGATTGAGGAAGATAAAAAACAAATATTACGACAGCGGCGGACTGTTCGGTGAATATTAGGAAATACCGAAACTAATTCACACCGGCTGGCCAATATTAATTATGCCTTCTTTTTGTCACCACACAATTTCACTGTTCATTTGCGAATTTTTCGCGGATTAATTGCACCAAAAAAATATGTATGTGCGTATGTATAAATGTGGATGCACATATGCCTCGACCGTTGGCAAGCGAATGGATAATGGAGAGGCCGCAACGGCGAGGAATATGGGCAGCACACAAAACGGAGACGGATGGAAAAATTTGCAGAATTTGAAGATTATTAGAAAATCTCTAACTGCCGTTGTGTCGGAAAACTCGGACGCGGAGTTGACACGGAGGTAAACCGATCTTGCAGCAGTGTGAACGAAATTTAATGTTCGGACCACTGCTGAAGACCGGCAGAGAGGAGACGGAAAAATGTACTTATCTTTTGGCGGAGCAATGCCGAGAACTGCTGGTAGTAGAAAATCCAGGAATTATCCGGCTCGAAGGACCAAAATGTTGTAGGGGAGCGGTGCTGCCGCAAAAGATTCCAGGCGTAGATGAAATGAGAAGTCGGGGGCGTCTTCAGTTAATTCAAAAAGGAGCGCGTTTAGCTTTATTGGGCTGCTTACAGAGGATTAAACCAAAGATTATACAGTACATAGATGGGACATCTCATACAAAGAAAAATTTTCTATGGCGGGTTCTAGCAGTGGAACCCGCTGGAACGAGCGGGTTCCATTGCGCGACAAGTTAAGTTTGAATGAGGAACGAATGAGGAATAGCCGAGTGGTAGAGTGCTTGGCTGGTGTGCAAAGTAAAACGAGTTCAAACCGGGCTCGGGAAGTCCATTTTTTTTTAATTTTAAATCTTATATTATAAATTAATAAATATAATAAATATAATATATATAATATAATATGATAAATATATCTTATAAATTTATATTATTGTTTTATTATTTTAATGTGTTTTCCTAAATTAATAATCCAATAAAAAAAAATACAAAATTGTAAAATAACCCTAACATCGTCTCAGTTCGTAGTGGAACCCGCTGTAAAAATGTCTATAAGTACGGGTTCTACGGCATTTTGGTAGGCCGCGTCATGGAACCCGCTCTCAAATGTTTTCATTTTCCCGTCGTGGAACCCGCTGTAATAATGAAAACATTTGAGAGCGGGTTCCACGACAAACGGCTGGCAGATGGGATAGGGAGAGAGAGAATTATATTTTTAGATCGTAACATCTTTGGAACGATGAAAGTTTGAAACGTTGTAATCGAACCAATGTAAGAGTAAAGAGATCAGAAATATCTTTTACTATCCATACTCGTCAACTCTGTTTTTGGTATATATTCTAGTGCCTCCTTTAACACCATTTTTAAGTATCATAAATTCAACTTCGAGGGTAGCCTAGATGGCGCGGTCCTTATTCAAGGGGTCCTGGGTTCAATTACATAAGCGGGCGGTTTTTCCAATTTCGATAAAGTTTTAGTTTTGATTCTTTTTAAAAATATTTACTTTTATTTGTTTTTTATTTTATTTTTTTTTTTACTTTTACTTTTTACGTTATTATTATTATTTTTAGCTGCATTCTATTACAATTATTGTAAAAATAAGTAACGGACGTGTCGGATGACAAAATGCAGGAAGGATTCCCTTGAAATTTTATAAGCATTTTGTTAGCGGGACATAATGAAGAATAAAATAATTTACAATTGTAAAAATAAAGAAAAATATTACAATTGAAGAAAAATAAAAAAAAAATAATTATAAAAGAAAGAAAAAGTTCAAAGTCCTTACGAGGATTTGAACACAGAAAAATTACACATAGAGTAACTACTCTATGCATTACGCTACCACCCTGTCTCGATCTGCAGCGATTAAAAATACTATTTGTTCTACCAACTACCACATCGGCGCATTGAAAACAGAAACGAGAAATTGAAATTTGGAAGCCAAAACCTTTTTACGCCGTCGTGCGAGCAGTCACACATACACACATAGGTTCACAATTTTTGTTGACGGGTACATGTAAAGAGTTCTAAAAATAGAATCGTATGCATGTGCGTTCCCCCTCACCAACAAGCTCAACGCAAAAAGTTGACCGTTTTGGTGATGTCCCATCTATGTACTTTATAATCTTTGATTAAACTTAACTTAGAAAAGAACGGACGATCAATGACGGCCGACGAGAGCGCGAGAGTGCATAGAGGGGCGAGCGCGGATGCACTCTTTAGCGCGGATGAGCTCTTCAGTGCGGATGCGCTCTTAAGTTCAGCGGCCCAACGGCCCGCTAAACATATATTAAGTTCTCTCTCAATCTTAGTAAGAACTTAGATGCTCGGGACCAGTGGGCTTTGTTTAGCCGGTCTTTTTGGTCGTGTATTAATATACGCGCTGCGTTGAAGCGGTCTACTAATATTTCGGCGTGTTTATTCACAGTATTTTGCTGTGCTTGCCGTGTCCTTGATAATGATTTATATGATTTGTCAAAATCACCTTCTATGCTATTTAATTCTTTATAAAGCTCATCCCATTCCATTATTTATTGGAATTTTATTGAGAACATTGCTAGAATTACAAGTGAAATAGTTGGTTTTATATTTTATTTTATTTTTGTATATACATTTAAACTTATGTACCTCTCTTAAACAATAAAACTGCTAAGTTATTCAAAAGGAAATATATAAAATGATTCGGCTCATGCGATACGTATGATCCGAAGTTACGGCCAACAATAAAATGCCATTTTGGTTTGAACTTTATGTCATAATCATTCTTAATGTATGTGGCAATGTCTGATTCAATGTGGTTTTTTCAATAGCTTGTCTTGCGCAATCAATGGCACTTTTTTGCATTTCCTGACTCATGTCAGTACTCTGAATATCGGCCTTGCCGCTAGACATTTTGCTGCTTGTTTTCTAGTAGATGTGCCTGATTTTTAGCACGTTTATTTGCCCTAATATTAGATGTATGTCTGTTTCCGAGAACACATTGCAGTTTCGTACGGTAGACAATACAATCGCTTTCTGCGTATTGCTGCAATGAAAAAGAGGTGACAAATCCAGATTGAATCTATTCACATACTCATATTCCAAGTCTGGAAATAGCAGGGGCTCTGCTGCATTTCTAATTATCTCTAACACCCTATTCTCGAAATTTGGGTTCTTAGAAATTGTGATTTTTAGTTTTTTCACCACTCCACTTTTTTTTCCGCACATCACACTCTACTCAATGCGTTTTTGCCTTTTACCGTTTTTCCTCCGTTTTTCAAAATTTTCAGTTCAATCCAATTTTTTTTGAAGATTTCCAGTTTTTATCCTTTGAGTTTTTAATCCTTCCGAATGTGAGGTCCTTTTATAGTCACGGTCGCCATGTGATAAAAGTGATGCGCGCAAACTCCATTATTAAATCGAAGAGCCGTTGTATGTTTCTTGTGTTTTTATATTATTTATTTAATTCAATTTGATTTCCAGTTTTAAGCCGAAGCAACCTTGTTGTCGCTCCGAACTCACATTTTTCTCTGATCTTATTAATATGGATTTACAGTTAAAGAAGTCTAAGTCTCGTAGCTCGTAGCTCGTAGCTTATATATTCCTAAATACACAGCTATGCTCGCTTAGGCTGAGCGCGGAGGTACATATATGCACATACATACATGTGGTCCGCTCGTGAAACAAAGTGTTACAGTGTGTACCCGTTAAGTACTCTTGGTACAATGGATAATCAAAAAATGTGCATACTACACCTCATCTTAATATATAGGAGGGTTGCTATATATATTCTGGCCTAATAATGAAAATGCGAATATTTATGATTAAAAATTTGTTTGTTTTATTGTTTTTCAAAGTATTCTTCAGCAAGACTTATTCACTTTTGCATCCGCTCAAATCAATGCGCTCCGAATGAGACACCTCCAAAACATGGTTTTTGAACGCTTCAACAGCACGCTTCTGGCGTCGAAAATCGTTGGACATTTTTTCTTATTTTTCTCTTGATGTGCGGGAATAAAAAGAAGTCATTGAGTGCTAGGTCAGGGCTGTATGGCGGATGACCCATCAATTCGACATTTTGGCCGGTCCAAAAGGCGCTGGTTTGAGCTGATATGTGGAGCTCGCTGTTTCATGGTGCAGAATGATCCGTCTTCCATTGTTCGTTTTTCGAATTTCTCCAAAGACTTCAGGCAAACAAATTGTGGTATACCACTCAGAATTGATCGTCCTACGTTGCTCAAGCGGAACAATTGCCACATGACCTGTTTTACCGAGGAAACAGCCCACCATTTGCTTCGAAGTGCTTCTTCCACGAACAACTGTCGTTGGATTTGGCTCGTCTTCAAAGACCCACACGGTCGATTGCTGTTTTGTTTCGGGCTCATAAGCATAGATCCATGATTCGCCACCTGTGACGATCTTATAAACATGAACCAAGTGTTCATGCAATATATATAATATAATAAATAAATATACAATATATAAATATAATTTATTATTCTCAACGATCAACTTTATAACCAGTATATCAGGAATTGTAAGGTAAACTTTCGTAATGATCCAAGCTCCTTCTACTCTTTTGTCAATATGAAACGTAAATCAAATCTTTTTCCTCCTTCCCTATCATATAAAAATATTTCACATTCTTCTGAGCAAGGTATTGCTAATCTCTTTGCGTCATTTTTTCAAACCACCTATTCCTATTCCACCTATTCGTCCGATTCATATAACCACAATTCTTCTTATCCTTATAAATTACTACATATAAACAACATTTACTTTTCAAAATTTCGAATTCAGGATCTGTTCGAAGCTCTTTCAACAATAGATATATCATTCTCTGCTGGTCCTGACAATGTTCCTAGCTGTGTTCTAAGGTACTCTTCTGATATCCTTTGCTATCCTCTCACTATCTTATTCAACCTATCCTTGGAGCTGGCATGTCTTCCCAAGAGATGGAATGAATCTTTTATTATTCCGCTTCATAAGAAAGGCTCTAAAGCACTTATTGAGAACTACCGGGGGATTGCTAAGCTATCTGCGATTCCCAAACTTCTTGAGAAACTAGTTACTTTCCAACTGCAACATTTTGGTAAAAGCATTATTTCCACTTCACAGCATGGTTTTGTCAAGCATCGCTCTACCACAACTAACCTTCTTGAATTCACTTCGTTTATCCACAAAGGTTTTCTGAGCCGCATGCAAACTGATGTGGTATACACTGACTTTAGTAAAGCGTTTGACTCTGTGAACCACCTCCTTCATAAGCTGTGTTTTATGGGGTTTTCTCCACATAATTTTTTTTCTTAATTTTAATTGTTGAGTGGCCGGAAAGGTGAATTAAAAAACCTGGCCCTTTTCTTGAACGGAAAATAAGAATTAAATAAATTTTAGTAGTTATAAACAAAACACGGCTAGGTCGAGAATTTAGGCGACACAATGACGGATTTGTAGTGAAATGGCGGTTATTAATTGTTGGTTTTAGAAAATTTAATTTTTTAAATTTTATCGGCTATAAATTTCCGGAAATTGGAGGCAGAAAATATTTGGAAATATATGGACATGCATGCAAGTAGGGCAAGGGCATGTGGGGCATATGATGGCACAGTGGAACGTCGATAAGTAAACTGTGTATGTAAAATTTTATCGATTATATATTTCCTGAAATTGGAGGCAGAAAATATTTGGAAACATATGGACATGCATGCAGGTACGGATATATGTAAGGGCATGTGGGGCATATGTTGGCACAGTAGAGCTTTGATAAGTGGACTGTATAATTGGAGGAACAGAAAAGTTATGTGGTGTAAAAAATGACACTGATTGAGGAAGATAAAAAACAAATATTACGACAGCGGCGGACTGTTCGGTGAATATTAGGAAATACCGAAACTAATTCACACCGGCTGGCCAATATTAATTATGCCTTCTTTTTGTTACCACACAATTTCACTGTTCATTTGCGAATTTTTCGCGGATTAATTGCACCAAAAAAATATGTATGTGCGTATGTATAAATGTGGATGCACATATGCCTCGACCGTTGGCAAGCGAATGGATAATGGAGAGGCCGCAACGGCGAGGAATATGGGCAGCACACAAAACGGAGACGGATGGAAAAATTTGCAGAATTTGAAGATTATTAGAAAATCTCTAACTGCCGTTGTGTCGGAAAACTCGGACGCGGAGTTGACACGGAGGTAAACCGATCTTGCAGCAGTGTGAACGAAATTTAATGTTCGGACCACTGCTGAAGACCGGCAGAGAGGAGACGGAAAAATGTACTTATCTTTTGGCGGAGCAATGCCGAGAACTGCTGGTAGTAGAAAATCCAGGAATTATCCGGCTCGAAGGACCAAAATGTTGTAGGGGAGCGGTGCTGCCGCAAAAGATTCCAGGCGTAGATGAAATGAGAAGTCGGGGGCGTCTTCAGTTAATTCAAAAAGGAGCGCGTTTAGCTTTATTGGGCTGCTTACAGAGGATTAAACCAAAGATTATACAGTACATAGATGGGACATCTCATACAAAGAAAAATTTTCTATGGCGGGTTCTAGCAGTGGAACCCGCTGGAACGAGCGGGTTCCATTGCGCGACAAGTTAAGTTTGAATGAGGAACGAATGAGGAATAGCCGAGTGGTAGAGTGCTTGGCTGGTGTGCAAAGTAAAACGAGTTCAAACCGGGCTCGGGAAGTCCATTTTTTTTTAATTTTAAATCTTATATTATAAATTAATAAATATAATAAATATAATATATATAATATAATATGATAAATATATCTTATAAATTTATATTATTGTTTTATTATTTTAATGTGTTTTCCTAAATTAATAATCCAATAAAAAAAAATACAAAATTGTAAAATAACCCTAACATCGTCTCAGTTCGTAGTGGAACCCGCTGTAAAAATGTCTATAAGTACGGGTTCTACGGCATTTTGGTAGGCCGCGTCATGGAACCCGCTCTCAAATGTTTTCATTTTTCCCGTCGTGGAACCCGCTGTAATAATGAAAACATTTGAGAGCGGGTTCCACGACAAACGGCTGGCAGATGGGATAGGGAGAGAGAGAATTATATTTTTAGATCGTAACATCTTTGGAACGATGAAAGTTTGAAACGTTGTAATCGAACCAATGTAAGAGTAAAGAGATCAGAAATATCTTTTACTATCCATACTCGTCAACTCTGTTTTTGGTATATATTCTAGTGCCTCCTTTAACACCATTTTTAAGTATCATAAATTCAACTTCGAGGGTAGCCTAGATGGCGCGGTCCTTATTCAAGGGGTCCTGGGTTCAATTACATAAGCGGGCGGTTTTTCCAATTTCGATAAAGTTTTAGTTTTGATTCTTTTTAAAAATATTTACTTTTATTTGTTTTTTATTTTATTTTTTTTTTACTTTTACTTTTTACGTTATTATTATTATTTTTAGCTGCATTCTATTACAATTATTGTAAAAATAAGTAACGGACGTGTCGGATGACAAAATGCAGGAAGGATTCCCTTGAAATTTTATAAGCATTTTGTTAGCGGGACATAATGAAGAATAAAATAATTTACAATTGTAAAAATAAAGAAAAATATTACAATTGAAGAAAAATAAAAAAAAAATAATTATAAAAGAAAGAAAAAGTTCAAAGTCCTTACGAGGATTTGAACACAGAAAAATTACACATAGAGTAACTACTCTATGCATTACGCTACCACCCTGTCTCGATCTGCAGCGATTAAAAATACTATTTGTTCTACCAACTACCACATCGGCGCATTGAAAACAGAAACGAGAAATTGAAATTTGGAAGCCAAAACCTTTTTACGCCGTCGTGCGAGCAGTCACACATACACACATAGGTTCACAATTTTTGTTGACGGGTACATGTAAAGAGTTCTAAAAATAGAATCGTATGCATGTGCGTTCCCCCCTCACCAACAAGCTCAACGCAAAAAGTTGACCGTTTTGGTGATGTCCCATCTATGTACTTTATAATCTTTGATTAAACTTAACTTAGAAAAGAACGGACGATCAATGACGGCCGACGAGAGCGCGAGAGTGCATAGAGGGGCGAGCGCGGATGCACTCTTTAGCGCGGATGAGCTCTTCAGTGCGGATGCGCTCTTAAGTTCAGCGGCCCAACGGCCCGCTAAACATATATTAAGTTCTCTCTCAATCTTAGTAAGAACTTAGATGCTCGGGACCAGTGGGCTTTGTTTAGCCGGTCTTTTTGGTCGTGTATTAATATACGCGCTGCGTTGAAGCGGTCTACTAATATTTCGGCGTGTTTATTCACAGTATTTTGCTGTGCTTGCCGTGTCCTTGATAATGATTTATATGATTTGTCAAAATCACCTTCTATGCTATTTAATTCTTTATAAAGCTCATCCCATTCCATTATTTATTGGAATTTTATTGAGAACATTGCTAGAATTACAAGTGAAATAGTTGGTTTTATATTTTATTTTATTTTTGTATATACATATAAACTTATGTACCTCTCTTAAACAATAAAATTGCTAAGTTATTCAAATGGAAATATATAAAATGATTCGGCTCATGCGATACGTATGATCCGAAGTTACGGCCAACAATAAAATGCCATTTTGGTTTGAACTTTATGTCATAATCATTCTTAATGTATGTGGCAATGTCTGATTCAATGTGGTTTTTTTCAATAGCTTGTCTTGCGCAATCAATGGCACTTTTTTGCATTTCCTGACTCATGTCAGTACTCTGAATATCGGCCTTGCCGCTAGACATTTTGCTGCTTGTTTTCTATTATATGTGCCTGATTTTTAGCACGTTTATTTACCCTAATGTTAGATGTATGTCTATTTCCGAGAACACTTTGCAGTTTCGTACGGTAGACAATACAATCGCTTTCTGCGTATTGCTGCAATGAAAAAGAGGTGAAAAATCCAGATTGAATCTATTCACATACTCATATTCAAAGTCTGGAAATAGCAGGGGCTCTGCTGCATTTCTAATTATCTCTAACACCCTATTCTCGAAATTTGGGTTCTTAGAAATTGTGATTTTTATACACTCATTAGTATTCATATTAATTGTGTTTTTATTTTATTTTATTTCGTTTTTAAGGATAGGTGTGAGAATAATTAAATCTATATATATAAAAATCAATTGCTGTTCGTTAGTCTCGCTAAAACTCGAGAATGGCTGAACGGATTTATCTTATCTTGGTCTTGAATTATTCGTGGAGTTCTAGGGAAGGTTTAAAAGGTGAGAAAAATTCGAATAATTGCCGGGAAAATCCTCAAAACAGTATTTTTCTATTTCCCATACAAACGTTTTCTAAATAAAATGGAGAGTCAATTTGTAATTTATTACCGCTGTATAAAGTTCAAATTCGCATGCGCGTTGGAGGATCTAATATCGCGTTCCGAAACTCAACAAAAGTGAAAGTGAATCGCGAACGCGACAAAATTGCATAGTCTCACAGCTTCATATAGCTTCGAGAAAATTAATTTTAGCTAACTTCAGTTGTTAATCTGTCCGATTATTTTTTTTTAATAAGACTATATAGAAATCGAAAGATAAATCTTAAGTTTTGTCACAAACGTTAAATTATAAATCTTAAGTTAAATTTCTGAACGCAATCATAATATTTGACATTAGATTTGACGCAGTGGCGCAGTTACGTGAATCACAATCGAAAGATGCACAAGAAAATGTCACATGAAAATGTCAAAATGTCAGCAGCTAGGCTTGAGCGAACACGATTGAGAGTTAGGCAAACGCGTTCTGCAGCAATCGATTTGATTCGGATGTTTAATTAATAATGCCGCGACCAAGACGATCGAATCTTTCCCGACAAAGCCGTAATGCAAGAAGAATACAAAATACTGCAAATGAAAGGACTGAAGAAGAACAAGAAATTGCACGTGAACAGCGCCGCAATAGTATGGCTCGACTTCGTGCTTCTCAATCACGAGAGCAAAGTGAAGCAGCCCGTGAAACAGCTCGGTTGGCAATGCAGAATCGTCGAGCGAACAACAGAAGTCAACAAATAGATAATTTGCGACGCAGAACAAGATATTTAGCTGATTTGAATTGAGCTGCGTTTCGATACAATTGCAGCAATGATTACAGCTTGCATCCTAGCGTTTGCATTGGGCAAATGGACGTTGTTTGCGAGTATTGTGGTGCATTAAAGTTTTCCGGAGAAACGCCTGGATTATGCTGCGTTAATGGTAAAGTGAAATTGCCAGTGTTGACTCCGCCACATGAGCCATTGTATTCATTGCTTTGCGGCGAAACACAAGAATCACGCCACTTTCTTGCAAATACTCGAAAATACAATAGTGGTTTCCAAATGACGCCATTTGGGGCAGACATTATCGAAGAAGGAGGTTTTAATCCGACATTTAAGGTATTTATTTTTGTACTTACATAGAATGTAGTTAAAGAATCTGGTTTTTATTTTGTAGATACAAAGACAGATTCACCATCGAATTGGATCATTACTACCTTTCGAAGATACACAGAATAAATTTTTACAAATATATTTCATGGGCAACATGGAAGAAAAACTTGATCGACGCCTAGGGATCAATGCAGGAATGAAGCGAGCAATTCTTCAAGACTTGCAGTGTCTGCTTCATGAACATCATGCGTTGGTCAGGTTGTTTAAGAGTTGTCATTGAACATTTAAAATAATCCAGATGCAGTGTGCAACATAAAAACAATCGTCTATGGGCATAGTGCCCATATTTTGGATGAATGCACTATAGGTCGTAAAATTGGAATGGGGAATTGGATTGGTCATTTAGGGATATAAGAAACAATGATAAACTACAGCCCTTTACGGCCCTTTGTTACTCCTTTTAAGGTGTTCACGGTTAACGGACGCTGATGAATTCAATGCTTGCTTAAAATCATCGCGACTGTGGCGTAATGTTGAACAAGAACTGACCAAGAATAAGCGCGATCAAATGCGTCAGGATCCACCCTTTCTCTAAACAACTGTTAGATATTGGCGAGGGGAATTTTATGGTACATAAAAATACTGGATCTACTTGAAATACTGAAAAATATTTATTAACCAAAATACATGAAGAAAAAACAGCTAGCCCTTATAGAAAACAAAAAAGGGCAAAACAACGTTTGCCGGGGTTGCTAGTATATATATATATTTTTTTTTAGTTCCTAATGTATTTTTCAATGCTATACATATATGTTTTTTTTGAAGATATTATTTCCAAACATTTTATTTTCAATCATTGTCAGCGCCTATCATATTTTGTCCAGGTCATTAGCCTGGCTTTTGTTTGTGGCTTTTTTATACCCTTGCAGAGGGTATTATAATTTTGTCCAAAAGTGTGCAACGCAGTAAAGGAGACATCTCCGACCCTATAAAGTATATATATTCTTGATCAGGATCACCTCCTGAGTTGATATGAGCATGTCCGTCTGTCCGTCTGTGCGTCTGTCCGTCTGTCTGTCCGTCTGTCTGTCTGTCCGTTTCTACGCGAACTAGTCTCTCAGTTTTGAAGCTATCGTCTTGAAACTTTGCACACACCCTTCTTTCCTTTGCACGCAGTATATAAGTCGGAACAGCCCGGATCGGCCGACTATATCCTATAGCTGCCATATAACTGATTGATCGGAAATGGTATAACTTTGGTGTTTTTAGAGTTACAGCGTTCACATTTGACATGAGAGCTATTTTTGGCAACAAATTACGACATGCCAAATTTCATAAGGATCGGCCGACTATATCTTATAGCTGCCATATAACTGAACGATCGGAAGTGAACCATCTTTCGTGTTTTTGAAGATAAAAAGCTGAAACTTGGTACAGATTATATTTTTGCCCAGTTGATCCAACCTACCAAATTTCATTAGGATCGGCCGACTATATCCTATAGCTGCCATATAACTGAACGATCGGAAATGGTACTTGGTAGAACTATATACTAACTATATACCAACTATATCCGATGTTTGCGATATATATCCGGTTTTAACTGCAAGGGTATATCAACTTCGGCTCCGCCCGAAGTTAGCTTTCCTTTCTTGTTTGCAATACATTTATTATGGAAAATGTAGGCTTTGTACAAAATTTAAGGACTCATTATGAAAACAATAATTGATAATAAAATGTTTGTTAAATTGGAATCAATATTTTGTGTCTCAACCTTATTAATTACATTTGCAGCGGAATCTACATTTTTTAAGTCCACTAGACCCATTTTGGGTGTTTTTTCGTACTCTAGTATATTAACTTTGATTTTTAAATTATTATTAATTTGCCATTCGGTTTGGCTCATATCATTTGCCCTAGTGGCCTATAAGGGTATTATATATATATATTTTTTTTTTATATATCAGTTAATACATTTTAACCTGCCTAATTTTTGTATGTTTTTTAGGCCACACGCTAATTGAACAACTTTAATGTCGCTCAATTTTACATTAGATTTTTATATATGAGTAAAAAAAAAAAGCATCGTAGTGCAATGTAAAAAAATTTTTACCACTCAGGGTTAGATATTATCAATAATTCTGCTTGCCGCTATCTTTTGCGTCAGCTGGTCGTCGCCGGTCTTGGCTTCGCTGACGCTCCTTCGTTGTCGTTAAGGGCGGCCTGCCCCTTACGCTTAATGAGTCTGCTGCTGTTGTCCTGGGCCCATGACCGGTGCCGGTCATTGCGCAGGCTTACAGCAGGTCGCTTTGCAAAACGGGCTCTCCAGAGGTCCCGGGCAATCCTTTGGGCCCTCCTGTTTAAATCTCGGAATTTCTGCTCTTTCTGGTGGGGGTAATTTTTTGTAAGTTTTTGCCATGTTTCTGATAGCAGCGTAGGTGGATGTGGGTTTATTTGTGGTTTCTTGTGGGTTTTTTGTTCGGTCGTTTAGTACTTTTTTAATGTCCACCTCGGCTCCACTCCACCACTCTAAGCTACATCCGCTATTCAATAGCTTCAGTAGTTCAGCCTTTCTGGCCTTTAGTTTTTTCACCACTCCACTTTTTTTTCCGCATATCACACCACGGCCATGTGATAAAAGTGATGCGCGCAAACTCCATTATTAAATCGAAGAGCCGTTGTATGTTTCTTGTGTTTTTATATTATTTATTTAATTCAATTTGATTTCCAGTTTTAAGCCGAAGCAACCTTTGTTGTCGCTCCGAACTCACATTTTTCTCTGATCTTATTAATATGGATTTACAGTTGAAGGAGTCTAAGTCTCGTAGCTCGTAGCTTATATATTCCTAAATACACAGCTATGCTCGCTTAGGCTGAGCGCGGAGGTACATATATGCACATACATACATGTGGTCCGCTCGTGAAACATAGTGTTACAGTGTGTACCCGTTAAGTACTCTTGGTACAGTGGATATTCAAAAAATGTGCATACTACACCTCATCTTAATATATAGGAGGGTTGCTATATATATTCTGGCCTAATAATGAAAATGCGAATATTTATGATTTGGTTATAAAGGGGTCATTAAATTCTTTTGACCACCTTTTGATAAAACCAAGGACTCCTTTAGCCTTATTAACCATCAACGAAATATGGTCGGGAAATTTAAGTTTGATGTCTAATAGGATGCCGAGATCATTAACCTGGGTTAATTTTTCTAAGGCAATCCCATTAATAGAATAAGTAGCTTGCAGAGGGCAAGAACGATAAAAAGACATATGTTTGCATTTAGATCCATTAAGTATTAGATCATTAGCTAAACACCATTTTTGAAAGTTATCAAGGTCAGACTGAAGACTGCATTGGGCAGAGATGGATTTGTACTGAAGACAAAGCTTTACATCATCTGCATACATAAGAACTAGAGAGTTCGTTAAAGCAGGGGGCAAGTCGTTTATAAAAAGCGTAAATAATAACGGGCCAAGATGACTTCCTTGAGGGACGCCGGATGTAGCACGGACCAGACGGCACTGTATGTTTTTAAATAAGACTCTTTGTGTCCTTCCATCTAGGTAGCTGGAGATCCACGTTAAGAGGTCTTTAGGAAAACCCAGCATATTCAGTTTACTCAACAAGAGTGAGTGATTAACTGAATCAAATGCTTTGCTGAAGTCTGTGTAAATTACATCGGTTTGATATCCCTTACAAAAGCCATCTATGACAAACGATGTCAACTCCAATAAGTTTGTGGTTGTGGAGCGACCCTTAATAAAGCCATGCTGACAAGGAGTGATAATCGAAGAGCAAATTTGCAACAATGAGGGGTAATTAATTTTTCAAATAACTTTGGAATTGCCGACAACTTAGAGATGCCTCTGTAGTTGGCAGCCTCGGACTTTTTCCCTTTTTTATGTAGGGGAATTATAAATGATTCCTTCCACTTAAGGGGAAAAATCGAGATTTCCAAAGATAAGTTGAAAAGTCTAAGTAGAGGTTTGCACAGAGCCCTGGCACAGTATTTTAGCAGACAGCCTGGTACTCCATCGGGGCCTGGCGAATAAATGGGTTTGACCCTTAAAAGACCAGATAATAAGTTGTTCTCAGAAAAAAACGGACAGAAAAGAAGATTTGCTGCTTGAATGTTATATGCGTAAGGCTGATCAGTCAATTTTGGAGGAGAATAAGTTGTTTGAAAAAATTGTGCGAATAGATCGGCAATGGCCTGATCAGAAGTCGCAGAGGAATTTTCAAACGTAAGCAGGGGTGAAAAAGATACGTGTTTACGCTTAGTGTTTACAAAATTATAAAACTGCTTTGGATACTCAGTAAATTGTATCCGGCAGCGGTCAATATAATTCCTATAACATTCTACTGCAGGTTTTTTTATATGTAAGTAAAAACTTATTTTTTTTATTTTTTAAGTTAGCGAGGCACCTTGTAAACCAAGGAGGATTTGTTGAAGCGGACGGATATTTCAAAGGCACACATGAGTCAAAAAATTTATTTAAAGTAAATAAAGTTTATTTAATAAAATTTTTCTAAAGTGACATTAAGATCAGTGCACGCCAGAATATCAGACCAGTCAAATGTATCAATAAGGCTATTAAGTTTCTGAAAATCAGCTTTACGGAAACAGCGAATCTTATTTACCACGCGTGGAGACATCTGATCGATACCAGGAGTGGTTTTGATTGAGACCTCCAGCGAGGATCCTCTGGGGTTGAAAGGGGAATAGCTCTGGAGAGAGCGGTACCATCAGGATCAGATACAAAACATAAGTCTAAAAGACCTAACGAATTTCTAACATGGTTAATCTGATCTAGGGACATGTCCAACATGCCCTCGGTGAAGTCATGGTAAGTTATAAGTGACAAAGATGGTGAGTTATCGACGTTGGACCACTTTGATTCTGGGATATTAAAGTCGCCCACCGCTACGAGTCGGTCACGATCCGTCATAAGATTAAAGACGTATCGAATAGCGGACAAATGCTGCCAATATGTAGGCAGACATAGGCTGTATATATGAACATGTTATGTATAAAGATTTCACGGACATAGTGATTTCAACGCAAATAAATTCTATGTCACCAAACTCATGGGATTTCACCTCTTCAGAAGCAAGAGTAGAGTCTACCGAAATGAGGACTCCACCTCCTCTTCGCTGAGATCGATCCCGTCTTAAAGTGGTGTACTTACTTGGAAAAACTTCGGAGCTAAAGATCTCCGGATTTAACCAAGTTTCTGTAAATGCTATTATATGGGATGCAAAGAAAGGACTATCAGAATATAGCTTGGGGAGTTTGCTACGTAGCCCCCTAGTATTCTGATAGGTAAGAGTAAATTCACTTTGTTTATCCGCAAAGGTTTTCTGAGCCGGATTCACACTGATGTGGTATACACTGACTTTAGTAAAGCGTTTGACTCTTTGAACCACCATCTCCTCCTTCATAAGCTGTGTCTTATGGGGTTTTCTCCACATATAATACAGTGGTTGACCTCTTATCTATCGAACCGCACGCAGCGTGTTTTGTTTAAAAACAGTTCATGACAGATTATAAACGTTTCATCCGGTGTCCCAGAAGGTAGTCACTTAGGACCTCTTCTGTTTGTTCTTTTTGTCAACGATTTACCTAGTGTTGTAAACTTTGCTACTACATTTATGTATGCTGATGATGTCAAGTTATGTCTTTCTTTCCCGGACCATTTCCTTCATAGACACCTGCAACTAGACCTTAACGAAGTCTTCTTGTGGTGCTCAAACAATCTCCTTTTGCTTTACTGCTCTAAGTGTAAGGTTATGACGTTCAATCGCAGTGTGCCTCACATCGTTTCGTACTCTCTTGAGAATAACGTCTTAAATCGTGTTTTCCTAATTAACGATCTTGGAGTTATTTTTGACAATAAGTTGTCCTTAAACGACCACATACGTTGGTCTAAAGAATTTGATGATCCTTTCACAACTAAAACTCTATACGTATCGTTGGTTCGTCCTATCTTGGAATACTGTTCTAGCGTTTGGAGTCCGCAATTCCCCAATTGGAGTCCAAAAGCAGTTTCTGCTATTTGCGTTAAAAAGCTTAAACTGGGATACTGCCACTTCCCTCCCGTCGTATAATTGCCGGTTAAAACTACTAAACCTACCTCCTTTAAAAGAGCGCCGTAATTGTGCTGGGGTTATGCTACTTCATGTGCTTATTCTTGGACAGGTTGACTCACAAGTACTTCTTGAAAAATTAATGTTTTCTGTTCCTAATAGAGGAACTAGATCCTTCCGACCCCTTTGGTTACCGATTTCTAGGTCTAATTTTGCGGAACACGACCCACTTCGCGTTATTTTTAAAAATTAGAACTCATTGTTCTAACTCATTGTTCATTTAAGCAAAATTGTCCCATTTATTATCCCCTGAACTATCCCTAGATGTAATTAAATCCAAAATTATGGAATATCTTTTCAATTAGTTATAGTAATAGTTATAGTAATCTAGAAATAACAGATCATTTTTAATAATAAATAAATAAATAAATAGAATGTATGCTAGTAGAAGAAAT
This sequence comes from Drosophila parabipectinata, assembly GCA_018153455.1. NCBI lineage: Eukaryota > Metazoa > Arthropoda > Insecta > Diptera > Drosophilidae > Drosophila > Drosophila parabipectinata. Next base: position 26,010 of record JAECYA010000404.1, on the reverse strand, counting down.
GCCTAAGGACGCCTTACAACAAGCTCGAATGGCAGCTTGTGTTCCGCTGCATCCAGTACGAGGCATGATCCTGCTTCCACTAGCACACTATCGTGCAACCCCACCTCAGGCTGGCAGCAAGTCACCGCTAAGCCAATCAAAGGTGCAGCTAAGAAGAGAGCAGGTACCGCTCTCTCTTCCAAGGTCAGCCACAAGAAGACAAGCTATACCGCCAAATCTGGAAATATAGCCTAAGCCTAAGCGACGAGGAAGAAATGGACGTCGTGCTTTCTACTTCGTAAGCCGCGATAAACCGCGCTACAACGAAGTGCGACGCAACTTTGCTTGCGGCCAAATCCAAAAATTCAGGACAATCCCAAAAAGTAGCACCGCAAGCAGCTCGATCTCCCAAGGTTCCAGGGATTATGGTTCCCGGTGTGGTTAGCTACTCTGCATTCTGCAGAGAGCTGGATGCGCTTATTGGAGACTTTTATTCCATCAAAACGCTGAACTCAGGTGACTGTGCCATTCATTGCACCTCTTCGACGCCTTCAGGCTTGTTGCCAGACACTTCCGCGAAAAAGGAACTGTTTTCCACCACCACCAGCTGCCAGAAGACCGACCCTTTCGGAAGGTAACGAGGAACATTTATCATGATGTCCCATCGGAGGATATTATTGAGTGCCTTCAGGAAGCGTTCTGCGCATCTATACCCCTCGTAACAAGGTAACACAGCTTCCGCTTAACATGAGGTTTGTGGACATCAAGAAGGCTGACAACAACAAGCTTCTTAAGAACATTTCTGCTGTTTACAGACACGTAGTGACCTGGGAGAAGCAAGAAGATGTCAGGAATACGGACATACAAAAGCATACTGCACTCGGCATTACATCTGCATAGAATGCGGAGAAAACCACCCTACCCTGGAGTGCAAGCTTGGGAAAGACGACCCTAGGTGCTTCTTTCACTGCGGCAGCTCTCACGCGGCCAACTTTAGAGGATGCAGCAAATATCTGCAAGTCGCATTTAAGCAAAATACTCAATCAAGGCTCTCAGCAGCCACAGAATCGAACACGTTTCCTTCAACCGATCTCTCACCCAACGTTGATAAGGAATCATTTGCAAGTGTAGCCAGAAGAAACCTACCTATCCCTCACAAAGAGATGGAAAATACTCCCCCTACAACACATTCCACCGAAAACGCCGCCGCCAACGCAGCAATCCTGCAGACGCGTCCACCCTCCTCTACCCTCCGCAATGGGAGCGCTTAAAATAGCCTGCTGGAACCCCAATGGGATAAGCTCGAAAGCAAACGAGATCATTGCTTTCATAGAGCTTTACGAAATAGACATTCTTTTGTTGTCAGAAGTCCGTCTCTGTTCGCGGTCCACCCTCAGGATCCCTGGATTCACTTTGCACAAAGCCGATCATTCGGATGACCGGCGACATGGGGGCGCAGCGATCTTCGTCAAGTCAGCCATAGCCCATTAACTCTCTTCCACTCTTTCGGAAGAGCACATACAAGCCGTCTCCATCGAGATATCTACAAGAAGGGGGAGGTTTAACGTTGCTTCGGTGTACTGCCCTCCTGCTGTCAGGTGGCCGGAAGCAGACTTCACGACTTTCCTCTCCAATCTCGGAGATAAGTTTCTTGCTGCAGGTGACTGGAATGCCAAACACAGATGGTGGGGCAACTATGGTGTGCCAGAGGCCGGACCCTCAGCTCTGTCCTGGCCAATGTCAATGTCGACATTGTAGCAACTGCAGAAGCCACATGCTACCCCTATCGTGCAAACGCCACCCCCAGTGCAATTGACTTTGGCATCTTAAAAGGCTTCAGACAACGACAGGTCTCTGTCAGAGCACTCACCGAGCCGAGCACTCACCGAGCACTCACTCATCTTCCGACCACCTCCCGTTGCTCTTCATAATATACGAAGAAGCTCAATTCCATAAAGGAGTCCCCAAAATGCTACCTGCGCATGCAAACGTTGCCACTTTTAAGTCCTACATCGATCCTTACACCGTGCTCAACACACCAATAACAACCTGCAGCGATCTGTATGCATACGTAGATAGCTTCACCTCTTAAATTACTAAAGCCGCCCAGAGAGCTACGCCACCTCAGCGCCAATCTGGTCTCCCACCTAATAGAAGGGCACCAATACTAACCCCGGAGGCAAGAGCACTCCTGGATCTAAAAAGGCACCTCAGAAGGCAATTCATTGTGTCAGGAGATCCTGCAACTAAGCAGCGTCTATCTAGCATTACTAATAGACTGCGCAGGTTGCTAGCGAAAACCCGCCAAAAGAACATCTATACCCATCTATTCGATATGGAAGCTAACGAGAGAAATTAAAAGACAGCCGCTTGTACAATCCCCAATACAAAGCCACACTGGCCGCTGGCTTAAGAACGACTCCGACAAAGCCAACGCTTTTGCTGAACATCTGTCTGCCACCTTCCCTCCTTTCCCTCCTTTCCCTCCATCAGACACACCACGCCGCAAGAAGTCACGCTGCAATTAAAGGTGCTTAATTTAAAAAAGACTCTTGGACCCGATGGCCTTGACAATCGAGCGGCCAAGGCTCTTCTACCCAAAGGAGTGCTGGTGAAAATTTTCAACGCCATGCTAAGCCTGGAACATTTTATGGAATTTAAACCTGGATCATCACGATCCCAAAGCCAACCAAGCCACTATCTCGAATCGAGTCTTACCGCCCAATCAGCCTGCTACCCACTTTCTCGAAAGCCGACTATTAGGGCTACCACAAGTAGAAGGCCATATTCCTCAACATCAGTTCGGCTTCAGGAAATCCCATGGCTGCCCAGAACAAACCCATCGCCTGGTCAACCACATCACCCACGGACTCGAGCATAAACTGCACACAGCGTCTTTCTCGACGTAAAACAAGCCTTTGGTGCGGCACGAGGGCCTTCTTTACAAAATCAAGGAACTTCTCCCTGCACCCTATTTCGCCATCCTGAGGTGTTTTATTGCCGATCGAACCTTCGTTGTAGCAGTAAAGGACTCACGATCCAGCTTGGCTCACGTTCACGCAGGAGTGCCCCAAGGAAGTGTACTTGGACCGTTCCTATACACGATGTACATGCCAGTTCCGTCGCCCACCACAGACGCTCGTATGCTTCTGGCTACTTACGCCGACGACACGGCCTTGCTTGCATCCCACTCGTCTCAGCTGACAGCCTCGGCTGCTGTTCAGGCTGAGTGTGTGGAGCGCTGGACCAAGCAATGGAACATTGCCATAAATTGCAGCAAGTCGGCATGTGTCACTTTTTCTTCAAGACTTGTGATCGACATCGTCCATACCTTCAATTAAAAACGCCTCCTCTCACCACTACTTAGGTGTACACCTAGATCACAGGCTCATATGGAACACCCCCATAACGGCGATCAAAGCCAAATGCATTCGAAAACTCCAAAAGCTCGACTGGCTCCTGGGATCCAAAAGCCTCCAGCTTTCGACGAAACATTTGCTGCTCAAAGCAATCCTCACGCCAACCTAGACGTATGCGATCGAGGTATGGGGCACCGCATCCAAGCACCAGCTAAACAGGCTGAGGGTAGTGCTGCTCGACGGGCATCCGGACTTCCCTGGTATGTGACAAAACGACCTACGCCTTGTTCCGGTGGGCGACCTCCTAAACCAACACAGCCGACGGTACTCGGACAGGCGAACGAATCACCCAAATCCACTGGCTAGCAGGCTGGCCGACCGGCAAACTCTTAGGCGTTTAAAGAGATTTCACCCCAGCGATCTGTCTTCCCGTGTTGTTCAATAATATATTAAACTAATGTAAATAACTGTAAATTATTGTATATATTCTAGGCCCATATCCCATATGTTCCATATTCACCCCATCTTCTATGCGCCCGGTCATGTTCAAATGGTTCTGAACGATTCCGGCGACTACAATAAAATTCAACTTGTTAAAAAAAAAAAAAAGGACGCCTCTATCTCACGGTATGTCACATGACGATCTTGCATTATCAGTTCATGCACGGCGTCAATGTTCTCTGGAACAAAAGCCGTGAAAATGATTGCGCAAAAATGTTTACGAGTTAATTTCATTTTCTGTCAAATTGATTTTGTCACTGTAAACAACACAAATTATGGCCGTACGTCAAAACGTTCTGAGCACGTTTCTGCTAAAACATTTCAAACTTCCGAATGAAAACGTCAGATGGCGCCAGGCAACACTTAAACCTATCACAGTATCTCCTCCCTCTTTCTATGTGACTGCCAAGTGCGTTTTCCACCTTGATCAACAGGTTCTCCAGAACGTGTTACTTGGGAGCCAGCTCCCTTATCGTATGGGCCAGCACCTTCTTGACACACTGGACCATCTTTTCTCAAGTGCCATCCTCATTTGGGTTCGCCGGAGAGTTGAAGATCCATTCGACTCCTTTCGATTCAATTCGATTCGATTATAAGCCGTGCCCCCAGCACGGCCGCTTGAAGTTCCATTCCCAGGACTGACATCGTCCTTATCGGAGCACACTTCGTTTTGGAATAAACGAAATGGCCCTCCAATACGCCGTCGCAGCAAAAGCCGACTGACTGAAGTCCACGAAGACGTGAAGCTGAAGTGCTCGTACTCGTCCAGTACCAAAGAAGTAACGTGGACACTGGAACTTTCTCACATAGTTCATCTCTTGCCGCCAGCTCTCAAAAGCTGCGGCTAGCTCGCCTGGCAACGGCTCATCCCAGGTGACTCCTCTCCAAAATCTTTCGCATCAGTCACGTTGCTGGGAACCCGATAGTACTCGACACTGATTTTAAAGTCATCTTTGGCAGGATGCCAATACATGCCCAATACTTTTTGCTCGAATTCGGTCCACTCGACGTTTTCGTTGGTGCCTAGCGCATTTAAGGTTCTGACCATTCTCGTCGAGCATGTATTTCTCTTACCCGTTTTGAAACGGCAATAGTTCATTCTTTTCTGCGAAACTGTCTACGTAATCGTCCACGTAGTGGTACACTTCTATGGCCAGACCCGCCCGGGAATCAGAGTGCGCGAACCTTGACGCGTTTACGGTCTTCACGTACTGCGCTGAGCTTGGCGAACAAGCTGCTCCAAACGTCATCACTTTCATCTCGTAGATCTCCGGGACGTTTCAGACGTCCCCATGCCTCCCTAGGAATCTCTGAGCGCATCTGTCCTGTGGTTTTATTAATATTTGATGGAACTCCTTGATGTCAGCACAGACTCCTACGATTTCTTTCCTAAAGTGGAAGAGAACAGCCGGGAGTGAATTGTAGTTCTGGGGGCCCTTCAGTAGGGCTGAATTTAGGGATTTTAGGTGCGCGTGATCCAGCCCAATAAGGATCCTTGGCAGTGCGTTGCTGAATGGCTTCACTGGTAGGCGTGCGCTACTTCTCGCTCTTGCCGTCTTCACACCATTTCGACGTAAACTCTGCATCGGAAGATTTAGATTGCTTACTGTGTAGAAGTTCCTTAATCCATGTCGCTTCGGTTTTCCCGCTCCACTGATCCGCAGGTTAACCATCCTCTTTGGCTCTCTGGCGGCCAAGCCGCCAAGCCACTGTACCTCCCGTTTCTGGCTACTCCGTAGATCCCTCCTGTGGCCGTCATCTGACTGTTGGGATCGTCTGGGACTACCGGCTTGTCATGCAGCAAATAGTGATGCTTCCTCTGGCATCCGTAAACGTTGCATGCAGAACCGCGCCATGTGCCCGGTTTTAAGGCACGCAAAACAGATTCGATGTTTCTTGACGAACTCCATTCGCATCCTGACAGTGGCGTGATTGGACTGCCTGCAATCCTTGACAACGTGTTGCCCTTGACACATGAGGCAACCTCTGCACTCAAAATAAAAACTTTATTTTTTCTAAATACAAGAAAAGATTTCTAGTTTCAAGAAAAAAATTTCTGAAAACAAGAAAAATTGTTTAAATCAAGGAAGTTTTTCTCAAATATAGAAATAGTCGCCATAAACTGAAATCGGCCTAAAAACAATGAAATTTTTCTATAGTTAAGGAAAATTATGACTTATTATCAGGAACTATTTTCTTAATAATAGAAAGGCACACCATAAAAGAAACTAAACCCTAAAAATGCACAGTGTTACCCTTTAATTTAGGTAATTTAGATATCTCTGTCAGTGGTCGGCACCCAATACATTGATATGATTTTAATGCATTAGTTTTAGTATAGCAGAAGGCAGAAAGTAGGCTGTCAGCATGAAGTTTAACACTGTGAATAACACTGTGCGTGGCAGAGCACGGGCAGATAAATGCAGACTGATCTATATTATATTTTAAATATAAAGTTTTAACATGTTAAATACAAAAAATCATGTTAAGAAATAATGTAACGATGTTTGAACTATCAAATATCGCACAAACAACGGAGTCTTCATCTCTAAGATGTTGACATTACAAGTTTTGTTCAAGCATTGAACACTATGTTTTATAGAAATTCTAAAGATACAGTTTCAAGGGATCGGACTCATGAAATACGAGTCAAACAGCATAATCTAAAACTGATCCCCTGCAGCCTACACAAAAATATGTACTCAAGTGGTGCGCTTATCGCACTGGAGAAAGGGTCGCATAGCAGGTCAGCGTGCAGTGCGTTGACAAGTAGTTTTTAATAGATTTAAGATTTTCATGTATCGTACTTATAAGAGAACTTTACAAAATAAAATCAGTTTCCAAAAGGAGCTCATTGGAGTAAGACCTATTTATTTAGGGCTCCTCTTAACAAGTTTATTTAACAAGTGCAAATGGATTCCTTGCTGAAAAAGATAGTTACTAAAATATAGGTAAGTTACTAAAAACGTTACCAATTTAATAAGTAATTTAATAAAATTACTAGTTTAATTAAACTAGAGCTAATTTTGGAAGTACATGGTAGATCTTAACATCGGCAAAAAGCCAGAAGGTCTGCTGTATATGCCAAAATTTATAATTTGAAGTCTAAGGAGAAAAAGTTATGAACTGGCAAATTACGCCCCACTTCAAAGGATTAAAATAATTTTCCAAATACATTTTCAGGTAATATGGCTGATGTTCAATAGTGAAGAGGTGAAGCTTAGCCTGTGAAGAGGTCAACGAAAAATTGGATCTTACTTTTGAGTGGCGCAAAAGTTTCTTTTTCTCGGACGCCACAAGTGTAGCTACACTTAGCTTATCGAGGAATTGCCCATTCTTAAGCAGAATTGTGAACACAAATTGGTAATATTTTTTATACATTAATTTGGTTTTATTTAATGCATTTATAAAATAAATTCTTAGGTTGTGGCAATTTTTTCTCTCATTTCTTTAAAAGGAAGTCCAGGGTTTTATCTTACTAAAAACATTCCTTCAACAAAGCGAAGGTAAAAAGGCAATAATTACACTACCTTAAAACATGTTTTAAAACATTCACCATTAAATAGTATATTGATATATTTATATCGCAATATTAATAATGTAAAATGTAGCAATAAAATTTCTAGTATTTAGAAAAGTTCACCCTCAATTTAAGAAATATTTGTATATATTTTAGAAAGGGTTTTCTTAATTTTAGGGCACCTCGCTCTGGGGCTTAGAAAAAGTCGCCATGAAATTAAGACTTTTTCCTTAGTTTTAGAAAAGTACTTTCTAACAACCTAAAAAAACAAACCCTAAATTTAAGAAATTTTTTTCTACTTTTTAGAAATTTTTTTCTTATTTTTAGGGCAATTTGCCCAAGATTTTAGAAACGAAATGCCATTAATTTTAGAAAAATTTACCCTAACTTTTATGGTGCGGTGCCGTTGAAGACAAAAATAGGTCGAATTTGTAAATCTTAGGGTTCATTTTATTTTGAGTGTATCATTGTACAGTACTGGAGAACAATCAAAGGCTTTGTTGAGGGAATGTTTATAGTAAGATAAAACTCTGGACTTCCTTTTAAAGAAATGAGAGAAAAAATTGCCACAATCTAAGAATTTATTTAATAACAAATTAAAATAAAACAAAATTAAATAAATTAACATTATTTTATTAAAATATTATAATTTGCCTTAAATAAAACAAAATTAATGTATAAAAAACATAACCAATTTGTTTTCAAAATTTTGCTTAAGAATGGGCAATTCCTCGATAAGCTAATTTTATCGTCCGAGAAAAAGAAACCAGTTGTAATTTACCAGTTGATAACTTTTTCTTCTTAGCCTTAAAATTATAAATTTTGCCATATACAGCAAACCTTCTGGCTTTTTGCCGGTGTTAAGATCTATCATGCACTTCCACAATTAGCTCTAGTTTAATTAGATTAGTAATTTAGTTAAATTAGTAACGTTTTTAGTAACTTACCAGCGAAAAAAGAAGCAAACGCTTCTCAGTTTATCTTGTTCAGCAAGGAATCCATTAGCACTTGTTAAATAAACTTTTTTAATAAACTTGTAATGTCAACATCTTAGAGATGGAAGACTCCGTTATTTGTGCAATATTTGATATTTCAAATATCGTTACATTATTTCTTAACATGATTTTTTGTATTTAACATGTTAAAACTTTATAAATAAAATATAATATAGATCAGTCTGCATTTATCTGCCCGTGCTCTGCTACTTTCTGCCTTCTGCTATACTAATACTAATGCGTTAAAATCATATCAATGTATTGGCTGCCGACCTCTGACAGAGATATCTAGGGTTACCTAAATTAAAGGGTAACACTGTGCATTTTTAGAAAGGAATTTCTATATTGTAAAAACAGTTTTCTGTTTGTTAGGGTTAGTTTCTTTTATAGTGAGCCTTTCTATTATTAAGAAAATAGTTCCTGAAAATAATTCATAATTTTCCTTAATTATAGAAAAATTTCATTGTTTTTAGGGCGATTTCAGTTTATGCCGACTATTTCTATATTTGAGAAAAACTTCCTTGATTTAAGAAATTTTTCTTGTGTCAGGAAATATTTTCTAGAAACTAAAAATCTTTTCTTGTATTTAGAAAAAATAAAGTTTTATGGCGAATTTCTAAATTTAGGGTAAATTTTATTTTGAGTGTAGGCTATCGGTAGTCTCCAAGAACGCACACTGGAATATTATTCATTTCTCTGGCTGACCTTCAAACTCTTGAAGATCGGACAATCTGCGTGGCGTCCACCTATTTGCCAAGCCCGCTGTTCCATAAGATCTGGGTGATGGAGTAGGTACGACGAAACTGCATAGCTCCCGTGCTGTGTAACCTTTTTCTGGCTGCACCGTGGCTGTGACTCAATATGGTGGAGAGTAGCTAACGGTTGTATACCTTGTACTTCTTGTGACTTATTGCCCTATCGCCGCATTACCGCCCAAATATGGTGGCAAGCTTTCACTCAATTGTGGCGGCAGATTTGCACTCAATCGTGCCGTTCATCGTAAGATGGCATCACTAACTCTGGTGGTCCCGTTGGCAGATTTTCACTTAAGCAGGTCTTACTGTCGCGCTCACACATAGCGCCTTTCCTAGCGGTGTATTCGCCACACTGCTCACACCGACGCCGCTCGACACGATACTCTCACTCGAAGCAGCGGAAAGACTTTAATGAAGACAGAAGAAGAGCAGCCTTCATCCTCATGAGGTGGACACATTGGCAGAAGCTAACCCGGACAAGGCCGAGAGCATATGGTATATGAACCCGGACCTTGTGATCATAAGGATCAGAAGGGCGATCCTGCCCGACTTTCAACTGGCAAAGGCGTGTGAGAGTCTAGAACCGAAAAAACTCGAGATCCTGCCAAGGAGATCATGCAAAGCGTTAAAACTCAGAGATCTACGAAGGGTGGAGCCCCCCAGCCAAGTAGAGGAAGGCCCAGCCACATCCGTCCAACCGCTCGTTCGCCGATGGGACGAGGGGAAGAACCCTCATTGGAGTCCTGGACAAGAGATCCAAGGACGTGCTCAGCCCCAAAGACGTCTGTTGACGAGTGGTACACGAGTTGCATGGGCGCTTCATGGAGGAGATGGTAAAGAGCGGAGGACCTCCAGAATGCGAATACGCATGATGGTTCCAGGGTATCGTCAAGGTGATAGCCTGCCAAGGCGCGCGATCGGTGGAGATGTACAATCAAATGATAGCATCGCTTGGAGAGATCAAAAACGGTGCAAAGCTAGTTGACTGTGCAGAGATCCCAAGTTAACCAAGGGCACGAGTATGGCTCACACAAAAGCCGGCCGACCCTAACACCATCCTGGCGATGCTGAGAATGTGCAATCTGACGCTTCCCAAGGCGGATAGGAAAGTCGCCAAGGTGGAGGAGGCGGTAGGACTGCGGAGGCAGGTCGTCCTTACTCTGAACTAGGAGACCGTGAAGATCCTGGAAGCATCAGAGCACCGGATCAAATACGGATTCGAGAATCTACAAATATATCTACAAATCCGTATCTACAAATCCTATGCGAAGAGCAAAGCAGGAGGCATTGAGCTGGAGGCAGACTTGGAGGAGCCGACCGAAAATGGGTACCCGGAAGGAATGCCGGATGAGGAGGAGGACATCCTGGAAGGGTACATCTCGGAAGAGAGCGAATTGGCAAGCGCACTTAGATGCGTCGGGACGAAGGAGCCCAATGAGCTCCAAGACAAAAGCATAGATTACTGTGGTGAAGTATCTTAAGAACGTCTGTGACAATCTTGCAGATAACGCTGCACCACAGTAAGGCGGCGTCTGCTGCCTTCCTACTCAACCTCGCTGAGAGTGGAGCTGATGTGGCCCTCATCCAGGAACCCAGGATCCTTGGAGACAGGATTTTTGGGTTGGGGGCGTCGGAGTATAGGCTATGCAAAGCCGATACAACTGGTAAAAGGCGAGCCTGCATCCTCGCAAAAAAGAACCTTAACCTCTTTTTGCTACCCAATTTCAGCAATGAAGACCACGTAGCCGCAGCCATAGAGAGCCCAAATGGCCTCTAAGGGTATGTTCGGCGTATATGGGCCACGACCAGGAGGCCCTCCCCCCGCACCCGCTACTCAAACAGCTGGTGGAAAACAGCAAGAAGCACAAGATCGACCTGATCATAGGTTGCGATGCTAACGCCCATCATCATCAGTGGGAAAGCACTGACACGAACGAGAGGAGTGAGTCAATCTTCGATTTTATCCTAGGCTCCAATCTTCTGGTGGGTAACACGGGTACAGAACCCACCTTCATAGTCAAGAACAGAAGGGAAGTACTTGACATCACTCTTTACTCTGACTCCCTAGCAGACAAGATTGTTAGATGGGGAGTCCTAGAGAAACACTCTTTTTCGGACCATCGATACATAGAATTAGTGGTCAATTTTGAGAACATTAATCGACTAACGGTACGCAACCCGAGAAAAGCGAACTGGGAGTTATACAGGAAAAAACTAGAAAGTTCCTTGGGAAACCTCCAAAAAGGGACGTTGACAGTAGGAAAGCCCTGGATGCCATGGTGGACACGCTTACGGCAGCGTGCGCCAGGGCATTCAATAAAGCTTGTCCCAAAAGCAGATCAGGCAATAACAAGTCAAAGAAACCACCATGGTGGTCGCAAACACTTGCGCCCTTTAAGACCAAGGCCCGCAAGGCCTTTAGCCTGGGAGACGTATAAAACGAACCTTAGGCAATATAACAAAGAACTTCGCAAGGCAAAAAGGAATGCCTAGACCAAGTTCTGCACGAACATTCAGCAAACATCAGAGGCCTCCCGACTTCGGTCCTCGCAACTACTGCACCAAATGTAAGATATATTAAAACCTCAGAAGGTAACTGGACATCGTCCAGCAAAGAAACCTTAGAGGCTCTCACAGAGGCACATTTCCCGGGATGCTCTCTAAAAAAAACAACACTGGAAATGCAGAGACAGGGGGATAGCCCCTCCCTCCCTAACCAAGTTTAATACCTATTGAGTGACAGGTATCTCAGCTGGGCGATAAAAAGCTTCAAGCCTTTCAAATCCCCAGGCCTAGATGGCATTGTCCCGGCTCAACTAATTAGAGCCGGACCCAATCTGAGGACTTGGGTCAAGAAAGCTTTCTCAGCAATTTTCAGAATAGGCATCGTGCCCGCGACGGGGTTGCGGACGAAGGTTGTCTTCATACCCAAACGGGAAAGCCACTGCTCCCCTTAGGACTATAGACCTAAAATCCTGTCGTCCTTCCTCCTCATGACAATGGAGAAATTAATCATCCTCCACATTAATCTTCCCATAAGCCAGATGACATTTCGGGATGACAGCACGTGTATAGGAAGGGCCGATCCACTGAGACGGCGATCATAACGAGATCACTACGTTCGTCAAAAAGGCACTTAGTGACAAGGAGTACGCACTTATTGGTTTTCTAGGCATAGAAAGTGCGTTCAACAACATCCCGCATGTTAGATAATCAATGCGCCGTCGAGACTGGTAAACAGAACTTTTCAGGCAACACTAGGAGGAGAATCTATTTAAAGATACGTCAGAAGAGGCACTCCGCAAGGAGGTGTACTCTCCCTCCTACTGTAGAACGTGGCGGTTAACAACCTATTATGATCCCTAAAAGGTGGTGGTTGCAAAGTTATTGTTTATGGGGATGATGTTTCAATTGCTTTCTCTGGAAAATTTCCCCAGACTCTATGCGACCGCATGACGGAAAAGCTAAGGGTTCTCTTAGCATGGGCAGTCAGGGACGGGCTAGGAGTAAATCCATCCAAGACCGAACTTGTCCTCTTCACTAGGAACTACAAAATACCGAAATAAAGGGTTCCAAAACTATCAGAGGAAACACTTACCTTCAGTGGTAACACCAAGCGCCTAGACATTATGCTAGACAGGAAACTGGACTGGAAGCTAAACACCATGGATAAAGCAAACAAGGCGACTACCGCGCTCTATACCAGCCGCATGGCCATTGGATTCAGATGTAGAATCTCTCCAAAAATAGAAAGATGGTTGTATTCAGCTGTCATAAGACCCATCATATTCTATAGTGTAGCGGTCTGGTGGCCTGCTCTAATAAATCCATATGTAAAGAGAAGTTTAGGAAAACGAAAGAATTGGCGGAGGTCTGTATCACAGGCAGCCTACGTACTACACCGACGGATGCCCTAGACTTCATACTCGACCTATTACCGGTAGAGATATTGGGGGTCAAGCCACGCTATCGGCAATTGGGCTACGCGAGATGGGCATATGGAAATGGACTGACTATGGACATACCAAGTTGGATCTACACCACTGCACTCCAACGGGGGCTACAGCCAACTGCGTAACTGTTGATCATCCCACCTTAAAATACAAGGTTTCCCATTCCAACAGGGGAGGAATGGGCCACACAAATCCTGGGACCAGCCGGTTCCCTCCATATTTACACAGACGCTTCAAAATTGAATGGCCAGGTGGAAGGCAGTTTCCATTGCGAACGGCTGTGTCTAAATGAGTCCTTCAGACTCCCCGGCCACTTATTGTGTTCCAAGCAGAAATAATAGCTATTGGGAAAGCACTTAGATCTCCAGAATATATTGGCAATCAAAAAACCATTTGTATCTTCTTATATTCAAGCGACACTCAGAGCTTTTGGCGGATTTACGAGCAGCATGGCATCCACCTCATATGGGTGCCCGGATATAGGGACCACGAAGGAAATCGCGCCGCTAATAAACTAGCAAGGACTAGTAGGCATTCCCTTAGGTACCACTGAGGAAATGGAGAAATCTCCAAAACTGCAGGAACTCACGCATGATAAGGCCCATCAGCTCTAGGAAGAGGTCAATGATGCAGGTCACCCTGAATAGGCAGGACTGCGGTCAAGGCCATCACGGAACACTGGTTAATAGGAACACACGCGGTTAGACTACTGGTGCCACACTGTGATTACTGTAGAAGCTGTGGGGATGTAGAAGAGGAAGAGAAAGTCACACACCTCCTGTGTCATTGCCCTGCACTGGGGCGCAGCTGACTCAAATTCCTGGGTGCAGCAACATTCACGGACCTAAAAGACCTCACGGAGGTGGCTCCACGCAAACTCGTTGCCTTTATCTGGACTGAAATTCATTTGTTAAACAACAATATCCTCCGTCACGAAAAACCGTTGCTTAATTTGTTCCAGTAAAATTAATAATTATTAACGTCATTACTGTTAAATAATCGAAATAATCTTGATAGCACATTTGAACAGTATTTCTGATGTTGATCCAATACCAATATTATAAAGTTGACGATCAGTTACCTCTTTAATAGCTGTAAATTGTTTTGCTATTATATTGAAGTTGTCGAAAATTTGAATTTTAGTTTATACTTGAATTGTATTTTGTAGTTGTTAGTGTCTAAATTTACTCTAAGATAACTTAGGGCGGAGTGGGAGCGAATGCTCATATTCGCTCTGGTGCGAATTGGCCCCGCTTCGCCGCAATAGATAAGTTAGGCTTAAGATTAGAGAAAAATACATTCGAAATTATAACGTTGATGAGGCACGACCATTTTTTTCGTTATCGTTTTTTTTCGCATTTTTTAGATATTTAGCAGCCACTCTTTTTTTATACCCTTGCAGAGGGTATTATAATTTTGTCCAAAAGTGTACGACGCAGTGAAGGAGACATCTCGGACCCTATAAAGTATATATATTCTTGATCAGGATCACCTCCTGAGTTGATATGAGCATGTCCGTCTGTCTGTCTGTCTGTTCCTACGCGAACTTGTCTCTCAGTTTTAAAGCTATCGTCTTAAAACTTTGCACACACCCTTCTTTCCTTTGCACGCAGTATATAAGTCGGAACGGCCCGGATCGGCCGACTATATCCTATAGCTGCTATATAACTGAATGATCGGAAATGGTATAACTTTGGTGTTTTTAGAGTAAGAGAGTTCAAATTTGACATGAGAGCTATTTTTGGCAATTACGACGTGCCAGATTTCATAAGGATCGGCCGACTATATCCTATAGCTACCATATAACTGAATGATCGGAAATGGTATAACTTTGGTGTTTTTAGAGTAAGAGAGTTTAAATTTGACATGAGAGCTATTTTTGGCAATAAAGACGTGCCAGATTTCATAAGGATCGGCCCGACTCAGTTGATCCAACCTACCAAATTTCATTAGGATCGGCCGACTATATCCTATAGCTGCCATATAACTGAACGATCGAAGCCAAGCTGCCGAAGTTATTGGGTCCGACTTTTACGTCGACGACATGTTAACGGGTGGTGGTTGCATAGAGGAGCTAAAGACAATTAAGTCTGAAGTAACTCAGGTTTTTCAAAACGCTGGGTTTGAATTGAGCAAGTTGTTTTCAAACTCGCCTGAAGTTACTGCATCCGAGAGCACGGTTAAGCCAATAACACTTTCGGACTCAGAACTGACTAAAGCATTAGAAATCGCTTGGGTTCCTAAAGAAGATATATTTAAATTTGAAATTGATGCTTCAGCCATGGGTCAAGGGGTGACCAAGCAGACCCTTCTTTCGGTGACATCGAAGCTGTTTGTCCCCTTGGCCAATTAAGCCCTATACTTATAAAATTTAAGATCCTATTGCAGGAACTTTGGCTAAATAAGCTAGATTGGAATGAGACAATTCTACTGCACTTTAAAACAGCGTGGCACAAAATACAATTTGCCTTATCGCAATTAGAGGACATCTCAATTTCGAGATTCGTATTTACCGAGCCGATGTCACCGATTCAAATTCATGCCTTTTCTGACGCATCGATGAGAGCCTATGGAGCCTGCGTCTATATTCGTTGCGAAGGTATCTGCAGAAGGTATTAAAGTTTCGTTATTGACTGCAAAGTCTAAAGTAGCGCCGCTCAAGACAAAGACGCTATATGCCGCTCACCTTCTCGCCTCTAATAAAAGTTCCGATCGGATTCAGAAGTAACTCTTCATTGGATTCGTTCCCATTAATCGTCGTTTTCAACGTTCGTATCGAATAGAGTAGCTGAAATTCAAGAGTGGTCAGATGATAGCACGTGGCGGCATGTACCAACTAAACAGCACCCGACGGATATAGTGTCCAGAGGTGGAGACGTAAAGGAGACTGTAGAATCGATCTGGTTTACAAGTCCATCATTTTTAAAGAACCGGAAGATAAGTGGCCGACGAGCCCTCGGTTTGATCTGTCACCAAAACTTCTACAGATGGAAGCGAAAAAGAATGCGGTCGGATTAACCGCAATCGTATCTATCGGTTGGGGGGCGACTAGCTAATGCTCCTATATCGTACGATGCCAAGTTTCCAGTATTGTTGACAAAACGCTTTCCATTTGTTCAGAGCTACGTCCGATACTTGCACGAGTCGAATTTTCATGTGGGTCCACGAGCACTTGTGAGTCTTTTGCGACTACGCATATGAATCGTAAATGCGCAGGAAGTCTGTAGTCAGACAATACGGTCATGCATTCGCTGCTTTAAACTCAAATCATGGGAGATTTACCCTTAGACAGAATTCTTTCTCTCCGCCCGTTCTCTATATGTGGTGTTGATTTTTGTGGCCCTATGGATACGACATTGAAAATTCGTGGTAGGCCACTCCAAAAAAAGAATGCTCTGAAGTAATTCGAAATTAATCTCCACAACCTTTAAAATTCTATATTTTCCGGGGTCAAAGTATGAAAATTTTTTTTTGGAAATGTGTTCGCTTTTATTTGCAACTGCTTAGAGATATAAGAAACAATGCTATCCAAAATGGTACACCAAATAATATAAGTTGCAAAATTGGATGCTTCAATTCTCTTTGAATGCAAATGCAAATGGTTCCAATGCGGCAAGTTAAGTAACATGTTCTTGGGAAAGACAAGTTAAGAAATTGTAATATGATGTTGATAATTTGGGGTATTCGAGCAAATAATTTTATTTTATAAAAAAATTAATTTTGCAATAATATAAAGAACTGTTAAGAGGAGCCCAAAATAATAAGGTCGTACTCCAATGAATTCCGTTTAGAAACTCATTTTATTTTTTAAAATTCTTTTATAGAAAAGTTACATTAAAATCTTAAATCTTTTTAAAACTACTGATCAACGCACTGCACGCTAACCTGCATGCGACCCTTTCTCAAGTGCGATAAGCGCACCACTTATGTATGTGTTTGTGTTAGGCTGCAGGGGATCGGTTTTAGACCATGCTGTTTGACTCGTATTTCATGGGTCCGATCCCTTGAAACTCTAACTTAAGAATTTCTATAAAACATAGTGTTCAATGCTTGAACATCTAGAAAAGGTTTTGTTAGCGACGTCGATCGTAAGCGTTAGAACTAAAAATGGCGAGCACATATTGGCCCGAGCATTACTTGACTCTGGGTCACAAATGAACTTCATTACTTGCTCATCGCTTACAGATCCGTGGGGAGGAATCGTGTATCAACTTGCTTGGAATTGGTCAAGCTAACTCCCAGGTTAAGAAAAAGATACACACTGTGGTGAAGTCAACAATTAATGGTAGTGAGTTTCCGTTCGACTTTTGGATTTTGAAAACTATCTCGGGTTATCACCCTAACCAGTCAGTGAACGTGAAAGATTGGGACCTACCAAAGAACTTGCCGTAAGCAGACCCATATTTCTACAAACCTCAGCGGATAGACATGTTAATTGGAGCTGAGTCATTTTTCGAACTGTTTTCCGTTGGCCAAATAAAACAAGGGCCAAACCATCCCATTCTCCAAAAACTCTCCTTGGATGGATAGTATCGGGAAAATATAAAGCAAATACCTCAACTCCTCAATAGCCTGTCTCTAGCCTGAATTGCCAAAAAGAATTACTCGAGTCGATAGATGGCAATTTTAAATAATTCTGGTCGTTGGAAGAAGTACCAACTTCCAAAAAGCTTTTGTCACCTGAACAAGAGTTATGTGAGAAACATTATCACAAAAATACAGTTGTCTGCCTTCAGGTCGATTTGAAGTCAGGCTTCCATTTAAATCGGATCCAAGCGTTTTGGAAAACTCGTTCGAGGTAGCCAAACGCCGTTTTTTGTCGCTCGAGAGAAGATTATCTCGAGATCCGAATTTAAATTAAAATTTAAAAAAAAAGTATGTGGAAAGTATGGAACAATACGAATCCTTAGGTCATATGTCCCCTACAAGCAATGATGTTCTTGCTGCTCCACACTACGTCATACCCCATCAGTGTGTCTTACGGCTTCAAAGCACATCGACCAAATTACGAGTCGTGTTTGATGCGTCTTTTAAGACATCAACACATAAGTGCCTTAACGATCTGTTGATGGTTGGTCCTACCATCCAGGAAGAGTTGTATTCAATTCTTCTTAGGTTCCGGCTGAACAGATTCGCTCTGATAGCCGACATAAAAAAGATGTATCGCAAAGTAATGGTAAATGAAGCCGATAGGTCCATCAGAGTCCTTGAAACTTTGCAAGCTCAACACCGTTACATATGGCACTGCGCCAGCCCCATTCCTGGCCATAAGGTGTTTGAAGATGTTGAGTGAATCTGTGAAAAATACATTCCCTCGAGCTGCCGAAGTTATTGGGTCCGACTTTTACGTCGACGACATGTTAACGGGTGGTGGTTGCATAAAGGAGCTAAAGACAATTAAGTCTGAAGTAACTCAGGCTTTTCAAAACGCTGGGTTTGAATTGAGCAAGTGGTTTTCAAACTCGCCTGAAGTTACTGCATCCGAGAGCACGGTTAAGCCAATAACACTTTCGGACTCAAAACTGACTAAAGCAATAGAAATCGCTTGGGTTCCTAAAGAAGATATATTTAAATTTGAAATTGATGCTTCAGTCATGGGTCAAGGGGCGACCAAGCAGAACATTCTTTCGGTGACATCGAAGCTGTTTGTCCCCTTGGCCAATTAAGCCCTATACTTATAAAAGGAAAGATCCTATTGCAGGAACTTTGGCTAAATAAGCTAGATTGGGATAAGTCAATTCCACTGCACTTAGAAACAGCGTGGAATAAAATACAATTTGCCTTATCGCAATTAGAGGACATCTCAATTCCGAGATTCGTGTTTACTGAGCCGATGTCACCGATTCAAATTCATGCCTTTTCTGACGCATCGATGAGAGCCTATGGAGCCTGCGTCTATATTCGTTGCGAATCTGCAGAAGGTATTAAAGTTTCATTGTTGACAGCAAAGTCCAAAGTAGCGCCGCTCAAGACAAAGACGCTCCCACGTCTTGAGTTATGTGCCGCTCACCTTCTCGCAGATCTCTGCCGCAAGATAAAGCCTCTAATAAAAGTCGAACGAAGTGTATTTTGGTCGGATTCAGAAGTAACTCTTCATTGGATTCATTCCCATCCATCGTCGTTGTCAACGTTCGTATCGAATAGAGAAGCTGAAATTCAAGAGTGGTCAGATGATAGCACTTGGCGGCATGTACCAACTAAACAGAACCCGGCAGATATAGTGTCCAGAGGTGGAGACGTAAATGAGACTGTAGAATCGATCTGGTTTACAGGTCCATCGTTTTGAAAGGAACCGGAAGATAAGTGGCCGACGAGCCCCCGGTTTGATCCGTCACCAGAACTTCTACAGATGGAAGCGAAAAAGAATGCGGTCGGATTAACCGCAATCGTATCTACCTCAGATTTATTGGAAGTGATAGAAGGTTATTCCTCTCACCTAAAACTGCTGCGATTGTTCGTTTATATGTTCCGCTTTATAAGGAAATCAAAGAAATTAGTAGTGAATTCTGATATTGTTCCCTCAGCTGTCGAGTATAATGAAGCCTTTAAGAAAATAGTCGAAATAGTCCAAGAGCACGAGTATGAAGATGAAATAGAAAAGATCCGGAAAAATGTAAGTGTTAGACCTAGTCTACAAAAGCTAAATCCCTTTCTACACGAATCTTCAGAGGCTGGGCTTACCTTTTCGTGGTTGCGGGTTGGGGGGCGACTAGCTAATGCTCCTATATCGTACGATGCCAAGTTTCCAGTATTGTTGACAAAACGCTCTTAATTTGTTCAGAGCTACGTCCGATACTTGCACGAGTCGAATTTTCATGTTGGTCCACGAGCACTTGTGAGTCTTTTGCGACAGCGCATATGGATCGTAAATGCGCAGGAAGTCTGCAGTCAGACAGTACAGTCATGCATACGCTGCTTTAAATGCAAGCCTCGTCTGATGACTCAAATCATGGGTGATTTACCCTTAGATAGAATTCGTGCTCTCCGGCCATTCTCCATATGTGGTGTTGATTTTTGTGGCCCTGTTGATACGACATTGAAAATTCGTGGTAGGCCACCCCATAAGTCCTACATTTCCTTATTTGTTTGTTTTGCGTCCAAGGCAGTTCATTTAGAACAGAGGTCGGCACGGCCCTATCTCGGGGGCGTAGGAAATTTCTCTGCCCGAGCTCTGCCACACACACACAATATAAATGTGTGAAACGTCATGCTCACAGCCTACTTTCTGCTATTCGTTACTAACACTAATGCGGTAAAATCATATCAATGTATTAGGGTGCCGACCACTGATTTAGAAGTAGTTACCTCTCAACTGATTCCTTTTTATGGCTTTTCAAAGGTTCGTTGGGCGCCGAGGATGTCCGCAGATCGTGCACTGCGACAACGCAACGAACTTCGTCGGAGCGAGTCGCCCCTTCGCAGACCTTCGTCGGAGAATCGAGGACGAGGTCGACGCGGTCACACAATACGCATCAAACAACGGATGCGTATTTGCGTTCATACCGCCGCGGCCTCCGCACATGGGCGGACTATGGGGGCAGGTGTGAAGTCTGCAAAACACCTACTCCTACGAGCGGTAGAGAACGCCAGACTGACCGCGGAGGAGCTGCAGACCGTCCTCGTTGGAGTCGAGGCTGTCCTGAACTCACGACCCCTGGGGGCTCTGAGTCAGGGCTCAAGCGACGGCGAGGCGCTTACTCCCGGGCACCTGTTGACAGGCGGGCCGCTCATCGCCCCACCAGCACCGCGGACCCCGGACCAGCCGGGTCTAACGTGCTTGCGGCGATGGCGGCTTGTCTTGTCAATCAAGCAAATGTTTTGACAGCGATGGTCCCGGGAGTACGTCTTAGGCTTACAGGCGCGGTCAAAGTGGGCAGTCTAAAAAGAGTTTACGATAACGAATGTCTCATCTTTGCGAACCAAATAAGCAACTTTTTCAGCCTTCCAAAAGTTTCCCAGCCGTCTGCGTCGTCGTTGAGAGGTCTCATCGACACAGTGTCATCGATCTATGGGTCACTACTATCCATAGGAGATGACACTAAAATTGCAAACTCAATGATCAGTAACTTAGTTTTGAGTAGGGTAGATCCAGTGACCAGAGAAAAATGGGAAGAGTCACTGGATTATGAGGAATTGCCGCTGTGGTCCGATTTCGAAAAAGTATTAAATCGTGGGTACCAGCACCTGTCCGCTGAAGAGACTGACAAGCCAAAACATGATAAAATTGGGTTCGGGAAGCAGCACAATAGGAGTTCGTTGGCTTGCTCCGCTTCCAATAAACAAGCTTGCAGTTATTGCAACGCACAAGACCATAGTCTTGCCCAGTGTAGTTCGCTCGCCTTGCTGTAATGCAACGGCTTGATTTTGTCAAGTCAGCTTCATTATGTTTAAATTGTCTGCAAAAAGGTCACTCGGTTGCGAAGTGTAAATCGACTAGGTGTCAAATTTGTGGAAGATCGCACCACAAACTTCTGCACCCATTTACTGTGACCGAAAAATACTTGGCGTTACCAAATGAACATCCAAATGAACATCCTCCTTCAGCGCTACATCTTGATGGCCCTTCTACGTCACATGCTTTGCATGAGTCATCTCTAGAAAAGGTTTTGTTACCGACGTCGATCGTAAGCGTTAAACCTAAAAATGGCGAGCACATATTGGCCCGAGCATTACTTGACTCTGGGTCACAAATAAACTTCATTACTTGCTCAACGCTTACAGATCCGTAGGGAGGAATCGTGTATCAACTTGCTTGGAATTGGTCAAGCTAACTCCCAGGTTAAGAAAAAGATACACACTGTGCCAAACCATCCCATTCTCCAAAAAACTCTCCTTGGATGGATAGTATCGGGAAAATATAAGGCAAATACCTCAACTCCTCAATAGCCTGTCTCTAGCCTGAATTGCCAATAAGAATTACTCGAGTCGATAGATGGCAATTTGAAATAATTCTGGTCGTTGGAAGAAGTACCAACTTCCAAAAAGCTTTTGTCACCTGAACAAGAGTTATGTGAGAAACATTATCACAAAAATACAGTTGTACTGCCTTCAGGTCGATTTGAAGTCAGGCTTCCATTTAAATCGGATCCAAGCGTTTTGGGAAACTCGTTCGAGGTAGCCAAATGCCATTTTTTGTCGCTCGAGAGAAGATTATCTCGAGATCCGAATTTAAATTAAAATTTAAAAAAAAAGTATGTGGAAAGTATGGAACAATACGAATCCTTAGGTCATATGTCCCCTACAAGCAATGATGTTCTTGCTGCTCCACACTACGTCATACCCCATCAGTGTGTCTTACGGCTTCAAAGCACATCGACCAAATTACGAGTCGTGTTTGATGCGTCTTTTAAGACATCAACACATAAGTGCCTTAACGATCTGTTGATGGTTGGTCCTACCATCCAGGAAGAGTTGTATTCAATTCTTCTTAGGTTCCGGCTGAACAGATTCGCTCTGATAGCCGACATAAAAAAGATGTATCGCAAAGTAATGGTAAATGAAGCCGATAGGTCCATCAGAGTCCTTAAAACTTTGCAAGCTCAACACCGTTACATATGGCACTGCGCCAGCCCCATTCCTGGCCATAAGGTGTTTGAAGATGTTGAGTGAATCTGTGAAAAATACATTCCCTCGAGCTGCCGAAGTTATTGGGTCCGACTTTTACGTCGACGACATGTTAACGGGTGGTGGTTGCATAGAGGAGCTAAAGACAATTAAGTCTGAAGTAACTCAGGTTTTTCAAAACGCTGGGTTTGAATTGAGCAAGTGGTTTTCAAACTCGCCTGAAGTTACTGCATCCGAGAGCACGGTTAAGCCAATAACACTTTCGGACTCAAAACTGACTAAAGCAATAGAAATCGCTTGGGTTCCTAAAGAAGATATATTTAAATTTGAAATTGATGCTTCAGTCATGGGTCAAGGGGCGACCAAGCAGAAAATTCTTTCGGTGACATCGAAGCTGTTTGTCCCCTTGGCCAATTAAGCCCTATACTTATAAAAGGAAAGATCCTATTGCAGGAACTTTGGCTAAATAAGCTAGATTGGGATGAATCAATTCCACTGCACTTAGAAACAGCGTGGAACAAAATACAATTTGCCTTATCGCAATTAGAGGACATCTCAATTCCGAGATTCGTATTTACCGAGCCGATGTCACCGATTCAAATTCATGCCTTTTCTGACGCATCGATGAGAGCCTATGGAGCCTGCGTCTATATTCGTTGCGAATCTGCAGAAGGTATTAAAGTTTCATTGTTGACAGCAAAGTCCAAAGTAGCGCCGCTCAAGACAAAGACGCTCCCACGTCTTGAGTTATGTGCCGCTCACCTTCTCGCAGATCTCTGCCGCAAGATAAAGCCTCTAATAAAAGTTCCGATCGAACGAAGTGAATTTTGGTCGGATTCAAAAGTAACTCATCCAAGAGTGGTCAGATGATAGCACTTGGCGGCATGTACCAACTAAACAGAACCCGGCAGATATAGTGTCCAGAGGAGGAGACGTAAATGAGACTGTAGAATCGATCTGGTTTACAGGTCCATCGTTTTTAAAGGAACCGGAAGATAAGTGGCCGACGAGCCCCTGGTTTTATCCGTCACCAGAACTTCTACAGATGGAAGCGAAAAAGAATGCGGTCGGATTAACCGCAATCGTATCTACCTCAGATTTATTGGAAGTGATAGAAGGTAATTCCTCTCACCTAAAACTGCTGCGATTGTTCGTTTATATGTTCCGCTTTATAAGGAAATCAAAGAAATTAGTAGTGAATTCTGATATTGTTCCCTCAGCTGTCGAATATAATGAAGCCTTTAAGAAAATAGTCGAAATAGTCCAAGAGCACGAGTATGAAGATGAAATAGAAAAGATCCGGAAAAATGTAAGTGTTAGACCTAGTCTACAAAAGCTAAATCCCTTTCTACACGAATCTTCAGAGGCTAATGCTTAGCTAATGCTCCTATATCGTACGATGCCAAGTTTCCAGTATTGTTGACAAAACGCTCTCAATTTGTTCAGAGCTACGTCCGATACTTGCCTGAGTCGCATTTTCATGTGGTTCTACGAGCACTTGTGAGTCTTTTGCGACAGCGCATATGGCAATGCGCAGGAAGTCTGCAGTCAGACAGTACGGTCATGCATACGCTGCTTTAAATGCAAGCCTCGTCTGATGACTCAAATCATGGGTGATTTACCCTTAGATAGAATTCGTGCTCTCCGGCCATTCTCCATATGTGGTGTTGATTTTTGTGGCCCTACTGATACGACATTGAAAATTCGTGGTAGGCCACCCTATAAGTCCTACATTGCCTTTGTTTGTAGGGGGGCGTGGTTGCCGCAAAAGATTCCAGGATTAGATGAAGTGAGAAGTGAAAAAGTCGGGGGCGTCTTCGGGTTATACGCGTTCAGCTTTATTGTGCTGCTTACAAGAGAAAACTGACTTTAAAACTTAACTTAGAAAGAAAACAGGCAACGGTAATAGAAAAAGTACGATCGACGACGGCCGACGAAGGAGCGAGAGCGCAAAGAGGGGCGAGCGCGGATGCGCTCTTCAGCGCGGGTTCGCTCTTCAGTGCTGGTGCGCTCTTCAGCGCGGGTGCGCTCTTAAAGTTGCGGCACAACGGCCCCTCACGTAAACATCCTCCACCCCTTGCAATCGCTCGGGTTGCAACAGATCCCTCGTCGCTAGCTATGCGTCACTGCAGCTAGAGGGCGTACACGGGTCGATGAAGGCCCCCGTGTCGAAGATCCGGGTCCCGGTGTTGTCGCTGTTCCGGTTCAGCAGCGACGATAGGGCGCAGCGACCGCGTCCTGCGAGGGCCCTCGAAGAGAGGTGGAAAATTGGGTAGGCGCGGATGACGCGGGCGGACGAGCGGTGGAAGGCACCCGATGGGTTGCGGACGAATGCAGTGGAGCAGGAGTTACCGAAGAGTGCCGGGAAGTCGGCGGCCGTGGATCGGTTTGGGAATGCCGGAAAATGGCGGACGCAGGGCGAGAAGCACCCGAACCGCGCCGGGAGTTGGCGGATGACGGCCGACGAGAGAGCGAGACACCCCGTGTACTGTCTCCCGCGGGCGGTGACCGGTGCTCCTTGGTCACGGGGTGCAGCAGCCTGCGGTGATCCTGACCACACGTCTTACAGCCGTCCCCACTCCGACAGGATCCGTCGGAGTGCTCGTGGGCCAGGCAGCTCGAGCAATAGCGGTTCACGAGCACCGCTCGGAGCCGCTCCTCGGCACTAAGGCGTAGGAAGCGCCGACACTTCTTCAATGGATGGATCCCATTGCAGACTCGGCATCGGTAGGATTGTGTACCTCGAGTACATCTGCTCTCCAGTGACTGGGCGTTGCGTGGGCGTGGCGACATCGTGCTGAATATGACCTTGGAATCCAGAATTTGGCCCGGATCAGTCGGATCATCAGCTGATTGCCACCGTGCAGCGTGATGCGATGTGTAAATCAAAGAAGGAGTCGAGACAGAATTGTGCTCGCATCCTGAATCGAAACCCTGAAACAGTGAGTCACCGAGGCTGCGGGCAACTCGTGCGGAAAAAACAGACACGCTGCGGGGGTTAGCTGGAGACAATGGGCCTGTCAGTACCCATCCAAAAATGGTCTCCTGACCGAGAAACGACCCGCAGATGTTAGCCTTGGAATCACCGAGGAGAATGGACGGAAGAATGTCAGCTCCTAATAATGTGATGAGAACGGTAAGATCACGGATGAAATGCAATTACAAGGAGCAAGTGCGAAATAGTAGCGCCGATGTCGAAAGGAAATTCGTGTGCGGCACAATTCACATGTGGAAAGAAAATCTTCAGGCACCAGAAAAAACCCAAAAGGAGACGAGGTTTACTCAAATTGTAGGCGGATGTTGCCTGATGCGGAATAGAAGCAGCCTTGGAGGCACGGAAAATGGAAAAATACGTGCTCGTTCGAAAAACAAATTGATTACGAA